>CM031372.1:38300185-38618247 GCA_018208015.1 Medicago ruthenica
GTGTCCTCTTTTATTAAGCAATGCCAATTAATGTGATTTAAAGGCCAATGATGGACAATAAACACGATTAATCAGCAAAAGACTAAAAAAGCAACCATTAAAATGGTTATTAAAACACATTAAAATCAAAAGTCAGACCTTTTAAAAAAGTAGAAGAAAAAACGAAAAAATAAAATAAATAATAAAAAAAGGATAATAATAAAAAGGAAAATAATAAAGCTAAAAATAAAAAGAAATAAAAGGTAAAAATGACAAATAAAAATAATAATAAAAAAAACGTCGCTTTCGGAACCAAAAAAATGAGGTATTTTAAAATACCTCTCTGTTGAAATTTCGTTTGAAACGACGAAAAAATTCCGAACCAAAAGACGAGTGAAAAGGAATTTTAGGTCAAAAATTGGGGTATGACAGATGCCCCTATTTAAGTCTCTTTGTCTGGAGATTCGAAGAGAAAATCTTGGATTCGACGGGTCGAAGGGACTTAAATACAGAGTACGCCAATTTTGGACCTAACAAAAAGAGTATGAAATGCTCGTGATGCAAATGCAAGTGCAAGACGGCGAAGATGACCTGACTGGGGAATAACAAAACAAAAGGATACCCGAGTTCGTTAAAGAAAGGGATCCGACTCCACTGGGGGATAACGCAGTTTCACTGGGGAATGGATCAACTATCGTATTGACAGCTGAAAAAAGGAAGTATGATATGGGAAAGACACCGACCACAAGCTGCCCGTTTGTAGAGCTTGCCACTTGAGGTAAAAACGGAAATAAAAGTAACATGCCACTGACGACAAGAAACAAAGGTAAATGTCAGCTGCTCGGGATGTAGCCGAACTTGCCACTGACGACATGAAATAAAGGTAAATGCCAACTGTTCGGGTTGTTGCCGAACTGCCATTGACGATAAGAAATAAAGGGTAAATGCCAACTGTTCGGGTTGTTGCCGAACTGCCATTGACGACAAGAAATAAAGGTAGATGCCAACTGTTCGGGTTGTTGCCGAACTGCCATTGACGACAAGGAATAAAGGTATATGCCAACTGTTCGGGTTGTTGCCGAACTGCCATTGACGACAAGAAGTAAATGTAGATGTCAACTGTTCGGGTTGTTGCCGAACTGCCATTGACGACAAGAAGTAAATGAAGATGTCAACTGTTCGGGTTGTTGCCGAACTGCCATTGACGACAAGAAGTAAATGTAGATGTCAACTGTTCGGGTTGTTGCCGAACTGCCATTGACGACAAGAAGTAAAGGTAGATGCCAACTGTTCGGGTTGTTGCCGAACTGCCATTGACGACAGGAAGTAAATGTAGATGTCAACTGTTCGGGTTGTTTGCCGAACTGCCATTGACGACAAGAAGTAAAGGTAGATGTCAACTGTTCGGGGTTGTTGCCGAACTGCCATTGACGACAAGAAGTAAATGTAGATGTCAACTGTTCGGGTTGTTGCCGAACTGCCATTGACGACAAAGAAGTAAATGTAGATGTCAACTGTTCGGGTTGTTGCCGAACTGCCATTGACGACAAGAAGTAAAGGTAGATGTCAACTGTTCGGGTTGTTGCCGAACTGCCATTGACGACAAGAAGTAAATGTAGATGTCAACTGTTCGGGTTGTTGCCGAACTGCCATTGACGACAAAGAAGTAAATGTAGATGTCAACTGTTCGGGTTGTTGCCGAACTGCCATTGACGACAAGAAGTAAATGTAGATGTCAACTGTTCGGGTTGTTGCCGAACTGCCATTGACGACAAGAAGTAAAGGTAGATGTCAACTGTTCGGGTTGTTGTCGAACTGCCATTGACGACAAAGAAATAAATGTACGCACAAGCTGTTCGTTAAAGAACTGCCACTTGGCAAAAAGACAAGATAAAAGATGCACAAGCTGTTCATTAAAGAACTGCCACTTGGCATAAAGAGGGTGACATCTCTGGACCAGACATACTGAGGATGACACTTGGGGAAAAAGAGTCACAAATTGTTCATGATTAATTGACATGAAAAGCAAGACTCGGGGTGGTTAATGCAACCATGCATTGAATGATGCTATGTGCATGTTGTGTATGCATGAATGTGTATATGCATGAATGTATGTAAGACAATACGACTTGTATGACTGTATGGGGGATTGACTTGTGGGATAATATAGCTGATGGACTTGATGAGACAAGACTGGACAGGTAAGATGGAAAGTGGACCGACGGCGCAGTACAAACACTCAGCAATCTTCATTGGGGGATGATGCCATTGGGGACATATCAAGACATTGACGGGGTAAGGCCCGATGTATGCAACAACTGGTGGGGAGTAAACACTTCCTGGGGGAGACGTGTTAATCCATAGACCTGGCAGAAGGACCTGGTGCTTCTGTGGTCATGCTTATCTTTTGTTTTTTCTTTCTTGAATCCCTAACTTTTGCCTGGACCGCCCTTTCGGGTTTTCAGTCCACCGGGAATATATTCTTTTGTATGCCCCTAATTTTTGCCTGGACCGCCCTTTCGGGTTTTCAGTCCACCGGGACGCTCATTTTTGCCTAAGCCGCCCTTTCGGGTTTTCGACTTACCGAGCTCTTTCTTTTCTCTTTTTCTTTTTTTTTCTTTTTTTTTAAGCAATTGACCATGTTCAGCCTGCAAAGTTTATCCGTTCTCAGGACAGATGTTGACGCACACTTCACTTATTCATGAGTTCAGAGAGAATGTGTTTGTTGTTTATGCTTTCCAAGAAATATATAAAAAGATTTATGATTTTGAAAAAAGTTTTGCTTCAAGTACTACCATCAAAAAATAGAAGAAATTTTATAAACCGAATAAATGTGAATTCCAAATAAAAGGCACAGGCTCAAATTCATTTTAATAGAGTGGTGGCCCGCCAATGGCGTGGCTCCACGGATCTCACAAAGTTTGGAAAATGGTAAATATTAGGGGAAGGTACATTGAACACAAATAACTGCTATTCTCCCTAACAACTTTGAATTCCACTGTTTGGATGCTTCAGATTTAGAGCCTCTTTGACAGCTACTGTGCCCCAAGTGAGTCATGGCTAACCTGATGCAGTTACTTTGTCTTTTGATCCTTAACTTTTGCATAGACCGCCCTTTCGGGTTTTCGATCTATCAGAATGATTATTTTCTGTTTCATGTCTCTAATTTTTGCCTGGACCGCCCTTTCGGGTTTTCAGTCCACCGAGACGCTCATTTTTGCCTAAGCCGCCCTTACGGGTTTTCGACTTACCGAGCTGTTCTTTTATTTTTTAGACAAAGTATTTCTTGACTGCATCGGCGTTCACAGGACGGGGAAGCTCATCACCATCCATAGTTGTAAGAGTCATTGCACTACCGGAGAACGCTCTTTTGACGACATATGGGCCTTCATAATTAGGCGTCCATTTGCCCCTGGAGTCCGGTTGAAAGGATAAAATCTTTTTGAGCACAAGGTCTCCTTCTTGGAACACACGGGTACTGCCCGTGACACAAAGCATTCATGCGTTTCTCTGATCATATTTGTTTTGACATCATTCAGCCTCTGATAACTTAGGTTCCATTAAAACTCTCATTGATGGAATCTCAATCTCCACAGGGAGTACTGCTTCCATGCCATACACTAAAGAGAAGGGGGTTGCCCCTGTTGAGGTACGTACTGAAGTGCGATGTCCATGTAAAGCATACAGTAACATTCCATGCAGGTCCTTGTAAGTGGTTACCATCTTCTGCACCATCTCTTTGGTGTATTTTCTTTCTTTTTGTCCTTTTTTGCTTTTGTTTGTTTTTTTTTGCTTTTGTTTTTTTTTGCAGCCTCGATGGCACCATTCATTTGGGATTTGACCAGGAATACGGTAATGGTAGTTCTTCGGAACCCAAGTTAATCATTTCGAGTGCTTCTTCCTGAGGCTGAATGATGTTTTTTATATTCTAGTAACAGAGAGATCTTTTCGGGAATCTGTTCATCCTCCTCCTCTTCAGCTTCATAAACAGGGAATTCAAAGTCGGGAGAGAGCATAGGGTTACAGTGTTCAACGGGTTCAAGGATGCATATGATGATTGATTTTAGAAAATGAGTGAAAGAATGCAGACCTTTTGAAATTGATTTAAAATAAAATAAAATAAAAATATTTTTTGGGTTTTTTGTGTTACCATTTTCCAAGAAAAAGCAGCAAAATAAAAATAAAAAGTCGCGAAAGAAACGACAATTTTTCATTGATAGTGGTAACTTGAAGACAAAAGTAGAGCCCTACACGATTTCACTTTCGTATCGGGCGAAACGAAAGGATTTTTGAAAAGATAAGACAACTAAAACACATTCCTTGGACCCATGAGTAATTGAGGGAACGTCAACAACGATCCAATTGCAGTAACCTTTGCCATGTGTTACAAAATTCACTGCCACCTTCTTCACCAGGGTGAGCTTCTGAGCAATCTTGCACCAAATTAACAGATGGGGTCCCATGGCCAGGTAGTAGATTAGCTTGCACATCGGGACTCGACCCTTTGAAGGATAGGATGTTGGCCTGGATCAGCTTCTGGACTTCGGCTTTCAAGGCATAACAATGCTCAACGTCATGACCGGGTGCCCCTTGATGGAAAGCGCAAGTAAGATGAGGTCTATACCCCCTTGGCAATCTTTCAGGTACCTTAGGAGGTGCCCTAGTTTGAACAAGATTTTTATCAAGCAAAGCGGGAAGCAACTCTGCATACGCCATGGGGATTGGATCAAAATGGGATATCCGCTGAACCCGATTCTGTTGTCGAACTGCTGGGGAGCCTGTTGTCGAGGCTGTTGTTGATACTGCTGCCGAGGCCTTTGTTGGGGCTGGAGCTGATTTCTGGATAGCCGAAGTTGGGGTTCCAAAAGAAGTGGGATGAAAACCTTCGTCTGATAGAAATGGCATCCCCCATGGGTAAGCTCTAGACGTGCCGGGCGGTGGAGCAAGTATGGTAGAAGTTGGTGAAGCAAATAAGATTGGTTGTTCAAGAGTAGTGACAGCAGGCTGAGGAACTGACGTCTGGGCTTGGGAAGCCAACAGAGCCTTCATCTTGGAAGTCAATTTATCCATCCCTTCCTGGAGATTGGCTACCTCTTCCCGGAGGTTCTGGTTTTCTTGCTCTAGCAAATCCATTCTTTTCCGATTAGCCATGGTGTTGTAAATGCGAGTAGGTTTGTAAGGTATGCGTCGGACCACTTTCTTGGACTAGGCAGATGGACTGTCATACCCCAATTTTTGACCTAAAATTTATTTTTTACTAGTCTTTTTAGTTCGGAATTTTTCGTCGTCTCAGACGAAATTTCGACAGAGAGGTATTTTAAAATACCTCATTTTTTTGGTTTCACTCGGGTCCGTTTTTTTGTTTTTATTATTATTTTTATCTTTATTTTTTTTTTCCTTTTAAATATTTTTATTATTATTCTATTTAGCACTTTTATTTCTTTCTTTTTTAGTTAACTTTTTTTTAAAAATTTTTTAGTCTGACTTTGTTACTTAATTGGTTCCTTTTAATTTGTCATTATGGAGGAGACTTTTTCTTAAACTTAATAAACTTAATGTGTCACTTATTTGTCCATTAATTTGTCCATTATTGAGTATTATTGTCACTTAATTTGTCAAGCTGACTTTTTTTTTTTGAGTATTAGTGTTGGCACTTTAGTATTTTAACGGGAGGAGAATTCACGCAAAGGGGAGGAAGAAAATTGAATCCACACACATACAACAAAATCCATCAGAAACCAAACACAATCATCAGCACACACCCGGCCAGGCCTCATCACCACTGCCTCACTCAACCACTCACGCCCCTTCTCCTCCCAAAACCGTACGGCCACTCCTCCCCAACAAACAACCTAACTCACGTGGCCACTCCTCCCCTCATACAACAACCAATCTGACAAACAACAACAAAACTCCAC
The DNA here is from genome assembly GCA_018208015.1 of Medicago ruthenica. Taxonomy (NCBI): domain Eukaryota; kingdom Viridiplantae; phylum Streptophyta; class Magnoliopsida; order Fabales; family Fabaceae; genus Medicago; species Medicago ruthenica. The sequence continues at coordinate 38,306,083 of CM031372.1, forward strand.
AGCCACACCACAACACAACCCTACAAACCTCCCACCTACCACTACCAACACAACAAAACATTATCCCCCTATAACACACAACCCATTCACGGCCACAACAAAAAAAAGCCACAATCCACTACACAACCATACACAACCCAGCATAGCAACACGCGGCCTAATCACCCAACACCACAACCAAAACGCGCACTCCTCCCCACCCTAAACTACCACGCCGTCCACAACCCAGCATAGCAACACGCGGCCGTCATCAACCCACAAAACCAAACCGAATCAAACACCCAAAATCCATATCAAAACCGAAAAGATTTGAAAAAAAAGGTAGCTTTTTTCTGAAAAAAAATTTGAATTTAGATCCTCCTCTTTTAAAAAAGAATTTGGAAAATCTAAGTTGTTTTTAAAAAGAAGGGGAAAAAAGGGGATGGAAAGTATAATTTTTTTTTTTTAAAAAAAAAGAAGGTTCTGAACCTCCGGCGCGGCGGCGCCGCCCCCTGGGCTGGCCGGCCACCGCGCCGGAGAACACAAACTGGCCTGGCTTTTTTTTTTTTCAGAGAATTTAGAGTGAGAAGGAGAAGAAGAGAGAGGGAGAAGAGTAAGAAATGAGAGGAAAACAGAAAAATTTCTTTTATAAGGACCCAAACTCCAGGCCCTTTTACTCGGCCCATCCACTTCTTCTAATCTTCTCCTTTTCTGCTTCCTGGTTTCTTGTTGCACCACCATCCTTTTACTCCCTGCACCCTTTTCTTTCTTTTATTTCTTTTCTTCTTTGATTTTCATTTCTTTTTTTTTTTTTGCATTTAGTTTTTAGTCTTTATTTATTGTCATGCATTTTATTGCTTTTATTTTTTAGTACATCATGCATTTTATCTTTATTTATTTTCTTTTTATTTCATGCATTTTCATTTTAGTTTTACTATAGCATATTTATTTTCATGCATTTGCCATTTTGTTTTTCCTTGTTTATCATTTTGTCATTTTTATTTCATTGTATTAGAATGTACTTAGGACCAATGTAAAAAAATATAAATGAGAATATGCACTGACACTCGCACTTTATTTATTCTGCTTTACGTCTTTTATTTTTTTTTATTTATGTCGCTTTATAAAAAAAAATATACAAAAAATATTAGGTTAGTTTATTTCAAAAGGGTTTCGTGGTGATCCAACGTCATCACGAAATTTCCTCGCGTTTAGCTGTTTTTAGTCTTAGTTTATTAAACAAAAAACCAAAAAACATGCAAATATCAAAAACACAAAAAAGTCTTTTCTTAAATAAACCTTGATTTTCAATCAAGTGTCCATTTTTCTCTTTTATTTTCTTTAAACAACCATTAATCAACTTTAATAACACTTTAATTATTTTCAAAAATAAAAAACACAAACCAATTATCCTTTTTGCCACTTGGCTTTTTATTTTATCTTTAAAACCTTTTTTTAAAACTAATAAAAAACACAAAACAAATCAAACGGCATTTTTACCCCGAACTACGAGGTTTTGATCCCTCACGGGTACGTAGGCAGAGGACCTTGTCCTTCCAAATCATAAAAAATACAAAAAAAAAACATTTTTATTTTTTTCTCACTATTCTAATTCATTCTTTTCTTTTAAATAATAAGCAAGTTATAGCCCAAAATAAATAAATAAAATCAAGAGTTCTCGTAGAGTACTACGAACGTTTAGGGTGCTAACACCTTCCCTAAACGTAACTAACCCCCGAACCCTAATTTTTAAAAATGTGGTAATTTAGAAATTTTTTCCACCTTTCTGTTAAAAAATTAAAAGTTCAGTCGTGAAATAAAATTAGTGAGTCAACGCTAATCAATAGCTTGATCTCCGAAAATCACCGCGACAGAAATGGCGACTTCACTGGGGATATCCCTAAGAGGGTTGAGCCTAACTTGAATTTATTTAATTATTTTGTGCTATAACTTGCTTAAAATAAAAATGAAAGTGTAAATATGTGCATATGTGTTTTTTTCCCTTTTACGTGAGTGGTGAGATAAGTCCTACACCCGGACTTGAGGGAAACATAAGATAGGATGGTGGTATAATCAAAGTGTCTTTCCGAGAGTGAGTTTCGGATGTGGCACATGTGATAACCCCACTCAATGGAGGAATCTTGGGAGTATTACTATGTTGACATGAGTAGTCGTGTTCGGCATCGTTATTTTCAAGTGACCGATGAAGTTGAGGACCTTTAGTTACCTTTAACCCATCTTGGCCTTTTAGGACGTAGTGCGATGACTAATCAAGAGTAGTCTTGAATTGGTTGATACGCGATACTACACTCAAACGAGACTTTCCTACGAACGTCGTTGGACCGGGAGTCAGTCCCGTAATCCGACAATATTCGGAAGTGGTCAATGACTTTGGGAACTTGGTAGAACCCGTGATACAGGTACATTTGAAACCATAGTCCTTACCAAATGGCGTGTTTACCCTTGACTCCAACATTATGAACTTAAACCTCACCATGTTTTCTCCGTTCTTTAGCATAACCATGCATGCATGCATTCATTCATAAACTCATTTTTTCATCAAATTATCGAAGGACTTAAACAAGTTTTTTAAACATCATAGAGGAGCACTAGGAAGTACACCTTCGAGAGCCCTGATTTGTTGAATTTAAGGAAGCTAGGAGTCTTTAGATTTTTTTAAAAAAAAAAAAAACTATCTTCCACTAAAGGACTTTTGAATTGGTCCCTTGGCTTGGGTTCTAAAAAAGAACTATTTTGTAATGCCTTGATGCTCGAATGAAATGTTCAAACCATGATGTTTACAATTACTTCAACAAAGTCCTTCGATAACAAATCTTTCTTCTTTTTGCATAAGCATAATCATGCATCATATCGCATTCATAGTTTCTCAAGCCGAGTCTCACGTCTTGTTTTTCCAAAGGTCTATCTGCCGCCGTCCAAAAAAAGTGGCCCGACGAGTTCTCCACAAACTGAATCTCATTTACAACACTATGGCTAATCAGAAAAGAATGGATCTGTTAGAGCAAGAAAACCAGAACCTCCGGGAAGAGGTGGCCAATCTCCGGGAAGGGATGGAGAAGTTGACCTCCATGATGAACGCTCTGTTGGCTTCCCAAGCCCAGACGTCAGTTCCTCAGCCTGCTGTCACTACTCTTGAGCAGCCAATCTCATTTGCCTTACCAACTTCTACCACACTTGCTCCACCGCCCGGCACGTCTAGAGCTTACCCATGGGGATGTCATCCCTATCAGACGAAGGTTTTCATCCCACCTCTTTTGGAACCCCAACTCCGGCTATCCAGAAATCAGCTTCAGCCCCAACAAAGGCCTCAACAACAATATCAACAACAGCCTCGACAACAGAATCGGGTTCAGCGGGCATCCCATTTTGATCCAATCCCCATGGCGTATGCAGAGTTGCTTCCCGCTTTACTGGGTAAAAATCTTGTTCAAACTAGGGCACCTCCTAAGGTACCTGAAAAGTTGCCACATGGGTATAGACCTCATCTTTTTTGCGCTTTCCATCCAGGGGCACCCGGTCATGACGTTGAGCATTGTTATGCCTTGAAAGCCGAAGTCCAAAAGTTGATCCAGGCCAACATCCTATCCTTCAAAGGGTCGAGTCCCGATGTGCAAGCTAATCTACTACCTGGGCATGGGACCCCATCTGTTAATTTGGTGCAAGATTGCTCAGAAGCTCACCCTGGTGAAGAAGGTGGCAGTGAATTTTGTAACACATGGCAAAGGTTACTGCAATTGGATCGTTGTTGACATTCCCTCAGTTACTCATGGGTCCAAGGAATGTGTTTTAGTTGTCTTATCTTTTCAAAAATCCTTTCGTTTCGCCCGATACGAAAGTGAAATCATGTAGGGCTCTACTTTTGTCTTCAAGTTACCACTATCAATGAAAAGTTGTCGTTTCTTTCGCGACTTTTTATTTTTATTTTACTGCTTTTTCTTGGAAAATGGTAACACAAAAAACCCAAAAAAAATATATATTTTATTTTATTTTATTTTAAATCAATTTCAAAAGGTCTGCATTTTTCACTCATTTTCTAAAATCAATCATCAATCATATGTAGACCGAACATCAATAAGCCCGTTGAACACTGTAACCCTATGCTCTCTCCCGACTTTGAGTTCCCTGTTTACGAAGCCGAAGAGGAGGAGGATGAAGGGATTCCCGTAAAGGTATATCAGTTATTAGTATGACATGAAAGCCATTCAGCCTCATGAAGAAGCACTCGAAATGATTAACTTAGGTTCCGAAGAACTGCCATTACAGTATTCCTGTTCAAATCCCAGATGAGTGGTGCCATCGAAGCTGCAAAAGAAAAAAAAACAAAAACAAAAAAAAACAACAAACAAAAGCAAAAAAAAAACAAAGAAAGAAAATACATCGAAAAGATGGTGCAGAAGATGGTAACCACTTACAAGGACTTGCATGGGATGTTATCGTATGCTTTACCTGGATATCGTACTTCAGTGTGTACCTCAACAGGGGCAACCCCCTCTTCTTTAGTGTATGGCATAGAAGCAGTACTCCCTGTGGAGATTGAGATTCCATCAATGAGAGTTTTAATGGAACCCAAGTTATCAGAGGCTGAATGATGTCAAAACAAATATGATCAGTTCAAACTTGATTGAAGAGAAACACATGAATGCTTTGTGTCACGGGCAGTTCCCGTGTGTTCCAAGAAGGAGGTCTTGTGCTCAAAAAGATTTTATCATTTCAACCGGACTCCAGGGGCAAATGGACGCCTAATTATGAAGGCCCATATGTCGTCAAAAGAGCATTCTCCGGTGGTGCAATGACTCTTACAACTATGGATGGTGATGAGCTTCCCCGTCCTGTGAACGCCGATGCAGTCAAGAAATACTTTGTCTAAAAAATAAAAGAACAGCTCGGTAAGTCGAAAACCTGTAAGGGCGGCTTAGGCAAAAATGAGCGTCTCGGTGGACTGAAAACCCGAATGGGCGGTCCAGGCAAAAATTAGAGACATGAAACAGAAAATAATCATCCTGATAGATCGAAAACCCGAAAGGGCGATCTATGCAAAAATTAAGGATCAAAAGACAAAGTAACTGTATCAAGTTGGCCATGACTCACTTGGGGCACATTAGCGGTCAAAGAGACTCTGAATCTGAAGCATCTAAACGGTGGAATTCAAAGTTGTTAGGGAGAATAACGGTTATTGTGTTCAATGTACCTTCCCCTTATATTTACCATTTTCCAAACTTTTGAGAGATCCGTGGGGCAACGCCATTGGCGGGCCACCACTCTGTTAAAATGAATTTGAGCCTGTGCCTTTTATTTGGAATTCTCATTTATTCGGTTTATAAAATTTCTTCTATTTTTGATGGTAGTACTTGAAGCAAAACTTTTTTTTTAAAATCATAAATCTTTTTATATTTTTGGAAAGCATAAACAACAAACACATTCTCCTTGAACTCATAAATAAGTGAAGTGTGCGTCGACACTTGTCCTGAGAACGGATAAACTTTGCAGGTTAAACATGGTCAATTGCTTAAAAAAAAAAAAGAAAGAGGAAAAAGAAAGAGCTCGGTAAGTCGAAAACCCGAAAGGGCGGCTTAGGCAAAAATGAGTCCCGGTGGATCGAAAACCTGAAAGGGCGGTCCAGGCAAAATTAGGGGCATACAAAAAGAATATATTCCCGGTGGACTGAAAACCCGAAAGGGCGGTCCAGGCAAAAGTTAGGGATTCCCAAAAGGAAGAAACAAAAAGCATGACCACAGAAACGCAAGTTCTTCTGCCAGGTCTTTGGATTAGCATGATTCCCCCAGGAAGTGTTTACTCCCCACCATTTGTTTTGGATATGTCCCCAATGACATCATCCCCAATGAAGGTTGTTGAGTGTTTTGTACTGCGTCGTCGGTCCACTTTTCATCTTATCCGTCCAATCTTGTATCATACAAGTCAGTCTTTCATACAATCATACAAGTCAGTCTTCCGTACAATATTACTAGTCAATCCTTCATACAGTCACAAGTTAATCAGTCATGCCAGTCATACAAGTCACATCATCATTCATGCATTCATACATTCATGCATATACACATTCTTGCATACACAACATGCACATAACGTCATTCATACATGGTTGCATTAACCACCTTGAGTCTTGTTTTTCATACCAATCAGTCATGAACTTTTTTTTTAACTCTCTTTATCCCCAAGTGTCATCCCCAGTGTGTCTGGTCCAAAGATGTCACCCTCTTTTCGCCAAGTGACAGTTCTTTAATGAACAGCTTGTGCATACCTTTTATCCTGTCGTCAGCGGCAAGTTCGGCTACGTCCCGAGCAGCTGACATTTATCTCTTACCTTCTTTAAGCTACCCTCACAATGGTAGTAGGTAATATATGTCATCTGTCTGTTTTAAGCTATCCATACAACGATAGTAGACGGTGTCTCCTTTTATATTACCTCTTTTAAGCTATCAATACACGATAGTAGGTAATACAGGTCATCTGTCTGTTTTAAGCTATCCATACAACGATAGTAGACGGTGTCTCCTTTTATATTACCTCTTTTAAGCTATCAATACACGATAGTAGGTAATACATGTCATCTGTCTGTTTTAAGCTATCCATACAACGATAGTAGACGGTGTCTCCTTTTATATTACCTCTTTTAAGCTATCAATACACGATAGTAGGTAATACATGTCATCTGTCTGTTTTAAGCTATCCATACAACGATAGTAGACGGTGTCTCCTTTTATATTATCTCTTTTAAGCTATCAATACACGATAGTAGGTAATACATGTCATCTGTCTATTTTAAGCTATCCATACAACGATAGTAGACGGTGTCTCCTTTTATATTACCTCTTTTAAGCTATCAATACACGATAGTAGGTAATACATGTCATCTGTCTGTTTTAAGCTATCCATACAACGATAGTAGACGGTGTCTCCTTTTATATTACCTCTTTTAAGCTATCAATACACGATAGTAGGTAATACATGTCATCTGTCTGTTTTAAGCTATCCATACAACGATAGTAGACGGTGTCTCCTCTTATATTACCTCTTTTAAGCTATCAATACACGATAGTAGGTAATACTTGTCTTCTTTAAGATATCATCTTTGCTGATAGTAGACGGTGTCTCCTTATTTTACTTTTTTTTTAAGCTATCATTTACACGATAGTAGATAACATCGGTCTTTGTCTTTGTTAGGCTATCGTTCTGAATTAGTGCGGTAGTAGACAACTCCTTCCCCAGTGAAACTATGTTATCCCCCAGTGGAGTCGGATCCCTTGCTTTAACAAACTCGGGTATCCTTTGGTTTTGTTTTACCCCTAGTCGGGTCAGCTTCGCCGTCTTGCATTTGCATTTGTATCACGAGCATCTCACATTTTTTCCTTTTAGGTCCAAAATTGGCGTACTCTGTATTTAAGTCCCTTCGACCCGTCGAATCTAAGATTTTCTCTTCAGATCTCCGGACGAAGAGACTTAAATAGGGGCATCTGTCATACCCCAATTTTTGACCTAAAATTTATTTTTTACTCGTCTTTTTAGTTCGGAATTTTTCGTCGTCTCAGACGAAATTTCGACAGAGAGGTATTTTAAAATACCTCATTTTTTTGGTTTCACTCGGGTCCGTTTTTTTGTTTTTATTATTATTTTTATCTTTATTTTTTTTTTCCTTTTAAATATTTTTATTATTATTCTATTTAGCACTTTTATTTCTTTCTTTTTTAGTTAACTTTTTTTTAAAAATTTTTTAGTCTGACTTTGTTACTTAATTGGTTCCTTTTAATTTGTCATTATGGAGGAGACTTTTTCTTAAACTTAATAAACTTAATGTGTCACTTATTTGTCCATTAATTTGTCCATTATTGAGTATTATTGTCACTTAATTTGTCAAGCTGACTTTTTTTTTTTGAGTATTAGTGTTGGCACTTTAGTATTTTAACGGGAGGAGAATTCACGCAAAGGGGAGGAAGAAAATTGAATCCACACACATACAACAAAATCCATCAGAAACCAAACACAATCATCAGCACACACCCGGCCAGGCCTCATCACCACTGACTCACTCAACCACTCACGCCCCTTCTCCTCCCAAAACCGTACGGCCACTCCTCCCCAACAAACAACCTAACTCACGTGGCCACTCCTCCCCTCATACAACAACCAATCTGACAAACAACAACAAAACTCCACAGCCACACCACAACACAACCCTACAAACCTCCCACCTACCACTACCAACACAACAAAACATTATCCCCCTATAACACACAACCCATTCACGGCCACAACAAAAAAAAGCCACAATCCACTACACAACCATACACAACCCAGCATAGCAACACGCGGCCTAATCACCCAACACCACAACCAAAACGCGCACTCCTCCCCACCCTAAACTACCACGCCGTCCACAACCCAGCATAGCAACACGCGGCCGTCATCAACCCACAAAACCAAACCGAATCAAACACCCAAAATCCATATCAAAACCGAAAAGATTTGAAAAAAAAGGTAGCTTTTTTCTGAAAAAAAATTTGAATTTAGATCCTCCTCTTTTAAAAAAGAATTTGGAAAATCTAAGTTGTTTTTAAAAAGAAGGGGAAAAAAGGGGATGGAAAGTATAATTTTTTTTTTTAAAAAAAAAGAAGGTTCTGAACCTCCGGCGCGGCGGCGCCGCCCCCTGGGCTGGCCGGCCACCGCGCCGGAGAACACAAACTGGCCTGGCTTTTTTTTTTTTCAGAGAATTTAGAGTGAGAAGGAGAAGAAGAGAGAGGGAGAAGAGTAAGAAATGAGAGGAAAACAGAAAAATTTCTTTTATAAGGACCCAAACTCCAGGCCCTTTTACTCGGCCCATCCACTTCTTCTAATCTTCTCCTTTTCTGCTTCCTGGTTTCTTGTTGCACCACCATCCTTTTACTCCCTGCACCCTTTTCTTTCTTTTATTTCTTTTCTTCTTTGATTTTCATTTCTTTTTTTTTGCATTTAGTTTTTAGTCTTTATTTATTTGTCATGCATTTTATTGCTTTTATTTTTTAGTACATCATGCATTTTTATCTTTATTTATTTTCTTTTTATTTCATGCATTTTCATTTTAGTTTTACTCTAGCATATTTATTTTCATGCATTTGCCATTTTGTTTTTCCTTGTTTATCATTTTGTCATTTTTATTTCATTGTATTAGAATGTACTTAGGACCAATGTAAAAAAATATAAATGAGAATATGCACTGACACTCGCACTTTATTTATTCTGCTTTACGTCTTTTATTTTTTTTTATTTATGTCGCTTTATAAAAAAAATATATACAAAAAATATTAGGTTAGTTTATTTCAAAAGGGTTTCGTGGTGATCCAACGTCATCACGAAATTTCCTCGCGTTTAGCTATTTTTAGTCTTAGTTTATTAAACAAAAAACCAAAAAACATGCAAATATCAAAAACACAAAAAAGTCTTTTCTTAAATAAACCTTGATTTTCAATCAAGTGTCCATTTTTCTCTTTTATTTTCTTTAAACAACCATTAATCAACTTTAATAACACTTTAATTATTTTCAAAAATAAAAAACACAAACCAATTATCCTTTTTGCCACTTGGCTTTTTATTTTATCTTTAAAACCTTTTTTTAAAACTAATAAAAAACACAAAACAAATCAAACGGCATTTTTACCCCGAACTACGAGGTTTTGATCCCTCACGGGTACGTAGGCAGAGGACCTTGTCCTTCCAAATCATAAAAAATACAAAAAAAAACATTTTTATTTTTTTCTCACTATTCTAATTCATTCTTTTCTTTTAAATAATAAGCAAGTTATAGCCCAAAATAAATAAATAAAATCAAGAGGTTCTCGTAGAGTACTACGAACGTTTAGGGTGCTAACACCTTCCCTAAACGTAACTAACCCCCGAACCCTAATTTTTAAAAATGTGGTAATTTAGAACTTTTTTCCACCTTTCTGTTAAAAAATTAAAAGTTCAGTCGTGAAATAAAATTAGTGAGTCAACGCTAATCAATAGCTTGATCTCCGAAAATCACCGCGACATGGACCTTTGGAAAGACGAAATGTGAGACTCGGTTTGGGAAACTATGAATGCGATATGATGCATGATTATGCTTATGCAAAAAGAAGAAAGATTTGTTATCGAAGGACTTCGTTGAGGTAATTGTAAACATCATGGTTTGAACATTTCATTTGAGCATCAAGGCATTACAAGATAGTTCTTTTTTAGAAACCAAGCCAAGGGACCAATTCAAAAGTCCTTTAGTGGAAGCTAGATTTTTAAAAGAAATCTAAAGACTCCTAGCTTCCTTAAATTCAACAAATCAGGGCTCTTGAAGGTGTACTTCCTAGTGCTCCTCTATGATGTTTAAAAAACTTGTTTAAGTCCTTCGATAATTGGATGAAAAAAATGTTTATGAATGAATGCATGCATGCATGGTTATGCTAAAGAACGGAGAAAACATGGTGAGGTTAGGTCCAAAATGTTGGAGTCAAGGGTAAACACGCCATTTGGTAAGGACTATGGTTTCAAATGTACCTGTATCACGGGTTCTACCAGGTTCCCAAAGTCATTGACCACTTCCGAATATTGTCGGATTACGGGACTGACTCCCGGTCCAACGACATTTGTAAGAAAGTCTCGTTTGAGTGTAGTATCGCGTATCAACCAATTCAAGACTACTCTTGATTAGCCACCGCACTACGTCCTAAAAGGCCAAGATGGGTTAAAGGTAACTAAAGGTCCTCAACTTCATAGGTCACTTGAAAATAACAATGCCGAACACGACTACTCATGTCAACATAGTAATACTTCCAAGATTCCTCCATTGAGTGGGGTTATCACATGTGCCACATCCGAAACTCACTCTCGGAAAGACACTTTGATTATACCACCATCCTATCTTATGTTTCCCTCAAGTCCGGGTGTAGGACTTATCTCACCACTCACGCAAAAGGGAAAAAAACACATAGGCACATATTTACATTTTTTTTATGTTTTAAGCAAGTTATAGCACAAAAATAATTAAATAAATTCAAGTTAGGCTCAACCCTCTTAGGGAAGTCCCCAGTGAAGTCGCCATTTCTGTCGCGGTGATTTTCGGAGATTAAGCTATTGATTAGCGTTGACTCACTAATTTTATTTCACGACTGAACTTTTAATTTTTTAAAAGAAAGGTGGAAAAAAGTTCTAAATTACCACATTTTTAAAGATTAGGGTTCGGGGGTTAGTTACGTTTAGGGAAGGTGTTAGCACCCTAAACGTTCGTAGTACTCTACGAGAACCTCTTGATTTTATTTATTTATTTTGGCTATAACTTGCTTATTATTTTTTTTAAAACACAAAAAAAGAATGAATTAGAGTAGTGATAAAAGAAAATGTTTTTTTTTTTATTTTTTATGATTTGGAAGGACAGGGTCCTCTGCCTACGTACCCGTGAGGGATCAAAACCTCGTAGTTCGGGGTAGAAATAACGGTTGATTTGTTTGGTGTTTTTTATTAGTTTTAAAAAAAGTTTTAAAAATAAAAGGCAAGTGGCAAAATGGAATTGGTTTGTGATTTTTTATGTTGAAAGTGATTAAAGTGTAATTAAAGCGGATTAATGATTTTTTTAAAGAAAATAAAAGAGAAAAAAACGGGCACTTGATTGAAAATCAAGGTTTATTAAGAAAAGATTTTTTTTGTGATTTTGATTATTTGCATGTTTTTTGTATTTTTGTTTCTAATAATAATTAACTAAGACTAAAACGTAACAAAAAGCTAAAACGCGAGGAAATTCCGTGGTGACGTTGGATCACCACGAAACCCTTTTGAAATTAAACTAACCTAATATTTTTTGTATTTTTTTTTGAATAGCGAAATAAATAAAAATAAATAAAAAGACGTAAAGCAGAATAAATAAAGTGCGAGTGTCAGTGCATATTCTCATTTATTTTTGTTACATTGATCCTAAGTACATTCTAATAGAAACGAAAATAAAAATGACAAAATGATAAACAAGGAAAAAAACAAAATTGCAAAATGTATGAAAATAAATATGCTAGACTGAAACTAAAATGAAAATGTATGAAATAAGCAAGAATAAAAATGCATGAAAATAAAAGGAAAATAATAATAAGAAAAATGCATGAAATACTATGAGGTAAATGTAATGGAATAATATGCATGAAAATACATAAAGAAATAACAAAAATAAAATGCAAGAAATAATAAGAAAGGAAAAATAAAAAAAGAACAGGGGGGTGCTACTAGCAGAAAGGGGGGTATGGGGAAGTAATCAGCAAGAGCTGATGAAGAGAAGAAGCTTGGGCCGCAGGTTTGGGTATTGGGCCTGAGGATATAAACATGTTTTTTCTCTCTTCTCCACCTCATTTCCTCCCTTCTCCCTCTTTCTTCCCTTTCTTCTCTCAAAACTCACTCTGATCTCTCAAACAAACCTGCCCGGAAAAGATTCTCCGGCGTGGTGGTTGGCCGGCCCAAGGGGCGGCGCCACCGCGCCGGAGCGGCCAAACACCTCTTTTTTTTAAAAAAAAAAATTTTTCGAACCCCTTTCTTCCCCCTCTTCTCAAAAATCCAATTAGTTTTTTCTAAAACTTTTTAAAAACGGCTGGATCTAAATTAAAAAAAATCGAAACTACCTTTGTTTTCTGAATTTTTGGTTCGGCCTTGGGTTGTTTGGGTACGGTACGGTGTGGATTTGGGCTGTTTGGAGGAGAGCCGTGAGTGAGTGGTTTAGTGGCTGGTTGGCGTGGATGGTTGGGAGAGGGCCGTGAGTTAGGGGTGGTTTATGGTATGGTGGGTTGTGTGCGTGAGTAGTGTGGTTAGAGGGCTGGGTTGTTGACTGTTTGTGTTGGTGTGAGGTGGTGGTGTGTTTTGTAGGTGGTAAGGGAGGCCGTACGGTTTTGAGTGGATGTGTGGGAGAGTTTAGGTTGTTGCTGGGTTGTATGAGGGAGAAAGGCTGTTGGTTGTGTGTGAGGGCGTGAGGGATTGTTCTGGCCGTGGGGGGAGTGATGGCTGGGCGTGTGTGTTTGTGTTATGGTTAGGGCCGTACGTGTGTGTGGTAATGGCTGGATGGGAAAAGTGAGTGAGTAGAAACCGTGGGTGGGTGAGTGGTGGTGGATGTGTTGTGCTTCTTGTTTGATGGTGGCTGGTGTGGATTTGATTTTGGCTGGGTTTTTGGGTTTCAGGTTAATGATGAATTTCTGTGGAATTTCTGTGTGTGAATGGTTTCTGATGGCCGTCCCTGTGTTCTGACTCTGTGTCCTCTTTTATTAAGCAATGCCAATTAATGTGATTTAAAGGCCAATGATGGACAATAAACACGATTAATCAGCAAAAGACTAAAAAAGCAACCATTAAAATGGTTATTATAACACATTAAAATCAAAAGTCAGACCTTTTAAAAAAAGTAGAAGAAAAAACGAAAAATAAAATAAATAATAAAAAAAGGATAATAATAAAAAAGGAAAATAATAAAGCTAAAAATAAAAAGAAATAAAAGGTAAAAATGACAAATAAAAATAATAATAAAAAAAACGTCGCTTTTGGAACCAAAAAAATGAGGTATTTTAAAATACCTCTCTGTTGAAATTTCGTTTGAAACGACGAAAAAATTCCGAACCAAAAGACGAGTGAAAAAGAATTTTAGGTCAAAAATTGGGGTATGACAGTACTCATTCAGTTGTATGTATAATTGTTATTATTATTGAAAATTTTAATGTACCCAGTATCAGATTAATACACATGCTAAATATTCTAGATAATTTAGTATGGGTGTTACAGACACATACCCAAAATAACCATAATAATTGAAGCACGAAATTCACATATAACCATCATCAATTCATGAAATTAAACATAATTCAAAACACCCACAACTACTCAATTACTTATAAACCCTAGATGGTGAAAGTAACCTTCCCTTTTACCTCAAATCTTCACCAAAGCTAGCTCTCCAAGTAGAAATCTACCCTTCTCCCTCTTGCTCTTGAGTTCTTCCCTTCTTTCTCTCCAAGTCTCTAACCTCTTGCCTCTTGTGTGTTTTTGAGAAATGAGTTAACCTAATTTCACCACAACACACACTATTCTATTTATTTAATGAGTTTGAGTCACTTACACTAATGAGCTTAGTCACTCCCCATTCCTCATAATTAAAACACTACACTTTTACTTCAATTAAACCCTCTAATTACTCACACACCTCTATTCTCTAAATTCTTAAATTTCTAATTTCTAACACTTCACAAAAATACCCTTTACCCATAAATGACCAAAATACCCTCAATTACTAAAAATCCACTAACTCAGCAACACTCTCAATAAAATAAACAATTAACAAATCTAATAATATTAAATAAATCTAATACTAAAAATCGGGATGTTACAGCTTCAGGCCAAACAATCAGCCTTCCTAAATCCGAAGTTTATTATAGCCGCAGTGTGCCAGCCCCCGTGCAGGATTCCATCACGTCCACTCTTGGTGTTCGCGCTGCTATGGGCACCAGAAAGTACCTCGAGCTTCCTTCTATGATCAGTCAAAGTAAAGAAGCTACTTTTGGATTTATTAAGGACCACATTTGGCATAAAATTAATTCTTGGAGCAGCAAGTGTCTTTCTAAAGCCGGAAGAGAAGTGATGATCAAATCGGTACTTAAATCCATTCCTTCTTATGTTATGAGCATTTACATTTTACCGAATAAGTTAGTTGATGTTATAGAAAAAATGATTAATGCTTTCTGGTGGGGACATGGTGGTTCCACTAAAAGAGGTATGCATTGGCTATCTTGGGAAAGATTATCCGTGCATAAAAATTATGGTGGAATGGGGTTTAAGGACCTTACATCTTTTAATGTGGCTATGCTTGGAAAACAAGGTTGGAAGTTTCAAACAGACACTACTAGTCTTGTGAGACGTTTGTTCAAAGCGCGCTATTTTCTTCAAGGTGATTTTTTAAGCTCTAGACTTGGAGCTAATCCTATTTATGTGCGGAGGAGCATCTTTAGTGCTAAAATGGTGGTTAAACAGGGTGCCAAATGGAGAATTGGTTCTGGTGCTAATATCCCTTTGTTTGGTGCATCGTGGCTCAAAGAAGGGCGATCTCTTACAACGGATAACCCTATGTATGCGTCCCTCTCCCATGTCAAGGTCTAGGATATCATTGAGCCAACAACAAAGGTTTGGAACACTACTCTAATTTCTAATCTTTTTGACCATAACACATCTAGCTTATTTTGAATACTACTCTTCAACCTCTTGTTCATGAAGACTCATTTGGAAGGTTGAGAAAGATGGTAATTATTCTGTCCGTAGTGCATATCGTATTTGTGTAACTGAAATTGTAGATAATTCCCTTTTGCATATCCCGGGTAGATGGAATTTGATTTGGAAGCTTAAGGTGCCTCCCAAGATCAAAATTTTTTTGTGGCGTGTGTGTCGGGGCAGCTTCCCAACACGTGCACGCCTTAGTAGTCATGGAGTGCACTGTCTTATAGATTGTGTTTTGTGTGGTAGTAACTATGAAGATAACATACATGTGTTGGTGGAGTGTCCAGATGCAATGCAAGCATGACGTGAGGTTCAGTTATGGGATACGATTGATAGAACACTTCTTCAAAATTATAATATGGATGCTCAAATTTTTCTCTTCTTGAACAGCTGCATGCGGCCCAAAGAGAATTGTTTGTAACAATAATGTGGAGTTTGTGGAAACGCAGGAACCTAAAATTATGGCAGCAGCAAAATGAAACAATCATGCAAGCAGTTGAGCGCGCTAAGCACCTCTTGGATAAATGGCGAACAACGCAAGGTATGAAATCACAGAGTAGGTGTTTCCTCTACCCATCAGAGCGATTCTAGTATCAGTAATGTGGTCGAATGGACGAAGCCGGCTTATGGCAGGTATAAATGTAATATTGATGTCTCCTTCTCCTCTTTTTTGAATACGGTGGGTATCAACATATGTCTTCGCGATGATATGGGTGAATTTGTTCTCGGCAAGACATACTGTTTCTCTCCTCTTTGTGATGTTGATGTGGGAGAGGCCGTTGGCCTTCATACGACGTTGAAGTGGATGGCGAATCTCCGGTATGATAATGTCGATTTCGCTCTGGACTCCAAGACAGTTGTAGACCATTTTATGTCCGATATAGAGGATAATAGTGAGCTAGGTTGTATTATTCATGTTTGTAGAGAATTGTTTGTTAATAGTTTTCAGAACTCTCATGTCGAATTCAATAGGAGGCAAGTTAATGTGGTTGCTCATGAATTATCATATATAGTAGTCTCATCTCATGCTAGCTCCACGTTTATGATGATATACCGTATGTATTCGAGATTTGATAGCTAATGAAAAACAAAGAATTTCTTCCCTAAAAAAAAATTTGGAACCAAATTCTCTATTTTTTTTTTTGAAGGAAAATTCTCTATTCATTTTAGCAATTCATTAATCTTCCCGAACGGAAATAAACACATCGACAGTAGTTACACGACACACTAAAACCTCTATTTCGTTTTCAACATAGGGTTTAGGGTTTTGCAACAATTTGGGATTACCAATGCCAGAAAAAAATCCCAAGAAGAAGGTTACCTTCTCCGAAAACGACGCCGCTTCAATCACACGACGGTATCCTCTCTCTCTCTCTCTCTCTCTCTCTCCTCTCTCTCTCTCTCTCTCTCTCTGTTTGATTGATTATGCTGAATAATCGTTTTTTGTGTTGTGCAGGTATGGCACAAAGACCTTATTGACGTTGCTTCAGGAATTATCACATTACCCTGATACCAAATTTGATTGGAATGAATTGGTGAACAAAACTTCCACTGGTATTTCTAATGCCCGAGAGTATCAGATGCTATGGCGCCGCTTGGCGTATGGTTATTCCTCGCCACAAGATTTCAAACAAGGGGGCAGTGAACCTATGGTCCGTCTCATACTCTATTCGGTCTCATATATAAGCAAAAATTCATATTTTTTTTTTAAATTTATTTGTTTATAAACCAGATACATCAGTTATTCAATTAACCTGAAGAAAGAATCTGTGCTTATATTTGAGGCTTTGGGCCCGTTTGGATTGACTTATTTTCGAGTTTATGCAAAACAATTTATGCTAATAAATAAGTTTTTATGTATCAACTTATGAAGATACACTTTTTGTTAGTGAGAACTTATGAATTAACATAAGAACTTATTTATTTGCACAAGTTATTTTTCATAAGTTAAAAAAGAAGTCAATCCAAATGGGTCCCCTATTTTGTTTTCTTTATTTATATATTTAATCATAACATTGTCTATTAGAGCGATTTCATGATCTAATGACCTCGTTTTGCTCGGATAGCTTTTGATGTTTGTATCTGTTATTGTTGGACTTGGATCAATCAGCACAGTTGTTGCAATAATTTGTTGGATCAATTAGCAGAGTTGTTGCGATAATTAATTGATATTTCTGAATAGGGTCTTGCTAATTTGTTAAAGAACTCAAAAGTAATAGAAAATTTGTATTGAAAAGAGCAATCTTTGTAATTTTAAGAATTTGAATACTCGACTTTTGAGACAGAATCGCTATATGTAGTTCACACACATGTTAGCATTTTCCTTCGGAATATTTTCAATTCTGAATTTCAGATTACAATCAATTGTTCAACTACTAATCTTCTCCCACTTAGGGTCTGTTAGGATAAATAGCTTATTTGCAGCTTATAGCACAAATGGTTATCATGATAAGCGCTTATGTATAAGCTCGCATAAGCTATTTTTGTAGCTAAAGATAAAATAACGTTAAATTGTTTTTGTATATGCTATAAGTTGTTTTTATAAGCTATATTAAAGAACTTATGAAAATTGTCATAAGTTGTTTTTATAGGTTGTCCCAAACAGTCTCACAAAACTTATGTCAGTAGATAAGCTCAAATAAGCTAATCTAAACAGGTCCCTTGTTACAAGTGACGGTGCTTATGTGGGCACTTTACAAACTAAACACTTTACAAGCTGTTAAGAACAGATATACCTGAGCTAAAACTACCGTTGGTATCTGTGATCTGAAATCATTTAATTGTACATGGTTTTGAATTACTGCAATGTATTGGAAAGCACCTTAATTCTGGTCTACCCCTAGCGCCTTAGTTCTGGCAACTTTTAGCTGCCTTTATTTGAGCATTCGGTTTCGTCACTGTGCTTGGTGTGTTTAGTCTCACATCACATAGAGATATGTCGTAAGTAGTGCATACAAGGCTTGAGCAGTCATCGCCTTAAGTGCCAGTTATGTGGTGATGCATTAGACTTTAAGTCCATATTCTATGACTAATCAGTTATAGTTGATATCATGATACATTAATTCAAGGCATCACACTGGCTGTATATTTATGCACAATTTAATTTCAGTTTATTCTCTGTCAAAATTTATGTGATTAATAGTTGAGTTTTTAGTAGCAACATAAAGATTCTGCTCATGATGAAAATAAAAACATTATGATTATTCTGTATATTATTTTAGTAACAATCATCCTTTTACATGTACTGCCTTTGTTACTCTTCCAATTGCCATTTCCAGTTAGGTTTGCACAATCAGCTGTCCTCTTTTTTTTTTTTTTTTTTTATTTTATTTGAATTTTTGTTTCTTAGATTTGTTCTTTCATGTATTATTCATGCTTTTTTGTTTTCATATTTTCAGGATGATGATAGTGACCTAGATTGCGAGCTGGAATCATTTCCTTCTGTATGTGTGGAATCTACATCAGAGTCCTCAGCATGTGCGAAGGTGAATTTACTAATATACTAATTATTAATTCTATTTCAATATGTGTTAAAATTGTGTTCGCGACTTAGCTAGTTACATTTTACTTTATCATATTATCAGACCTCTTATTAAATGAAACAGTATTCGTGGCACATTTCTTAAATTTTGTCTTATTTATAGAGGTCCTTAGTGGAATCACACATTTAAATTTTGCAAATTTCTTTCTGATTGTGGGAAGCTTTATAATTATAATTCTAGTAAAAAAGCGGATTCTATCAGATTAATATCTGACAGTGCTGCGGCTTGCCTTATCATACAGCTATATGACTAGTAATGTTTTATACTTTTGAAGAAACAGCAAAAGCAAATAAATAAGTGTAGCAAAAATGAGAATGCAGAAAAGGATGAGCAAGTATACAAGAAAATTATGAGATTATGGATGAATATATGAGAGAAAGTTGATGTAGAACCTATCAAGGAGAAGATAACAGAAACTTGCCTAAGGTGGTTTGGTCACATTAGAAGAGTAGCAGAGGTTTCATTGGAGAAATTGGATCACATTATAGATGCTCTGATTAAAATGGGTAGAAGTCCTAAAAGAGTATAGAAGACTCCGACGAAAAAGAATTTGCTAATGGTTTTACTGAAAAATATGGTTTTTGATATAGCCCATTTTTGTTGGTTAGTAGATAGTCCCATTTAGTGTGGAATAACTAAGTTCTTTATGGTTTCAATGTTTAAATATCTTGTATGTCCTATTTGTTGTTCTTCAATTTTGACCAGCCTGGTTCTCGGTGTTGTTTAATCATCAGGTGATAATTGCTTCCCGGACGCTAAGTGAATCTACCCCTAGTAGCTCAACAATTGAAGCTCCAATGACTGTAAATTTTCCCGTTTACCATTCTTCTAGAACTTCAAAGGAAGTTTCAAAGCCCTCTAATTTGACGGAACAGACAAGCATTACGTTTCCGGTTACTGTTCAGAGACAGAAACTTCGAACTGTATCATCAACAGATGCTTTAGAAACCAAGAGAACAGTTGGTGGTACCACAGCTTCCAAAAGGAAAAGAAAAGAATGGTCAGAGGAAGAGGACAATCAGCTACGGGCTGCTGTTCAGAGATGCGGTGAAGGGAATTGGGCAGCCATGGCAAAAGGAGACAGCTTTCCTATTAAGAGAAGTGCAACAGAATTGTCTCAGGTGTTTTTTCAACCCTAAAAGTTTGTGAATTACTTGGCATTTTCCACTCATTATATCATTTATTTATCAGCAATTCAGCATGCACTTGTATTATGTATACTAGCGGAAAGACGGGCACTAACATGCCTGTCTATCCGTTTTTCTATTGCGCTTAACAGTATATCCTTGTTATAAACTTTTACCATCTACCTCCTTTTAAAGTGCAAATTGTTCTGTTTTTATTTTTGAATAAGATAGTGAAGAAAGGAAAGAGAATACATTTAAGGGTTTAAGTTCTTCAAAATCATAAAAAGGGGTAACCAGCTGCTACAAAGCTTCTGCCACGAGGGATCCAGGGAAGGATGCAGCCTTCCCTTACATTTACACAAGGTCTATTCCTTAACGTCAGCCGATGACTTTTTAGTCACATAGCCACAACTCCAATTGTTGTGTAAAATCCCATTTCCCCTTCAAAATAATCTTTATTTAAAATTCAGTAATAAAATTTCTTTTATATCAATTTTCGTAGTGTGTTTAAGATTTGGTTGCTTAGTGTTCATAGCCCTATAACAGTACCCATTGGCAATTAGAATGATGAACTAATCCTCAAATTCTGCATTATATAACAATATGTAGTTTATTTAATCTTTGGCCTAGATCGTCGCCAAGACTCAATATATGTGCACTATAATACACTATCCATTACATTTTCCTACCAGCCTGATTTTCCCTTAAATTCAAAACAGATAAGTTAAACCATTGAGTGTACTCATTCTTTTTGTGGTTGATACTTTTAAAATGATCAACTTGCTAACCATGAATATTTATCAAAATTCATTCTGGTTTGTGTTATCATGCTGATTAATAAGGTAGATAACGTGGCAGGCATTCTTTTAAGTTAAATATTGATAGGTCACAATCCATGTATTCCTATAGATGGGTTGCTTTGTTGACATGGACGCTAATAAGTTGTCTTATTATGTGATTTTTCTAACATGGCAGTCTTGGCAGATCTATACCATCCAGATCTAGCAGCTACTGTAGTTGTGCCTGTTGAGGCTGACCATATTTAGTGTACATACTGTATTATGTTATCTCTTTCTTGATTCTAAAAGGATGAAAGAAAAATCATCAGTTGAATAACAAGTATGTGCGCGCACACTGCTTGTCTTTCTTAAATATTACATTTTACTGGAATCTGATGACTGATGATACTAAATTTATTTTAAACCGTTGTCATCTAGTCAGCTCAGATGTCTGGGTATCACCCGGTTCTCCTGGGTTCAAATCCCGGCAACGGAGTTTTACAAATACTGCTCTTCAAGCAACTTCTGATATGTATTCAGCTATTTTAGGTCATAGTAAAGTGAATATTTGTTTTGCGTTTAGTTGATAATGCTTGCAATTACAGTTTTGTATTAATTGTTTTGTTTCCATTTCACCTTCATTGTTAATTGACTATTAATACTACACATTTCCATGGTCTATCCAAATACTCTTTTAGAGGTGGAGCGCTTTACGAAAGAAAGACGGCAGTGCCAATTCAGGATCCACCGCGACCACTGTGACCACCAAAACACAATATACTGCTGAACAGTTGGCAACTCGTCGCTCCCTAAATTTAGCCCTTGACAAGCCATTCAAAAAGTTTACTGCTCCTGGAATGACTGATCCCGGTAATAGTCATTTAACTCTTATTTTAATTTATTTTCAAATTAATCCAATTCCAGAATTTGCTAGTTGTATTTGCTTATTGTTTTCTTTTTTCCTTGTTCGCTTGATATATCTAACTATTGACCGAGTCTCAGTTTAACTTATGTTATGATGGCTCTAGTTGATGATTGTCGAAATATTTAATGTCTTTTCTAGGCTTGGCAACAGGGGCTCATTATTATAATGATCATAATAAATGTTTTTTTAATTTAATTTTTATATATGGGCGTGGGGAGCCCACTTGGGTTGTCCTGATGTTGGCTTGGGACCTTGGAGTGTGCTCCTCTCAAGGTCTCAGGTTCGATTCCCATCAGCCAATTTCGGTGGCCTAGTCCATAAGCTTTGGCTTTAAATGGGAACCTCGCAAGTGGACGGTGGGATTGGATCCCTCGGATTAGTCGGTCCTTGGGCATGGATATCCATTTTCCAACTACGTCCAGTATTAGGGAGTGGGGATTGGTTTTTTACGAGCAGTCGGGGTCAGGGAAGGGAAAACCCACCCCTGCTGTCATACTCAGTCTTTTCTAAGGACCACTTGTTAGTCATGAATGGTTGATAGTGTGCTACGGCCTTCTATCATGTGAGCAAGTTTATAAGAGAAGGAAGCCAAATCAAGGGTCAACAACATATTTTAATTTATCCTTTTACTGACAACGGTATAACTGTCAACAAATTATAGCCCATACCATTGAAAGAGATTTGGGGGTAAACGGTCTTTCTCTAAGCTTGTTACATTATAGAGAATTATGTTATCACCTCATCCTTTTAGCTGAATCCACATAGCGGGAAAAGGTTAAGTTGGTTGTTGTCATTGATCGGTAATACGAAAGATCAATTATTGGAGAACATTGAATGAGCACATTGTCGTCACCATCCTACAGGTGACTTCTTGCAGTTCATTGTTGGAGTGAAACACCTTAGTGGCTTTCCCATTATCTCAATTCCATCAAATAGGACTAGTAACCTGTGTTTTTTGCTACAGATTGTAACTGTTTTGATGGCTTTTAAAGGGTGACCAAGGTATTTAAGTATGCGATTTAGTAAACAACTACTTAGGGAGTTTTATACCTAATTAGGCGAGTTAAGTACAATATTAAATGTTCGCTCATAAATCTTCTGGAAAATATATTGTTTGTAAGGCTCATGAATCTAATAGAAAAGTTGATATCTGAATAACTTAAATGATTGCAGGTAGGACCTCCACACCAATTAAAAATCAAGAGCACTCTCGTAATACGACGCAAGTCTCCACAGTTTGTAGTTCTGTAACACCTCAACGTCCGTCTCAACAAGCTTGTGGTCCCCTGCGAAACCAAAATTGGCCTGTGAAGCATGCATCTCCACACATGGAGGCTCATTTTTAAACTCTTCTGCCAACAATCTGTCTTCACTTTGAAGGATGGTTTTTTTGCATATCGCACAAACTAACTGTTTGGACCCCAAACCCCTCTCCCAATAGTTTTCATATGACTTCTTCTCTTAATAGCAGTAAATATTAGGGCATTTAATGTGGCACATAAATTTCCCATTGTGGAAGAAGAATTTTGCTGGTCCATGGAACCAAACATATGAAAAAGCCGCAGCAACATTGTTTTAAGTTGGAACTTTGACCAAACTTTATCTCTCTTGATTTACATACATCGTTCAAATTAAACAAAAGTAAGATGTTTTATCCTATGTAGGCAGATGTGTATATGCTAATTTTACATAACAGAAATGAACTCTTCTGCATGAAGAATGAATCTTCTTTTTATAGAGAAGAGAAAAAAAAAATAAGTATTGCATGCATGACTCATGTCATTTTAACTACTTAAAAACTTCTTGTCTTCAATTTCTTGCTTTTGATGTCTTCATAACTGCATTCATTGTAATCACCTTTAAATCTTCTTTTGCGCCCTTCTAATCTATCAGTTATTTTTTTTAATGAAAGTGAAGTGATTTAAATTTTCGAATTCCATCAGAAATTGCATTCTTCGAACATTGCTCTGATGATTCTTGAGGACATGCTTTGTGTACATAAGTAACCTTGGACCATTATCTTTGTCTTGAATGTGAGCCTTCAAGAAGTAGCCGAAATGTGCCAAAGGTAATCTATCAACTTACTCGAAAATAACTATTTAAATTTTGCATATAACAGTCCCACAAATCAAATTTAAATCAATCATATATGCTATGTAAACACTAAAGTTTTTTCTGTCTTGGATTAGAATATCATCCACTCACTTAAATTTTTTCATAAATAAAAATTTAAATCTATGATATCATGCGAGTTACTCAATAGAAACATATTTTACTTTATTTATATACCTTATACGAAGTATGTCCTTGAAATAATAGAATTTTTTTTATCAACAAATCCTCGAATAATAGAATACCACAGGTGGGTCAGTATAAGTTGAGTTAAAATTATATCATCAGTGTAATTAGCAGTTATGTTATTTAGACGCAAAAAACTGACATAGTATCCCAACACTCTATATTCGGGAGATGGAAAAATAATATAAAAGTAAAAATTGTATACATAACAGTGATGATCTCAGGCTTTGTGGTGTAATTAGGGGAGAGGTGAATGGTTCCTCTCAATTGTTTTTCTCTCATCATGTCTCTCAATTCTCATTTTTCACATTAAAAATCAATCTCACCTTTTTCCATTTAAGGGTGAGATTGACACCAATTGAGAAACATAAGAGAAAACAATTGAGAAAATTCATTCCCGTACAGTATAATTGTTTTTTTACAAGTTTATGTTAAATCAATTCCTTATAAAGTGTGACATTATTTATTCTCTTCTAAATGTTAGAGTACTCTATAAAATAGAAGCAAATCGAGACAGATTCACACATATTTTTGATGAGCCTTAAACGCAACTTAGTTTGAGTCACCCATATCGAAAGTTTAACCGAACTTATACACATAATTTGCCAAAAAAAATGCTGAAAATTATACACAAATTACTTGACTTGTAAGGAAATTCTACTAACAAAATTAAAAACAAGTAGTACAACTAGACTTCGACCCGTGCGATGCGCGGGTTGTTTTAGAAAGTCATAATTAAAACACACTGCACATCTAAAAAATGTAACATAGACTACACCTTAACTTCAAAATACCAAGTAAAAATGGCTCCCTCATAACATCCCTACACAAACATCATGTCTTTGATGGTATCTTTTATATCAGTAAATTATGTCTTTGCAGTCCAATATAAAGTTTAACGTCATATTTCCCTAGTCATGGATGTTACCCAATGTGAGCATCTTTCAAAAGTGCACCGTCTACAAAAAGAATGCAAGAAAAATTAATTAAAGCAAAGAACAAATTAGCAAAACAAAAAGCAAATACATGGTTCAAAAATAAAATACAATAGAAAATTGTAAAAGAAGAATTAACATAAATTGCTGCTTCGTTGAACTTATGGTTTTTTGTTCCTGTTCATACTTTCTGCTTCAAGAATTAGCATTTAAGGGGATTAATTTTATTTAGTTATCAGTTAGAATACGATTAAATTCTTCAAAAAAAAAAAGTAGAATACGATTAACGAAAAGGATACATAATATAGAATCCATTGACTACCTTCATTCCAATTTTGGTGTGTTGAGTCTCTTAAATAATGGACATTACTACTTTGCTGTAAAAAAACACACACAACAATGAGTTGTGAGCAGCAAATTTGTAGATAGGAAAATTAACAAATGAATAAAAATCAAGTTGACGTAGATTGTTTTGTCCGACACAATATTGTATTTGACCGTCACAATAAGCCGAGGATAATTAAAAGAAATCCAACATTATAAATGGTTCTCCAAAAAATCAAAAAAAAGATGCAGAGAACAATCAGAGGGAAAGTGGCATCAACGATGATATGAGAGAACCAAACCATAAGGAAAGTCACATCAACAGCCATAAGAAACATCATTTTCAAAAAATAAAATGAGAATGAGAAGTAGAAATAGTTCAAGAACATACCAAATAACACATAAGCCATAAATATCTAATCTGCATGGCTTGTCTGTTGCCACGCCTATTAAAGCAAAAGCAGAACAACTAAATAATTGTTACTTTGTAGAGCTTAACAGGACCACCATATCAAAGTAAAAAATAATTCACGCTACACTATAAAAGTTCAAAGTAACAAATAAAATAGGAAAAGAAATCGAGAATCTAATGTAGAAGAAGATGAAGGTACAAACCTTGTGCAATAGAGACACTCATATTTAGTAAAAAAATCCAAACAGGAGCAGAACAATGATGAATTTTAGAGATAATCTGTCTATACAACCGCATAAACAGCATGCCTTCAACAATCAATTTATCTGCATTTTGTAGGAACTTAGCAAAAATAAATGAATGCTTTAAACTGATTCATATAAACGTCAATTGCAAGAACATATTAATATATAATATCAAAACAAAACTGAATAAGCACCATTACCTTATCCTCATATTCTCAAAACCTGCAAAAGAAAGTTCATTTCGAAAAAATTACCTTTTTTTCTTTTTTGAATCATTGTATGCATGCAGTTACTAATTTATGTGTTGAAGTTGTTAATTGCTGAATTATATTTGGGGAAAGAAAGAAAGTGGGGGGCGGTAGTGGGGTAGTGGCAAATAGGAGTTCTTGTTTTCCTTCTCTTTAATTGCATATCTCATTTGACGGTTAATTGCTGAATCAGATTTGAGGAAAGAAAGAAAGTGGGGGGCGGTAGTGGGAAATAGGATTTCTTGTTTTCCTTCTCTTTAATTGCATATATGTTTTGGAATCAAACATGTAGACATTATAAACATTAATGTCGTATTGGCAAATCATTGGTCTAGACCATATTCAACCCGGTTTGTTATGAAACGATCGGAAAAAAAAACAAAAGAAAAGGTACAAAAATTACACCAATTTAAGTTATTAACTTTATTTTGTTACCAAATAATATTACCAGTTTGTGTTTCCGAATTTCTTCTTTCTCAACCTTCATATTCGATTACATTCATGTTAAAAGAACAACTAAAATAGGCAAATTGAAAATAGTAAACATGTTTCAAAAGTCAAAGTGAGAAAACAAAGTAATGTTATAATCTAGTGTAGTGATTTTTGCAAATAAAAAGGCAGAATAAATAACTTCAAGTAATTAATATAATATAGGAGAAACAAAGAGGTAGACAAAATTACACTAAAATTGTATCGATAAAAGTATATGAAAAGGAACTGCTATAAAAAAAGGAATTGCAATGGCGTTAGTGGCTTTTAAAAAAAAATGACATTTTCATGTGCTACCTGATTCAATTCCTTGCAGACCTTTTTTTCATAAAAATTAATTAGGTCTGTCAAAAAGGGCGGGGTTATGGTTATTAGGTTCAATTGCATGATGGTGAGAGAGATGAAAGTGAGTGAGAAATGATTTAGGAATTGTGAGATTGAAAGAAAGATGACCCAAAATTTGTGTTGAATACATAACATTGAAGCAATTGCATGTCATAAAAAACATCAGTGCCTTGGTGGTAAGAGTTGTGATTTGGAAGCATGTGGTACCTGGTTCGATCCCCACCAAGAGTTTTTTCATAAATTTTTTTCAAAACCAAAAATTAGGGTTGTCATTAGGGTTAGGTCAGACTACCTAACATTTAGTATTATAAAGATCTCAATTGCCTTGCCCTACTCCTAATACAACTGTAGACACTCAAAGAATAGATGAAACCTTCATCTATTCAGAAATATTTTAAATACAAAGAAATTCTAATTTATAGGGCATGTATGTGCATAAAGAAATTTAAAAAGTAAATTATTCCTGTCATATGCAGAATTGAGTGGGAGTCATAGGATGGTTTAAAAGATGAACATATGAATTGAATCATAAATAGATTACGAGTTCAACTAACATTTGTCATTTAATATAAATATAAATATTAGTGACTTATCATGAAATCTTCGTGATTAAATTATAAATATAATATAATATAGGGTAAATTGCACTTTTGGTCCCTTAAATATTTTTCAGGTTTCATATTGGTCCCCTAATTAATAAAAGTAACGTTTTGGTCCCTTAAATCCTTCTATGTTACTCACTTTGGTCCCTTCTGTTAGTTTGCGTTACGTTCACTTTTGGTCCCTTAAATATTTTTCAGGTTTCACTTTTGGTCCCTTAAATATTTTTCAGGTTTCATATTGGTCCCCTAATAGAGGACCAAGATGAAACCTGAAAAATATTTAAGGGACCAAAAGTGAACATTTTTTAACGCAAACTAACGGAAGGGACCAAAGTGACTAACAGAGAATGATTTAAGGGACCAAAACGTTACTTTTATTAATTAGGGGACCAATATGAAACCTGAAAAATATTTAAAGGACCAAAATTGTAATTTACCCTATAATATAATCAATTACACTATCATTTTTTTCTCATTAAACTCTGTATCACATTAAACTATATTTTTTTCTCTCTTAAGATATACAGTGGGTGTATGAATCTCCAATGATATTTTTCAAATCAAAAGGTAAAAAACTTCAAACATGAAAGTTTTTTTTAACCGCCCCGAAAATCATACTAGTATATCTCAACTTATTCAATAGCAATTTCTTTTCTTGACCTCAATGTGTAACTTTCAACTTGTACATAATGAATAAATTTGATAAACAGGAATATACCTTTTTTTTAAGGGAAAATAGGAAGATACCTATCAATCTATCATGTATGTAATGTATGATCATTGTATATAAGTTAAGTAGTGTATATAACCCAATGTTGACCATCAATATTCACCTTAAGACCATGAAATTTAGCAAATAAATCAACAGCTCTTCTAACCCCTTTATTATCAGCAGCGGTAAAATAATCATGCCCAAAAATAACCCCACCGGGTCGAAGAATCCGAAAACCCCGGTTTATATCAGACCAAGCCGATAAAAAATCGTGACCCGCGTCAATCTCAACCAAATCGGCCCAAATACCCCACTCACAAAGCTTCGTCAAAGCCGAACCGCTCGAAAACGGAACCGGTAAAACCGAACCGGTTTGATTAGAACTAACAACATTCATAAGAAACTGATAATAAAGCAAAACGTCACCGTTTAAACTCGCTATATATTTGAACTGGTCTCTGAACCCGGCCCAACCCCGAAAATCATCGATACATAGAATCTGAGTTTTTAAACCGAACCGTTGAGTTAACTCGGCCATGTGAACCGCTGAAGCACCGAGGAAAGTTCCAACTTCAACGATGATTTTTGGTTTCACTTTACGAATTAAGTTTTTGAAAACGGCACCGTTAGAACCCCAGCCTTTGATTTTTTTACTCCGGCGAAGGTGCTCCGCCGCGTGCGGCGGAGGAAAGTTGGTAAACGGCGAGGTTCCGTTGAAGATGAGGGAGATAATTTTCCGGCGAATTCTTTCCGGTGGGATTGGATTGGTGCAGTGAGTTTTGACTCGGAATGGGTCGAGTTGAATGGAAGAAATATACGGCGGCGAAGGTGGTGGCGGTGAGAAATCTGGTGGTGGGAATTTTGGTGAAGAATAAGAATGGGATAAGTAACCTAAGGTGTAAGTTAGCAAAATGAGGATAAAATACGCCGCGAGTTTTGAAATTTTAATGATGTTATTGACAACTGAAAATCTATTGTTATGTTCTGTTTTCATGTTTATAGGAATTTTCGAACTTTTGTTTCTCTTATGTTGTTGTTTGAATTGGAAGGAGTATTTTTTTTTTTTTGAGCTATTGGAAGAAGGGAGTATAGAGTGTGGACTATAGATAATTAGTGACCACAAAAATGATGAAGATGAAGATGAAGATGAAGATGAAGGAGGATATATCGTTGTGTTTATGGATTTTGGTGGTAATGTTGTTATTTTATCCTTCAAATTTATGTGACTAGTATTTAATAAATCAATAATTAGAATAATTTAGTGCATAATATATTTAAGGAAAATGTTAAGACCTTTAAATGATAACATTTTTTGAAAATTTATGTAATTAATGCATTGGAAATTAAAATAGTTAACTTTTTATGAAATAATTTCTTCTTTTAGAATTCTTAAAGAGTGTCCAAAAGACCCTATATTTAATTCATCCTTCAAATAGAATATGGTTGCTTCTATTATGTAATATATAGATTTGACTAGTGTTTAAAAGATTTCCTTAAAAACATATTAGAAAAAAAGATTTGACTATTGAGAATTGCGTGTTGTAATATTTTTTTTGCATCAATTGATTTGGTTGACTTTTATTTACGTAGTTTATAAGAAGAGAAATTGCTGTATCTTTCGACATAAAAAATCTCTAATGTATCAATAAATTGATAAATGAAATTTTTCTTTCCTTTTGTTGGTTGAAATAAAAAAAAAAGATAATTTAGCTTTAATTTTTATTTATGTTGGTTAAATCCTCTCTGAAGTCTGTATTTGTTGCCTACATTTTGATCACCTTCATTCTCTTTGTAGGTTTTTTGTGCCGGATATAAATTTTTGTTGGTATTAATATATTTTACTTTGTCTTCTAAAAAAAATGATTATAATAATTTTTTAAATAGAACAGTTTAATTTGTTCAAGTCAAATATGTAGTCTAAAAAATCAGCGTCAATATCATAATTTACGGAAATTTATTTTGAAGAATATGATTTTAACATTTTCTTTCTATTTTCAATCTATAAGACGTGACGTATGGTATTTAATAAGATATTTTTTTCACCAAATTTAAAATACTAGTACGCAATAACTAGTTTGAAAGGGAGTGGGGATGAATAAATCAATATACACCCAGATACAGAATTTACGTGCCTTGTTTTAAAAGTTAACAGATAACACTGATACATACTCTATCATCGTTTACTTTTTAATGAAGACATTATTATTATTTAATAACATATCGTTTATGCAAAAAAATATAAATATAAATTTGTATATTGCAAAAAGGAGTTTGAAGGACCGTGAGTTGGGAGAATTAGGGAATTTAATGTGGCTCTTTTGCGGAAGTAGTATTGGAGGTTGAGGGGCGGAAAGGGACATGTTGTTGTATAGAATTTTAGCGGCACGTTATGGGGAGGTTGGAGGTAGGATTAGTGTAGGTGGAAGGTTAGGCTCAGTTTGGTGGAAAAATCTTACTGCTATTAGTGAAGGGGCTGGTTTGGGGACATGGAATTGGTTCTTTGATAACTTAAGCCGTTGTGTCACTGATGAGTCGTCTACTTTGTTTTGATGGGACCCTTGGTTGGAGAGGGGAGTTTTAAATGATAGATTTAGTCGTCTCTTTGATTAGCAGAGAACAAAATGATGTCAGTTTCAGGGATAATCATTTAGGATGCCGGAAGCGTGAAAGTGGTTTAGGCATTTATTGACATGGAAGGAGGAGCAGGTTGAGGAGTGAGTGCATTGTTACATAATATTGTGATGCATGTTTGTAATATCCCGCTTAAGGCTTGAATATTTATCAGTATTGATACAATGTATCAGAGACATTTCATAAGGAATGACATTTTCGTAATTTTGAGGCTTAGACTATAAAAGCCAAAAACCCCAAAATTTCCCTCACTTTCCTCATTCTTCTTTCTCTCTAGAATTTTCTTCTCTCTTCCTCTACTCTCCCTCTATCTCACGCCATCTTTCTCTTCCCTCCACTCATCTTCAACCTCTACCCCAATCTCTCCTCTCTCATGCAAGCAATCCCTACTTTTGGAAACTTTGAGTCAAGAGTAGCTTAAGGAAGCAAGAAAGAAAGGAAAGGATTAAAGCTAGGGTTTGAAGAGGAAAGCTTGGCAAGATCAGAAGCAATTGCTAGGTGAGCTCCCTAGGGTTTTAGAACCCGTTTTGAGTAAGTTTGAGTGTAAATTTTACATTTTGAGCTAAGTTTAGAAATTGTACCCTAATTTCATTGCTTGCCAATTCCTTGATAAATCATGTTTTAAACTATCAATTTGCATTAGAAATTCATTCCTTATACTGTTATGATGTCTGGGTATGCTTAGATATGTCAAAAATGGTGGAAAATCACGTTTGAAATATTTCTGAGCTGTCAAATTCGCCCGGCGAGCTCGGGGCGAGATTACAGCGATTTTCAACTTTTTTCCCTGTCTCATCTCGCCAATGGCGAAATGGAGCTCACCCAGCGAAATCAGACAGACCTCCCAGGGCTGTTCTGTTTCGTTTTGTGAGCTGCATACGCGTCAGGCGAGGCATTTGGTAACCATTTTCAAAGAAAACCTTATTTTCTAAGGAAAACACCATTGTGGACATAACCTAGGGGCATGTAACATATAAGGAATAGATGAACAAGGATTTGTGCAATAGCTTAGGGTTGATTAGAATTGTGAGGACAAAGCCCAGACGGGTTTGGAATGTTTCCAATACCAAGCAGTGGCTTATGAGAACGATAAGCCTACGACCATATGTTCATATGTTAAGTATTGGGAGTTTGTCTTCCTTAAGAAATGCATCAAGTATGCCAAAACTATAGTAAAGTAATAGAAGTACTTACAAGTACTTGAGATGAGAATGATTCAATGTTCTAAGTTAAGAACCTTTTATAGGTTAAGTATTCAAGACTTATTATTTTAAAGAATGAGAAATAAATTATAAAAAGGGCTTGATGTGTCTCTTGTATGCTCGTTAGTTAGTATACAAGGGGTTCCTGTGAAGTACCGCCTTAAATGGCAGCCGGAACGGTGAAGTTACCGCTCGTGAGGGCAGCTACACATCTAAGTCTAGAAAGTTAATGTGTCTCCTGTAGTCTCGCTAGTTAGAATACAGGGGGTCCCCGTGAAGTACCGCCTTAAATGGCAGCTGGGACGGTGAAGTAACCGCTCGCGAGGGCAGCCACACAAAAGAAAGAGGAGTCCGGTGTTAGCCTGATATGATAGGAATTTCACCGGTAAGAAGGGAGTTGTACTTCGGGGTTACTCCACCCGGATGCACTCCGTAAAATGAACTCAGATAATTATTGTTTGTTCAACGCTGATTTACTAACTTTATAATTAAGAATGATGTATATTAAAACTTATGAAAATTATTATGAGAATATGATGAGTAGTCAGCAGAGAAAGAAAGTGATCCTAGGATGTCCCCAGATCACTAAGTATGAGTTTAAGTTTAAGATGAGATTATGATAAGCATATGATTAAGACATGTAGCGATCCTAGGTTTCCCCTTGATCGCGAAATATGTAGAGAAGGACGGCGATCGTAGGTATCCCCAAGATCGCTAAGAGTAGGCACGGCGACCCTAGGTTTCCCCCGTGGTTGCCAACAGTAGGTTGGGCTGGAGCTCACTGAGACATTATGTCTCATCCCAATCCTTCTGGTGCAGGTTTTCAGGTAAGCAAGAGGTTCGTGAAGAAGATCATCAGGGAGATACTGGATTGGAGTGCAATTTCTCGTCAAGTGCAAGCTCAGGAGATTATTATTATTATTATATATAAGTATTCATTTTGGTATACGGATAATTGTATAAACGAGCTACTTGTACCCCTTTCAGTTGTATGTATTAATATTATTATTGAAAATTTTAATGTATCCGGTATCAGATTAATACACATGCTAAATATTCTAGACAATTTAGTATGGGTGTTACAATGTTGGTGTGTCAAACGGGTGACAATAGAATATTCATTCATCTCAGCGTTATACAGTCAGTCTGCTTACCACTGCTTGACAGCTATGGAAAATGTTACAACTCAGGGATCTTCAGACATCATTTGGCATAAGGTGGTCCCTCTAAAAGTCAGTCTATTTACTTGACGTCTTCTTTAGAATCGCATTCCTATTGATAATTTCTTGCTTCACGGTTTACTTCAGAATCAACAACAACTATGTGCGGGTGGGTGTGGTTCATATGAGGACATTAATCATTTGTTCTTGCATTGTATTTTATTAGAATATTATTAGAATATCTTTTTTGGTTCTATTTGGACTTTGGTTTCTCATTAGGTAGGGTATGTTACAGTGAATCTAGCTCTTATACAGACCATTTACATCAATTTGGTCATCTAGGCAGTTTATCAAAACATCATCGTTCAACTATGTATCTTTTATGGTTATCTCGCGTCTGCGTGATTTTGAATGAAAGAAACAGTCAAATTTTCAAGCACAATGAACACCATTTGCATCAATTGCTCGACAAAATTAAGCTTCAAACTTTATGGTGGTTAAAAGCAAAATACACTACTTTCTCTTTTGATTGTCATTCTTGGTGGCTTAACCCAATTTTGAGCCTGGGAACTATCACTTTATCTCTAATTTTCATTTTCTCTTTTTTGCATGTTCCATTACCTTGACTTTGTAACCTTTTGATTTATCATTTTCTTCCTGGCACACCTTGTGCTGGGAAGTCTTGACCCTTTAGTAATATAATTTCATTTAACTTCTTAAAAAAAAGTCACTTTTTTAACGGTGATCCCTTTTTAGTTGGTATGTGGTGTTGGTTTGGAATCTTAAAGTGGCTCTTCTCTCAAAATTTAAGTTTGATTTTCCTCGGTATCAATTTCGGTTGTTAGTTTATATAGAGTTTTGCTTTTTGTTCTAAATAGACACTCACAAATAGACGGTGGAATTAGTCAGTCCTTAGTGACGGACAACAATTAATTTTGTCAATTCCGCTAAAAAGAAATAGTTTTGCCGAAAATAAACCACCATTTTTGTACATTGGATAATTTGATCCTCTAGATTTATAAAATAATGATGTAATATTTTAAATCAATGAGCATCGCTATAGCTAAATAAATGGTGTGGCACTTTCAAAAAAAAAAAATGGTGTGGCATAATCGATACAGATAATCCAGTCTTTAAACAAGTGATCAAATATTATTATATTTAATTTACAAGCCAAAAAAATTTATTTATATTATACTTTGACCGAATTAATTTTTCTGTGATAGATTTAACCATTTTTTTTTAAAGATGATTTAACCAAATTTTGAAACATAATTTATTATGGCTACCCCATATACAATATAAAATTAATTTTTTTAGATCTATACTATATCTTAATATTATTTGATGGAAATATTATGTATATCATCTAAATTTCGTCGATATATCAATTGCATCCAAATAAATATATTCTTCGGTATTGGTTTCATTAGTAGCTTTTCTTGAGACATGATTTTATTTTTGAAGAATGAGACAAGATCATTATATTGAGTAAAAAAAAGAGATATGATCTTTGTGTTGGTTTCGGATATATATTAGATTTCCTTATGCTGATTAAATTAATAATTATGTAGTAATAAATTTATAAATTCTTGTTTTGCCTATCAATTAATAAATTATTAATGTATGTGTTTGTATATATATGTATATAATATTGCCTAAGTAAAAAGAGAAGATAATATTGTCAATACATTATTATAGAGATCCTGGACATAGTGATTACTCAATTTATCGATTTTCTTAAGTGTCATGTGTTTCTAACCTAACTCATTATTTATCCATAAAATAAATTAATAGAACTGATGATGGAATCAATAGCATAAAATATGAAGAATTTCCCCTTCAATACCTAACGAAAATTAATAAAACATTAGTAAATATATACACAAAAATAAGTTTGGTCAAATCTCCATGAAATAAAATGGAGTACAAAACAAGAACTTGGAATTTCATACGAAAGCTTCCAGCTCATCAGCATGTCATGGTGTATCATTCTTTGTTTGTTTATTCTTTTTAAAATCCTTTGTTTCATCTTTCACGCAAAATGATCACAATATATATATATATATATATATATATACATGCACACGGGGGCCGCTAATTTACATTCACCTAAAATCACTAAGGTGTAAATTAGCAAGTTACACCCACCTAAAATTATTGATGTGTATGTTAGCAACCTAGACCCACTTGATTATTTACACTCATATTTATAAATTTTATCAAATTGTTTACACCCACCTCACTAATTTACACCCATTTTCATCATTCTAAATATTGTTTCCTTAAAAGTTTGTCCCTATTACATGTTTTGTACCTTAAGCATGTCACTGTCTTTTTTGTTTCTTTTTTTAAGGATCTTGCTTTTTTTTTTTTACAAAAAAAAAAGAGCAACAAAAAAGTCATTAAATACTTAATTTGGTAATTAATACTATGATTAGTGCCCCTAAAGAATACTATGATTAGTGTTTTTTAAACGTCATAGTAGCGTTATTTTTTTTTTCCAATGGGTATATTTTTATTTTTTTTTGGCATAGTAATGTAGTTATGGAAAGAGAAAAAAAAAGGAAACCACCTTAATTTAAGAAAACAGTTACTTGATGTTTTAAACAATTTTGTTCTTGAAACTTACAAAATTACCTTTTAATTTAAAATTGGTTTGAATAGTGACAAATGAATTTTTTTGATAAAAAACAAGTGGGTGTAGCTTGCTAATTTACACCTTAGTATTTTTAGGAAATGTTTAATTCATCAACCACCGCTTGACACAAGTTTTTTTTAGAGGTACTTGCACGAGTTGTTGATGGAAATATATATTTCAAGAAATATATATCCACCAAACACAAAAATTTCCACCCAAAACTTATATCGAAAATACAGGTTATGTCTTTTATATATTCAACCATTCACACTTAAATTTTGTTACTTTTGCAGATTTTTTGGTCAAACTTAGTGTCTCTTTTAATGTTGAGTTTCTTCATCACGAATCTTCTCTGACAAACCTTGTGAATCTCTTTCAAAATGACGCGACTGAAATTTTTTATTTGAGAGAGTAACTCTTTTTTTTTTCTCGTTTTCCCTTTTCCTGTATAATTTTAGCATTGTACACAAAAAAAAAAATCAACGACTCAATTCGAGTCTCTTACATCCTACTCCATCAAAAAAGAAATGTCCCTTACATGCTATACTTGCACTAGCCAGAAAGAATTTTGTTACAAAAACACTGTAAGCTGCTCTCATTATATGGGTCACATATTTTATCTATCAAACATTTAGTCCATTCATACTCGATGTGTGACTAATCATTTACTCTTGAACCCAACAAAAGCAAGTACGATTTTTTTTGCTAAATTACATCGGAGGTCCTTTAAGTTATTTAATTGTAACAAATTGGTCATTTAAGTTTTTTTCGTACCACTTAGATCCTTTAAGTTAATTAATTATCCTTTAAGTATTTTTCATAACACTTAGGTCTTTAAGTTATTTAATTGAAACTTTTAGGCCCAAAATAGCTTACATTTTTAATATCTGAAATCCCCAAATTGATACAGTTAAATAACTTAAAAGACCTAATTGGTATGTAAAAAACTTAAATGACCAACTTGTTACACTTAATTAACTTAAAGAACCTAAGTGGTACGAAAAAAACTTAAATGACCAATTTATTACAATTAAATAATAATGTAATTTAGCTTCTTTTTTTTATGGGAATAGTTATTATGATACATTAATCACGACCAATATATTAAATTTCGTAACTTGATAACTTAGAAACTACTCATAGAACAGCATAAGTAGTATGAAAACCGGATCACACCCCTTTTTTAGTATTTTTACAAACCCAATTATCCACTAAATTCATGCACATCTTTTGAGAGTCATGGACCACACTCTATTCTTAATTTCCCTTTCCTTTTTGTTTTCTACTTTGAGTAATATCAACATTCTCTCATATCACAAGATCAAATCTCAATCTCCATTTATTCAACTAGCCTATTTCAAATCCCTAAAGTTTTGGAAGAGTGGAGAATGATTTTTAGTTAATTGAACGAATAATATCATGAAATTCTATGTCTAACTAGATCATCACAAGAATGCACTCAACACAATTCAAAATATTAATAACCCAAATTGTCTGCAGCTATCAAACCCTACAATCTCTATAGTCAATGGATCTCATTCGTTAGATAAAGATCACACTACACATATTATAACTTTATCTTATCGAGTTTAAAACACAATAAAATACGAATAGTTTGATTTCCATCCAACGGTTGAAGTCGATAATTGCTTGAATTGTAACAAGAGAGTATCCAATAACTCTTCACTTTTTCTCATTTGAACAAAAAATGGTGAAAACAACATAACAAAATGTTGTTTTCATCATTTCATGAAAAATCCAAAAACAAGAGAAGTATGAAAAACAAGGTGAAAATTTATAAAAATTACTGAAATTAAGAATAAACTAAAAAACAACAATCACAAACTTGAAGGGCAGTGCACTGTTACTATGGATCACAAACTTTCACCTCTTTAGGTAACAAGTACTTCCTATTGCGGCAACAACAATTTCAGCCGACACAAACTCGCTGCATGCCAAAACCCTAGCAACACAACATCACATCTACCTAAGCTCCTTTGGTCGACCAATCAAAGGGCATCAAGATCATACTAGGCCTGCTACCTTTTTAAGAAAATCCTACTATCAACAGTCACATGTTATTGTCTTATTAAACAACATACACGAAAATCACATCACTTTCCCTCTTCTGAAGCATCTCCACTGTTATGCGCAGCAGCGGCAGAGGTTCCTTGACCGTCTCCACCGGCTGTGCCAGCTTCCGATGCATCTTGCTTGCTTCCACCACCACGTCCATCATTCGGACCACCACTTCCGCTACCTCCAAGAGCAGCCTCGTTGTGCATTGGATGCATGCCGTTATTTATCCCTCCAGGTCTAAGTCCCATTTGACCTTGCATAGCCTGCTGATGTAGATGTTGCTGCTGCTGCTGATCCTGCATCTGATGCGGATTACCGAACTGCATTGGCATTTTTTGGGGGAACATTCCTTGTTGCTGAGCCATTGCTGCAGCCTGAGGATGTTGCATATAGAATCCTTGTTGCATCGCAGGGTGCGGGGCCATCTGCATAAATATAACACATTACAAGGCAATTAAATCAGTGTTATGGAAAATTCTTAAGACTTCCAAGGCACAAGCTAGGATCTATTTTTACCTGTGGAGGTAAGGCCGGCGTTTGTGGCTGAGCATCAGCAATTGCAGCTAAATACATCAAATTCTTCTGAAGCTGAGCTTGGTACCTAAGACGTCAAATTCATCACACAACCATAACATAAAACTTCGGAAATGTACCATTGTTGACACAAACATCTAAGAGAACAATTGCTTGCAATGCATATAGATTAAAAACGTCAAATCAAGTGTAGTTAAAAAAAATGTTAGGGATCAGAGGATGAAGAGACAATCAGCCAGTAATTTGAGTCAGATGTCGGCAGAGTTATCAATTGCAGATTGTGGAAAATAGCAGTTTGTTCAAATTCGACTATGCAAGTCCTAAAGTGCTGCTATTTCATAATATTTTTTACTAAATAGCGTATTGCAGAACAATAGCAATTTGTTTAACTTCTACTATGCTATGCAATAGCACTATAGAGCCGCTATATAAAAACACTGAATGTCGGTACTACCAAGTAACAAAAACATGCAGAGAATTCGAGATAACTTACTGGGCACATTCTGCAAGTTTTCCAAGATTTTGATTGTCCAATATTGCCAGGATCAGCTTCTTGTTCTCATCAAGATACTGCATAAAATACCAAGACAGGGCTTTTAAATTACACAATGAAGTAATGGTTATTGTGATAAATAGATAAATGGAGAAAAAACCTTAGGTTTTATCCTATAAATTTCCTAATACATAAAGAATAAATGGACAATTTCATGCCAATAAATTTCTTAATGGATCAATGTTTGGGTAAACAGCTTCCTTAAATGCTCATGTACAAATTAGTTCTATAATCAAGGAGTTGTTGTACAGATAAGTGTAAATTGTTTTCATAAGCTATTCTTGGGAATTCATCGAAATAAGCAACAAAAAACATAGACATGTCATAGGTTATTTTATTTTATTTTTTTCACAAAGGCAAAGAGAGTGCATTCAATAACCACAGCCAAAAGCAACATGTGCAAGGAAGGAAAAACAAATACAAAGTTCTGAATTAAAATCAGACTCAAAACACCACAGCCAAACTGACTACGAAGGACAACACGCCAAAAGCAAAATGAGCAAGAACTAGGACAAATGCTACATAAAAACAATTGCACTGCCGCCGGCCAAATTGCGACTCAGACACACACAAACAGCCCCTGAACTGTAAATGTTGCAGATGAAAAACAGCCCCATGACATGACATTATACCACCCGACCAAAGCTTGCAAACCCACAAACAAGTGTTGTCAAATATCAGCCTGACGGCGCCATGGTGGATATTGGTGGCGGGTTTTTGGCTTTTTACCATGGCTAATTTTGGGAAGGATGGTGGGGCAACGGCGCCATACTCGGATACGGTGTCGCCACATGTTGGTTGGTATGGCGGGTTTTTGGCTCTCCGCCATCCGCCATGGACAACATTGCCACAAACAGAACAATCTGATATCATGCAGAAAGGTTACAACAAGGCATGAAAGTGAGCCTCATTACTCTACTCCAACCTCTTGAAACTAATACAACACTGCAGCCACATGAATTGAATAGTTTTCATCACAACCACACGTCGCACTTATATAGGAACCCACTGCCAAACTACAATTGCATCTCATGATTTATAATCAGCTCACATCGGAAAATTCACCATCATCCTGTAAAAAACAAGCTGCACTATGGGCCTTCAGTATACTCCCCTCACACCTAGAGAAATTAAGTATAAGACCTCACTAATACTACTCCTTGACTCACACAGGCCGGTTGACCAAAGCAGCACAATTGCCAACTCAACTCGCATGCCACCGGATGCATAAAACTCAACTCAATTGAACTATCATACAGCCACATAGAACACCTGTGCTTAAAAACTGTCCACTGCAGACTTAAACAAATAATCCACCAACACCTGCACAACCAAGAGGGCTAGACATCCATTGAGAAATTGAATATTTGAAACCTTTCCATCCGGAAGAACCACCTTGCCCTAGGAAAGTTGCAAGATTTCTAGCTTTCCAAATTGACCACACTTAAGCTACTTTCATAAGTTCTCCCAAACACATGGTTATGCCATAAGATGAGTATATGCTAAGGGATTGATGGTCTAGTATTAATAGTACAGGCTCTGATTGATTAGTAAGACCATATGTCATATCTGTGTGTGTGTGTGCCTTTAATATAGGATAACTAATTAATCATGCTGCTTGTGTCCGCTTTCTCCTTTCTTTTAATGCCCTTGAAATTTCAATTGATGCAAACTGTTCAGATTCTATACACCGATGGTTGTCACTACTCTCAGCTGTACATTTTCTTCAATTAAAATAAGCAATCATAATCTGTCTATATTCTTCTATCTTCTATCTATCTTAAAAAAAAGCCTACTCCTAAATATATGTGGCAGAGTTTTCCAGGTCTGTTTTCATTAAAATTTTCAAGGATTTAAGGTGTCCATGTAGGATGACTCACGTCAAATGCAGAAATCACATGTTTATGATCAACAAGAGGTTCTTTCAAGATATAGAATCTATCACACAATATAAACTAAGACTCGGCCAGCCCGACAGGTACAAGACGATGTTCTCAGCAAGTAGATATAAATATATACAGAATTACAGATACGCTTTTTGGACAATAAGAAACTAACAACAGGCGTCAGTTGACATCAAGAAAGCCGAGAAATAATCAGCACATACAATTGTACAGAATGGAGGTATAGACTCAATATAAACTAATTTGATTCACACCATCACGGAAATACATACTTCGACATCTAGATAATTATCTAAAAACAACTCAAAGATGCATTTCTTGTTCTTTCTTGCTTTCCTTTGTTGTGCAAAGAATTGAGACACATATAACTCTTATAATAATACATATTATCAAAAATCCAAATCATTATCTTCTGTTTAACAACCACAACTTCCCAATATCCAAATCATTCCAATGAAGGGAGGCATAATAAAATCCAACAAAAATCATCAAAAAGCTTGAAATAAAAATCTATAACATATAATTGAAAAATAGATTTTAAATTTTTTATTTGCATCAAATTGAAAAATAGGGATTGAAAAGGTGAAAAAAACATACTTTCTGAATCTGCTCGGTGGTTATGTTTGTTTGTTGTGGGAATGAAGGCATCATAGGAATCATTTGAGGCGTCTGCTGCATCTTCTCCTCCTTGTTATCTAATTTCACTGAAATAATTAATAAAAAATAAATAATTAAAAAAACCCTAAACCCTAATTAACCAAAATTAACGCAATCAACAATTAACAAACCCAAACCCCAAATAGAAACCTATAAAAAAAAACCCATCAAGGATAAAACATAATTAACATAAAAAAGTATGAAAGACAAAAACTTTAACAGAAAGAGAGAGAAATAGTACCTGGGTTTTGGTTCAGTTGGAAAAAAAAAACTTTGTGAAGCTGTTTTTGTAACAAGATCTTTGTTGTTTTGATCTTTAAGGATGCTATGTGTTTGTTTCTGGAATCCAAAGACAAAGAACAAGAACGTGAGAACAAGGAATAAATTAAGGTACTTTAACAAGTGTTGTTGAGTTAGAATAAAATATTACCGAACCAAAGAACAAAACTTGTTAAAGACTAGATTTGGTGTTGTGTGTGAGTGTGGTTCGGTTTAGGTTGTTCCAATCTTTAACCTCAAAAAAAACGACAAAGGGTTATTTATATGTCCGCGTGCGTATTCTTCTTGTACTTGTTGTTGTTGACTGTTGCTTCGTTTGGTTCGGTACTACAGTGTTTTTATAGACCGGATCGGCCGGTTCAATTGGAGTCGGGTTTGGTTTTGAATCGGTTCAACCGGGAAACTATTGTTGAATTTGTGCCGGTCGGATCTTTCGGACCGGTTTTTAATTGAGGCAAGTTTGACTCAATTAAAATCAGAGCAGCTCCGTCCGATCAGACTTTTAAAATATATAGTTTAAAAAATTAGAAGAATCAAAGAATTAGAGCTATGGGTTTTTCGATAGTTTTTTTTTTTAAAAAAAATGTTATATGAAATTTTAAATAAATCTTGAGTCAAACTGAAAAATTTACTCTATGTTTTCTTGTGTATAATATCGACTATTGCAAGCATAAGATCAAAAGGGATAGCAAGATTGTAAAATATAAGATTGCAACAATAATCAAAAAATTTTACACAGTTAATTTTTTTAGGATCGAAAGGTGGTAACAAGATCATAAAACGTAAAATTGCAACCAAAATTAAATGATCCTACAAAAAATAAAATAATAGTAGTATATATACATGGAAATACTTGAACATGAGTATGTTTTAGGGAAAATGTGAATGTGGTTGGAAAATTGGGGT
Source organism: Medicago ruthenica (assembly GCA_018208015.1). Classification (NCBI taxonomy): domain Eukaryota; kingdom Viridiplantae; phylum Streptophyta; class Magnoliopsida; order Fabales; family Fabaceae; genus Medicago; species Medicago ruthenica. The sequence goes on from CM031372.1 coordinate 38,348,855, forward strand.
ATGTTTGGAGAAAAGGGGGTGTGGTCATAAAAAGGTTAGTTTTTTTTATAAAAAAAATATAGTTATATGGGTATTTACACTAGTTTTGGGTTAAGCGTCCAAGCTCATAACACTAAACCGGGATTCTATGTACAATTTGGATAGGGGAGGCTCAGTAAAACCGTAAACTCCAGGATTTTAAGATTTAAATCGAGATTTTGATAACTACACTAGAATCACATTTCAGAAGAAAAAAAATTCAAATAGAAAAACTTTTGCGTTGCAGAAATTTATGAGGAGGTGTACTTATACTGAATCTAAAGGACTGAAAGTGAAGTAACGAAACGGTAAAAAGTTAAATGGAAAAAAGAGTAAACTTGATTTTCTTTTTATGGTTGGTAGGGGTAAAGAATTAATTTTAGATATACAATATATATTTTTTTTCATAGAGACGGTGATGAACAAAGTTTAGGGAGCCAAGTGCTACTCACAATAACACGCTAACAAAAAAAAAAGTGTTGGGCCATTGCTCCTTTTCTATTTAAATTTTTTATCATGTACCCCAATAATTATACTCTGACCTCTACATTTAGCGTGAAGTGCCTACTTTGCTTGTATATATAAACTAAAACCCTTCACTTTTTTTCTTTCACTTTTCCCTCTAAGACTTTTTTTTCCAGAAAACTTATTTTAACTTTTCCGGTGTGCACCAATTTTCCCGAAACTTATATCAAGTTTTTCAAGTTTATAACTTTTTCCCCAGAAAACTGACATAAATTTTGATAAGGAGTGAATATTTTTTTTTGGTACTAAAGAGTCGTAGCCAAACCCCTTGCTCCATTTATTTATACAAAATTTTACATCCATTCTCTTATTTCGACAAAGTGCGTTTTGAATCTTATTTTTGTCTGCATTTATTTTCACTCTGCACAAAAGCTATTTTTTTATAGGATACACAAAAGCTAACTACTACAAAGTAATGTTTCCTACATATTATACTTTACAATTATTTAAAATATTTTCTGTTGTAATTTTTTAAATGTGTGATTATTTGCTTTTTGTAGATTTTCATATTGAACTTGTTCTTTGAACTTATGATTATTTGCCTTTTTATAGAGAAAAACATCATCTTTGACCTTTTTAGATCAATCAGCTTATATATATAATGAAGAATTGTTCTTTTTACGAATTTTAATATAATTATTATGAATATATTTATGTATTCATTATGGATTTTTCACTATAAATTACATGACTTGCACAATTATTTATGAAATTTAACATTTTATTTAAAGTAAAGGCTTAAATATGTAAAAGGTCCCTGTAAGTTAGCGTGTTTTTGGTTTTCGTCTCTGTAAGTTTTTTTGTTGCGAAACAGCCCTTGTATCTTGTTAACTTTTTGGAATTGGTCACTGCCGTTAGATTCCGTAAAAAAAAAAAGCCTAGCTGGCTAACGGACGCTTAGGTGTCAGTTGCTGAGATGGACAAACACGCTTATGTGGCATTAAAGCTGAATAGTGCTGTTATAATAGAGACTAAAACCAAAAACGAATATTTACATAGGGACTAAAACCAAAAAACGTAATCACCAAAATTTGAAATTAAAAACTCAATCTTTTCACCTTCTTCATCTCTCTGTTCTTTCTTTCTTCTTCATACCTTCTTTGCCCAACTTCTCATATATTGTGCCCTAAGAGGAAAAATCCACTTCCTTCAAACAATGTCTTCTCATTCCATATCTCAATCATCAACAAATTCTTTGAATTATTACCAATAATGTTTAATCCAAATTAAGCTTTGTTAATGTAGAAAAACATTTTAAATATTCAAATGCACACATTATTAACCCATAGAAACACAAGTGAGAGAACATACATACCAAAACCCATAGGAAAAAGATCAGACACATTTGGAAAGCTAAATTTTCTAGGAAAAATTGAAGAAGTGGGATCTGGATGATTTAGAACTGCATCAATCACGGACTGTGAGCTGGACTCGGCATTAGTGAATGAAGTAGCTGAAGAAACATATCTCCATGCTTGGAATATCTCCTTGTTGCACACCCATGTTTGTGTTATGAGTATAAGCCATGCTTGGAATATCACCTTGAACAAACATATCAGCCTTACTGAACGATGATCCACTGTGATTAAACATGTTAGTGAATGGCATAGCTGAAGCACCACTGACTTTTCCTTCAGCACCAAACATGTGAGGAGAACAACTTGAATATTCAGGTTTTGATACGGTCATTCCCCCATTAACTCCTTGTTGCATACCCATGTTTGAGTTCTGAGTAAAACTCATGCTTGGAATAACTCCATGAGCATGCATATCAACCATACCAAATGATGATCCTTGGTTATTAAACAGATTAGATAAATTGGATTCCACACCATGTTGCAGATTTTTTGAGTTCAAGCCTTCTGGAGTTTGCACAGACACATGAGCATATGCTGGATTCTCAAGTACTGTAATATAAAAATGACATTTAGAGCCAAATTCTTTGATGATTAAGATATGGAATTAGAAGACATTGTTTGAAGGAAGTTGGTTTTTCCTCTTAGGGCACAATATATGAGAAGCTAGGCAAGGAGGGTATGAAGAAGAAAGAAAGAACAAAGAGATGAAGAAGATGAAAAGATGGGTTGTTTAATTTCAAATTTTGGTTATTATGTTTTTGGGTTTTAGTCCCTATGTAAATATTTGTTTTTGGTTTTAGTCCCTCTTATAACAGCACTATTCAGCTTTAATGCCACATAATCGTGTTTGTCCATCTCAGCAACTGACACGTAAGCGTCTGTTAGCCAGCTAGGCTTTTTTTTGACGGAATCTGACGGCAGGGACCAATTCCAAAAAATTAACAAGATACAAGGGTTGTTTCGCAACAAAAAAACTTATAGGGACGAAAACCAAAAACACGCTAACTTACCGGGACCTTTTACATATTTAAGCCTAAAGTAAATTACACTACCATTCTCTAAGATATGTTTAAATTACACCATCCTTTGCTCATAAGTTAAAATATACAATCTTCTTCTCTTATACAAAATATATTAGAGAAGATTACACTCTCCTCTCCTAAAATAAAAAACAAACTCCACATGTGTATTTTATGTATAAGTTGGTGGAACAAAAGTGCAATTTAGCCAAATATAAAATATAAATGCCACATCTAAGCCATTAAATTTAATATCTATGTATGTGTTGACCTAATCAAAATCTAGAAGACGTCACTTTTGTAAAATGGATTAAAGTTTTGGAACCAACATTGTTAATTTGAAACTTTGGAGCAAAAATTGTCGGTTTGTAAAAACTGTGATGCCAAAAGTACAATTACCGTATTTTGAAAATATCATCATATCCAAAAAAAAAAAATTTAAATATAAGTTTCCTAATCATTGGTATTCCTTTGATACGTTTTCAACTTTATTTCATCCACATCAGTTGAAGTATCACCTTCAAAAGCTTTTTTTCTTCCTTCAAGTCTTCTCCAATATATGACCAAATTCTCACCACTATAATTATTAATTTTTAGATAACTATCATATTATAAATAAGAAGTGTCAACAATTTTGTCACCATTTGTGCTGTTTCCTTTTCCAATCATGTTTTTACCATTCATTAGACTCAAACTAAAAATCTTATTTAAGAGATCAGAATTAATCCAATTTCACTAAGATCAATATTGTGATGTTGGTATATTATAAGAGTTTAAGGACTTTATGCAAGCTTGCAAATGTCCACATTGTATGCTTGAAAACAACTTTAGGTTATGTGAGTGCAAATTTCCTGATGGCGGCGCCTACTTAAACTACAGCCAAGTTGTTATGCCATTGACCACTACCTATTGAATTTGGATGAAACATGTAGATGAGAATGGCTTTGAAACTTGTTGATGCCAATCATGGCTTAATTACTTTATAAAGCAATAGCATCACTTATTCTATACAAAAGAGAAATACCATCAACCTCTTCTGGCTGTTTCAATGGTGTTGGCCTGAGACCTTGAAGTATGCCCTCTCAAGATCTCTTGTTCGATTCTTTCTAGTCCCGATTTCAGGGGACAAGTTTAGCTTATTAAAAAAAACATTATATTGAATGAAATTCACACAATTAAGTGAAATTTTCCAATAATTTAGTTTTTTTTTTTTCATAACCCTCTTGTTTTTAGCAGAATGTCTGCTTATAATTTGTAGTTCGATCAGAATACACCCCAAGTTAAAGTGAGAGATCAAACTTCCAACTTCTCAATGTTGACTAACTGAACTAAGCAAAAATCTATGCATATGTCTGGATTGACCGTCCGTTTTGCAATCTTACGGGGACAACCAATCTGATCCCAAGTTAAAGTGAGAGATCAAACTTCCAACTTCTCAATGTTGACTAACTTTCTCCTCCAATTGAATTTTCACCTTATATAAAAATCAGAGACCAAACTTCTAACCACTTATTTAAAAAGTCTAAATTTCTTTCACGGACCAACTCATTGTTGATAGTAGTAATCAATTCCACTCAAAAAAATCTAAACTTATCTAAATCAATTGTACACATTTTGTATCAATTTTGTCTCCTCCAAAATTGAAATCAAACCTACATTTTGTCGGTTTATATTGGAAATAGACTTAACACGTATACTCAGTCATATATTCAAATAAGATTTAGGGAAGGCAACATCTCTGGCTAGCATAACCGTTTATTTCTTAATTTCTCGTGCTTCCACATCACACATATGACCTAGAATCTTATATATTTTTCCTACCATATTTTCAATTATGTAATATATTACATAAACAATGGAAAATAAGGTCCCTAGATATCGACTCTTTATGTCATGTTATAACAGATATATAATATTTTGAATAAGAGACAAAGAAAAGAAATATCATTGGGCTAATATTTGGCACATCTTGTGCTAACAATTAGCAATTTTGTGAATAAATTATTTAGCTTAAGAAAACAAAAACAAAAACAAAGAAAATCAATAAACTGAATAAACATAAACATATGTTTCCGTGAGCATAATTTAGTTGGCGGTAACATGACAATATACATAGACAAATTCAAACCCCAAATTTTCTATTTATTCGTCACTAAACTACTTGACCACAAAATAAATAAAATAACGGAAATGTTAACAAGTGCCTCCGGAGCACTCTTTAAGGGTCTTAAATAGTAAATTTTTATGAAAACTTGTGTATTCAATGCATTGGAAATTGAATCATTTGACTTTTTTAAAGAATAATTTCCTAATGTGGAATGCTTAAAGAGTGCCCCGGGGACACTCGTTAACAAGACCCATAAAATAAATAGTGAATAACTAACTACTTGACCGCAAAATAAATAAATAGTGAATAAACATATCCTAGAAAGAAAAAAAAGCGGATCATCAATAGAAACTAGTCCTAGACTAGAAATGCCAAAGGGAACAAGAGTTATTTTGAACCTTACATTACCAAAAATACAGCATCCACTAAGAAGTATTTTGAACTGTTTCAAGAAAAAATATACTAGAAGTAATCATCAGGGATGATAATATATTTCTGATATATAACACAATTTTTATTTACATATATGATGTATAACACCTTACCTTCAAGTTCTATAGTTTGAACTATTTTCATAATAACATGCACAAAATAGCTTTTAGGCCAAAGATCATCTCTTTGGGTGACAAGTTGTCTCATCCATTGGATGAATTTGAATAAGTTGACTCATATTTGAAGCATTCTCTAACTCTTCATCACTCTTGGAAATAAAGAAGTGAGAAATGAAAAGGGAGAACCAGATAATGAATGGAGTAAGAAAGAAAATGAGGCCAAAGGGTACCATCCAAAGTTGCCTATTTGTTGAATGATATTTGTGATGCCACCATACAAGCAAAGATCCTCCAAGCATGCTTATGAACAAAGATAAGACCAAAATCATCATGTATTGCTTTGTTATTATCCTCTTGCTTTCATTGTAGTCTCCATTCTCCAATTCTTTAGTTTGTTCCATCTAATTGTATCCCAACAAAGAAAAAAGGGTTGCCCTGAAATTGAAAATAAAACAAAACATGTTTCTCATTTGCTTAATTAAAAAAAAGGTATATGTCAAGAGAAAGGCTCGTATTAATTAAAATTTTAAACACAAACATGAAAAAAAGGACACAAAAAAAAAAACTTGCTTGCAAGAGGTCTGGAAGAAGAAGAATTGTGGTGTATGGTCAAGGAATGGTGGTGAATATGATATATATAGTGAAGAGAGAAAAATAGGTACTAAGGGGGCAAGAAGCACATGATAAGGGATTTTGTTTCTACAAGTTAATATTATAACATATACACAAAGTTTGTTTTTATTGAGCAATACTTATCTGGGTCAGGGAGGATTTTACTTTTGATTGAAGTTGTCACTATTAAATAAAAGACTATAAAAATTAGGCATTATTGTATACGTTATTGACACTATTTCATGAAGTGTAGTTAACTGGGGTAGAAAGGAATTGACATTTAATATTAGTTAATGGAATTGTTTTTTCATTTGGACAACTAGTTTGTTTGTTGGGATATTGCATTGGACAAAGGTAGTTTACCATTTCAATTGGACCCCCCGAAAGAAAAAAACTCATTTAAGAGAATATATCTTTCTTTTTTCTCAAAATATATTTCCACCCCATCTCATCTTTCTTTGATTAAATATCCTATTTAATTATTGAAGTGTTAGAATATTATCAAGCTGGTCCTCCACATCATCAATATTTTAACATTTTCATTGAAATTGCAAACTGTTAATAAAGTGTATTCCTTCTTTGTATAATTGAATTTGTAGGTACTATAACGATATTAAGTTGTTATTGGTAATAGTGCATATGAAATTAAAATGAATAATGTGAAAGATGTAATTGATAATGGATTTAGGTGAAAGAATGAAGATAATTAACCGTTTTTCTATTTTAAAATTGATGTTGAAATATTGATAATGTTGGGGACTAATTACAATCTTTTGAGGAAAAGCTTGCAAAGCTCTCCCTCAAAATAATATAAGGTAATTAAAACTGAAAAATAATATTATTGTTTCTTTTGAAAAATATGTGGTGAGAAAAATAACTAGAGATATAAATATCTTTGAATTTTGCATCATACTACCATAAATCCAAGCACCTAATCCAAACCTTTGACGGTTTCGCGGGCTTCCCTAACTCGTTAGCCACTTGTTGGATGATAAGGTTAGTTAAAGGGTAAAACCACCAAGACAATCGTCTTACTTGATTAAAATGGTCTCGCATTCTACAATTGATACAAATTTACTTGATAAAAATGTCTCATATTTCACTAAAATTAGTAAAATATTATCTAAAAGGTACTTGATAAAAAAAACACCATATTCTAGTAATTTTACTAAAATACTGTTGCGAGCTTCAAAACGATCTCATCTTAAAATTCGTTTTAAGCCTCAATATGTGTTGGGTTGGCTTTGGATGATAAGCTATTATTGACTCTCAATCACGGGCTTTTCATGCAGCTAGGCAACTAAAAAAATAAAGTTTAAAGAATACCTTACCCCAATTCAAGGCAATATCGTTTGAGAGATTCCGACCATGGATAGAGTTGAGGAAGGAAGGCAAATTTGCAGCAAAGACCATTGTCATGACTACTACTTTTGATTAACATGTTCTGTATTGCTAAGCTACACATGTCATTAATATTACAATAGCAGGTTGTTTACCTTTTCATTTGTTGATACTACTAATCCAACAGAGAATCTGTAAAATTCAAGGTTTAATGGTTTAACATAGTCAAGCTCACACTACTTTTGTCCTTAAATAAAAGTCATTTTGATCAATTTACAAAATTAAGAAAAGTTAACTAAATTTAATTACAATGTATATTGATATTCTAAAATTGCCCTTCAATTATGAGGATTCATTATTTCACTTGATTAATAATTATCTGAATTTTTTAATAGTTATGAAAATAATTTGTAAAAAAAAATTAATCCATTTTTTTATTTAAACAAAAGAATGCCCAAAAACAGTATAAAACATTAAAACTAGCCTATCCAACATTTATAGTTTTTTTTTTTTGAAGGAACATTTATAGTCTGATAAGATGGAAAAAATACAATTTATCCAGAACAGTTCTCAAGCTCTAGTTCCTCATATTCTTCCAAGTTAACTTCCCTGTTCAATTGTTTCTTACAGAATTTCTTCACCAAAAATGAGATTGTTTCATAAGCACCAGGACAAGGAAAAATCTTATCAAAGTTTAACATAAGAAATTGGCATAGCAGCATCCAGATATGAGACACATAACTAATGTCTAATGGGACCATACTCTTCATGGACACATCGGTCTCTAGTTAGATCACAAATAGGAAACATTGAAATTTTCTCAATTTCATCAATCACCACTACAACATCACAGAAATTACTCACATGATTCACAACTTCAACACTAAAACTAATAAGACCATCTTGAAAATCATTTTTAAATCCAGCCCTATCAATCAAGTAAGAGGTATTTTTGGAAAACAACATATGAACCTCCTCAATTTCATGAGGAAACAAACTGTTTGGTGTGTTTGAATGTGAACTCAATCTGGAACTAGGTATTGCATCATGAAGATGATAGTAGAAAGATTAGTTAGAACTAGATTGCTTAGACAGCAAGTTACCTTGCTAAGTAGTTAGTTTCAGTGATCCTATGTGATTACTTGCACAATAAGCTACAGTAGAGATTCATTTGTATATAAATAGAGGTTGTACAATCATTATCAATCAATGAATTCACTATTTCCATTCACATCATAAGACTAGGATCCCGCATTTGCAGAAGGAAGTGAGCTTCAAAACTTACACAAAAAATGCAAGCAAGTTCCAGATTCTGGAGATATTTGTTAGCAATTCTAATGGAATTAATGGGGACATTGCTAAAATTGGTACGGTGAATTAACAAAATGGCATTTCTGGTATCAATCGAAACATAATTTATCGGTTTTGTTGGCTTTGAGATTGGATACCACGGGAACACCTCTGACGCAGGTAGTGCGAGCAGCAGTGTGTCTGGCAGTTTTGCAAGGGAACACCCATTACATTTGACTTGGTCGATCTACACTACTTGCTAAATACATGATTTGGATTCTGTAAAAAATAAAAAATCTTCTAAACTTAACCCACTAAACCTTACTTTAATATAATTAGTAAGTATAATTTACGTTTTCTAAATTTTCATTACTGTTATAATCTAATTAAACAGTGGAAAAAAGTGAGGCCTTACAGAACTAAGAAACTAAGTTTTCAGTTTTCACACCATATATTGATGTTTGTTATAGGAGAAGCCACATGACTCATTTGTAACAACAACAATAACAACCACGCCTTATCCCACTAAATATACACATATAAAAGAAACTAAATTAAGATAAGTTCCCAATTTTGAGAACGAGAATTCAAATAAAATATACACGAGCTATAATCAAATGTTGTACACGGTGTTACCTTATGATTCTTATGATTGTTTATCATCCGTTGAACTGCCATAAATATATGAACCAAATCCCCAAAATGTAATCAAGAGGGAGAGGATCTTGAAACCACTCATTGGATCATGCAACAGTATAACAGCTGCAATGCTTGTTATTGGTGTTCTAACTGCATTAAGTACACCAGCTAGCACAGTTGAGGCCAAGAAAATTACAGCAGTTGCCCCTAAAACCCCTAACTGAAACGTTACTGCACCCCAAATGAGAACAAGATAATAAGCACTTCTACCACCTGTGAAAGTAGTAGCCTCAGTTGTCATTCTTTGAAAATCACCACTTACAAATGTCCCTACACTGGTAAACAGAAATGCAAACAATGAAACCATGATTTGCTGCTCCAAAACAACGACGAAGGATCGTCTTCCAAGTAGCTTCACGAAAATCAGCTCGGAGAGGGCGAAAATAAGGCCGTGAAGAGCAGAAGCCAAAACATCCCAAACCAATCCCATGATGTATTCATTGTTACTGATATTATCATATCGATCTGAACTTGAATCCAAGGCAATGATAGTCAATCCAGCAGTTATGACAAAAAGTGCATTTATTATAGAAGCATTCATTCTGTTGTTTACGAGAATGTATCCAAAAAGTGCTGAAAACATGAGGGAGGATGACGCCACAAGAGCAGCAGTAGAGGCAGGTAGGTAAGCATAGGCATAAGCATACATGAGATTATCAGCAGCACTTAAGAAACCCAGAACAATGTAAGAAAGAAACAGCATTAAGTTGAGAGGAGTAGGAAAGGTTTTAGTAATGAAGTATGTAGGAAGCAGTATCAATGCAATTAGAGGCCACCCAGCAACAGCAACCCAAGATATGATCCACTTGCTCTGTCCACCGTTCGCGTAATAAACACGGGATAGAATGCTTGATGCAGGAAATGCGACCACCATTGCAATGATTCCAAGAATAAGAAGAATCCAATAAGGGATCGGTTTTCTTTTGTATGCTGCAATCATCATGGTTTTGTATTTGGAAATCTGATCCATGAGTGACTCCGAAGGAATTGGTGCTTCGGCTGCCTCCATACTTTCTGCTAGTACAGTACAATAATCATTTAGAACTCTTATGACATCAAGTGGATATAAACTTTTCTTTTGGTATTGAAATAAGCAATTCTTTTTAAGAAAGGATAGAAACAGAAGGGAAACTTCATACATGGAATGGAACAAATAGTTGAATAACTTAAGATTCAGCAAAACACAATGGTTTGTACATTTAACATAGCCCATCTCAATGTGTATGAATGATATAACACTATATCTGTATGCCTAGATATCAAGCAAAGGGGTTTATTTTCCGACTCTTGGTTGATTTAGAAAACAATTCAACTGTGTGAAATATTGTAATATAATACTTTACTCAATTTCCTGGGATCGTCAAATAAACTCAGGCACTAATATGAGTTAAATGAAGATCTAAAACTATATGGATAAAGAATATATGAGTATGTATGCATTGGATAGCTCTGACTGTTGAGGTGAGTTGGGAATTAGGCAGAGTTGAGCTCATACGTTCATGTCCTCCAAATAACTAGCAAACACCTGGAGCAGGTAGCTCGGTCGGTGAGTTGAAGAAGTTCCAAACCCTAACATAATCTCTAATTTACTATCATTTGAACATCAATTTGGGATTACAATATTCTAAATTTTTTAAATAGTTTAACGCAGGTCATACGTGTGGTTAATGAAGTTTTAGATTTGGTTAATAGATATATCAAGTGTCGCAACTTATTAATCATCTGTTTAACTTTATTAACCAAAAACTTGTACATGATTAACCTTGATTTTCAAGTGTTCAAATTTACATGTAATTAGAAGAATTGAAATCTAGTTAATAATGTTTAAATTCCTTTAGTCGATGGTTCATGAGATATTGTGTAACTGGAAATAAGTAGATTATTAGTTTATTTTAAATAGTAGTTTTATTTTATGTCAGTTTACTACTTTACCCATAATGGTTGTATTTAAGCTTGTCTTTGTGGCTCATATCAATCAATCAACGTTCAACAATTACCTCCTTCTCTCTAAAACCCTAAACTCTTATTCTCAAATATTCATCAACAATTTCTCCTTTGAATCGGATTCTATTCTAAATCATTAGAATCCCTACATTTGAGAATTAGATTTTATCAGTTCGTTGAAATGGCCATTAACCAGTCATTGAAATGCATTAACCACGCGTGTGAACTGATATTCAAATAACATTTATGATGAAAAAAAAATCTATTGAAGACCTAATATGTCGATTGAAAGAAAATGAGAAGGTGAGAAACGCTTACGGATCATTACTATAAGCAAAACATCACTTTTTAGATTAATTGAATAACTGACCTATATGGATATTATAAACCAGTTATTCAATGAATCTAAAAAGTGATCGTTTGTTTCATTCCCTATAGTGAGTCAGGTACTATGAAGCACAATCCTTCAACAACAAAAAAAAATAATACTATGAAGCACAAACTCACACACAAACACCAGACACATACACGTCAACCCCGATAATGATTTGAGAAAATGACATAATTCAATGTAATTATATGTGTCGGTGTTGGGACATGACATGTATCCAACACACCCGTACACGCCTAACCCGAAGAGTATCTGAACTTCACAGGTCAGGTAAGTGACTAAGTGGTAACTAACTGCTGAAATATATTTGGTTCAGTAAAACCAATGTGGAGAAGCGAATTATGAATCAGCATATTTCACAAAGAAAGAACTAGCAGAGCAGCCACTCAAAAAGTTAATAATAATAATAATAATTGTATAGAAGCAGTAATAATTTCATTGATGATCCCAGAAATTGAAAAAGAATACAAAATTTAAAGATATATGATTGCAAGCAAGTGATAAAATAGAATATAATGAAACAAACCAGGTTGAAGCAGTGAGGCAGACAGCATGACAGACAGTTGGGTTGGGGAGAAGGAGGTGCGACTGCGACACTGATTTCTCAAATGAAAGGAGGAGGAGCTGGTTGGTTAAGATGCTTTAACTTTGACATTTCAAGTTTTTTAAAAATTAATTAAATAAAGAGAAAGCCACGTGGCATGATATGGTACGTACGATACTGGTTTAGGAGTAGTCATAATAATCCTAATCCGTTACATTATTGGATGTTTCATGCTTCAGTGGTTGTTTCAATATTGATTGATTGAGAAAATTAATTAAACAGGATTAATCGACCTCTCAAAAAGATTATACTTTAAGATGAGTGACCAATTTGATGATTTTATATAAATTAAGAAAATTGTATACATAAATGAGAGAGTGGTGCTTTTATTAAATTATCTTTTACTCTCTCCGTCCCAAATTGTATGTCGCTTTGGAAAAAAAATTTGTCTCAAATTATATGTCATTTTACAATACCAATGAAACATTAATGTTACTTTTCCTATTATATCCTTAACTATTTATTACTCTCTCTCTTCTTTCAATTCTTTAATTTATCTTTCCCATACCATTTATTAAGGACAATTTTGTAAAACAACTCATAATATTTCTTTCCCACACAAAATTAATTATATTTCTTAATATGTGTGAATGCTCAAAACGTCATACAATTTGGGACGGAGGGAGTATCATATATTGATGTAATTACTATCACCATAAATGCATGGTAATACTATATATTGACTTCAGAATGATAGAAATAATATTAAATAGAGGGTAGAATTGAAAAAACAAATAACTAATAATGTCTTGAAATGAAAAGGGTTATTTATTTTAGGACAAATTTATTTTACAAATATTTTTTAACTGTCTATGTCTTTAGTCTGAAATTTATTAGAAAGATGTTTTTTAACTGGAGTATTCCTTATTGATCACTACCGGTTATGACAATATCATATACATAAACAATAAGATATATGCATCATTGGGATGAGTGACAATAAAAAACAGAATGATCGGCTTGACTACGAATTATACCATAAAAAACAGAATGATCGACTTGACTACGAATCATATCAAACTGTTGCACTACTGTGTTGAATCAGCCAAACCAAGCTCGAGGAGTTTGTTTAAGACCATAAAGGGATACGTGAAGCCGACAAACCATGATAGATGACTCCCCCTGAGCAACAAACCCAGGTGGTTGCTGTAACACCCACACTAAATTATCTAGAATATTTAGTATGTGTATTAGTCTGATACCGGATACATTAAAATTTTCAATAATAAATACAATACAAAACTACGGGATGAGTACAATTGGCTCGTTTATACAAATATCCAAATATCATAAAATACACTTTCATATACATGTATAATCTGACGTCCTCCTGAGCTTGACCACAACGAGCAACTGCACTCCATCCAGTGTCTTCCTGAAGAATATCGGCATAAACATCTTGCTAACCTGTAAACCTGCACCAGAAGGATTGGGATGAGACATAATGTCTCAGTGAGCTCCAGCCCAACCTACTGTTGGCAACCACGGGGGAAACCTAGGGTCGCCGTGCCTACTCTTGGCAATCTTGGGGATTCCTATGATCGCCGTCTTTCTCTACATATTTCGCGATCAAGGGGGAAACTTAGGATCGCTACATGTCTTAATCATGTCTATGACTATAAGTCCTCTTGTAACTATAACTTAGTGATCGAGGGGAACCTAGGATCACCGCCTGATAACTGATACCTGATATCTGATACCTGCCTGCTAACATAAATAAATATTAACTGATACATGTCTTTATGTTAGATGTTAGCGTTGAACAAACAATATTATCTGAGTTCATTTTACGGAGTGCATCCGGGTGGAGTAACACCAGACTCCTCTTATCTTTGTGTGGCTGCTCTCGCGAGCGGTAACTTCACCGTCCCAGCTGCCATTTAAGGCGGTAACTTCACGGGGACCCCCTGTATACTAACTAACGAGCAGACAGGAGACACATTAACTTTATAGACTTAGATGTGCAGCTGCCCTCACAAGCGGTAACTTCACCGTTCCGGCTGCCATTTAAGGCGATAACTTCACAGGAACCCCTTGTATACTAACTAACGAGCATACAAGAGACACATCAAGCCCATTTAATTACTTTGTTCTTATTCTTTATATATATACATATACTCCCTCCGTTCTTTTTTAATTGTCACTTTTGAAGAAATTTTTTGTTCCTTTTTAACTGTCACTTTCAAAGTTCAATGCAACTTTAAATATTGTTTTACCAATATTATCCTTAGTTATTTATTACGGAGAGAGAAATATATGAGATGATATATTAAATGAATAAGGTTATTATAGTAAAAATATAAATTATTGTATCAAAAATAGTGACATTTATAGTTTGTCTTGGTTTGTGTAAAATGTCAAAATGTGACAATTAAAAAGGAACGGAGGTAGTAATTTATAACTTTAACTTATGCATATCTGATGCATTCTTTGAGTATTCATTCTTAAAGCTTAACCTATAAATAGGCTCTTAACTTTGATCATTGGATCATTCTTATTCTCATAAATTCTTAACTTTCGTACTTAAAGTACGTCTAATAATTGCTATAAGCTTTTGCATACTTAATGCATTTCTTAAGGGAATAATCTCCCAATACATAACCTATGAGTATAGGATCATAGGCTTATCGTTATCATAAGCCACTACTTAGTTGCTAGAACATTTGCATATTCGTCTAGACTTTGCCCTCTTAATTCTAAACTAATCTAAGCCATTGCCCAATCCTTGTTCCTTACATTTCCATCCTTTTGGGAGCCTCTTGAATGAGTTAGAATGGTAGTTATTGTTTCTAAAATGTTTATGGAGAAAACGGAAGTGAAAAACCATGCCTACGCGCCCCAGAACACCCAAAACAGCTAAGCTGTCATGGCTGTTCTGGGCTTGGTCGCTTGAAGCGACAGCCTGGTCGCTTGTAGCGACGGTAGGCAGAATAAAATTCTGCCTGGTCGCTGTAGCGAGCTCCAGCTCGCTGTAGCGACCATGACAGGTCCAGAAATCTCAAAAATGGTATTTTTCATCATTCCAAACCATCCCAACACACCAAAGCTTCCCCAAAGGTATAAAAAGGAGTTTCTTAAGCTTATAAATCATTTAAACATGGCTGGAACAAGGAATTAGCATGTAACATAATTTAGGGCACTTTTCATAAAATTGCTCTAAGTATAAATTACTCTTAAACTTACTCAAAACGGGTTCTAAAACCCTAGGGAGCTCACCTTGAACCTTGATTGGTGCTTATTAAGCTCATTCCAAAACCCTAGCTTGATTTCTCCTTAATTCTTCTTATTCCTCTTGTTCTAAACCTCCAAAGCTTAAGCTTGCTTGCATAAATCACACAAGGATTGCATGAAGTTTGATGGGTGAAGGCTAGAGTGATGGTGAGGGCGTGAGAGTGAGAGGGAGAGGAGAGAAATCAGATTTTGAGAGAGAAGGGTGAGGAGAGAAATGGAAGGAAAATATCTTCCCCCCTCTATTTTAAATAAACTCCTCCTTCCCTATAATTACGAAAATGACATGCCACATATTTACAAATTTGCCATGCTTGCTTAATAAGCTTCTAACACATATAACTGATACTTATAAGCGGCATTTTACACTTGCCATATAAATAAACCCATTAACTGACAATTTACCAAATTGTCCTTTGCTCAAAACATTTCTGATACATCGTCTCAATATTAATAAATATTCGAGTCTTAGGCGGGATATTACAGTTGCTCCATACATACTTCTTCTTCTTCAAGATCACCATGCAAAAAGGCATTTTTAATGTCAAGTTGATGGAGAGGCCAATGGCGAATATCTGCAATAGAGAAAAAGAGTCTAACAAATGCCATTTTGGCAACATGTGAGAATGTATCATTATAATCTAACCCAAAAATCTGAGTATATCCCTTGACCACCAAGCGCGCCTTAAATCGATCAATTTTATCATGAGGGCCAACTTTCACTGTATAAAGCCAACGCCAACCTACTACCGATTTTTCAGGAGGTAGAGGAACCGATTCCCAAGTGCCACTACTTTGGAGAGCACACATCCCGTCAATCATTGCTTGCCTCCACTCAGGGTGGGATAATGCTTCTCCTGGAGATTTAGGAATAGAAACAGATGACAAAGAAGGCAAGCAAGTATAATACAAAGGGGAAAGACGATGATAGCACAAGTTAATGTAATGAGGGGATGGATTTCGAGTAGGACGTATACCTTTACGAATAGCAATAGTGACGAAGGAGAGTCTGGAATGACCTCAGTATCTCGAACAGGTGTCGAAACATGCACAACAGTTGGTGGTTGACGACGGTGGTAAGTTTGAAGAGGTCGAGGAGTGGGAGGCTCTGCGGGAGGGTCTCCAAGAATGAGCGTAGGAGGGGCCACAAAAGGAGGAACAAAAATAGCAGACTCAGGTGGGATAGAGACAATAGGTTGAAGAGGGACAATCAATCTAGGTTGGCATATCAGCATGAAGAGGGTTAAGAGGTACATTGGTCGATCTAAAAAAAGGATCAGACTAAAAAAATGTAACATCAGTTGAAATGAGGTACCGCCGAAGAGTAGGAGAGCGTTGAGAAACATTTGAGTGATCGGGCTGAAAGTTTGTCAAGACCAGGAGAAAGATCGTGAACAAAAAATGTGGACCCAACCTCACGGGCTGGGAGCGAGTGTAAAGGGGTATTAGGAAAAAGGACCGGGTGTGAGATTTGATTTCCTAAGACCGAAGAAGGCATGCGATTTATAAGATCGGATGCCGTTATAACAACATCCCCCAAAAAACGAAACATTACTATGAAGTAGAAAAGTTCTAGTGGTTTCAATGATGCCGATTTTTCGGCTACCCCATTTTTCGGCTACCCCATTTTGTTGAGGTGTATGGGCACAAGAAGTTTGGTGAAGAATATCATTAGAGGACATACAATTTTGAAAATTTGTGAGACAAATATTCTTTGGCATTATTACTACGTAAAGACCGAATAAACACTCCAAATTGAGTTTAACTTCATGATAAAATTGTTCAAAAATAGAGAATAGTTCAGATCTATTTTTCATTAAAAATAACCATGTGCAACTAGAAAAGTCATCGATAAAAGTGACAAAATATTTGGACTCAAGAATGGAGATATGACGGGAAGAGCCTCAGACATCAGAGTGAACTAACGCAAAAGGGGACGATGCTCGTTTATTGACTTGGTCGGGAAAATGACTACTAGTGTGTTTCCCCAAGTGACACGACTCACAATGCAAATTGGATAATTTCGAAAGACTAGGGACTAACCTTTGGAGTTTAAGGAGACATGGGTGACCCAACTGAGCATGTATAGTAAGGGGGAATCAGTCGTCGGGTACACTGTTGTTGAGTTTGAGAGATAATAAAGGCCATTAAACACACGTCCGACACCAATTTGCCTTCTTGAAATCCGATCATGTAAAGTAAAATTGCCATTAGTAAAGGTGACCACACATTCATGAGAACGAGTTAATTGACTCACAAAAATTAAATTAAATGGAGCTCCAGGAACATAAAGGACTGATGTAATTGACAAAGAAGGGAGAACTTGGACCGTGCCAATGCCTTTAGAATGTGTTTCAGAACCATTAACTGTGACAATACTAGGTAAGTAACTGAATGTAGTGAGAGAGGAAAAAATATCTTTGTTACCAGTAATATGATGAGATGCACCTGAATCAAGAACCCATGGATTAAGAGAATATGCCCAAGGGTTGCAACTAAATGATTTACTAGTGTGTGCAGCTGAAATAGCTGAGTTTTGAGTTTTGACGAAATTTTACCCATCAGAGAAAATCTTCATAAGTTGGCATAGAAACCATAGGAGAATCAGTGGTCTAAAAGGTGTCAGATAGAGTAATCAGAGGAGGTGGGGAGCGTCTGTGAAGCTTCCAACACTTGACAATATTCTGTCTCAAACGATGACAATACTTTCAATTGGGACGAGTCATGGATGTGGATGGTCTTCCTTGAGAATAATCAACAGTCATATGCAATGAACATCAACAATGGATCTGTCAGGATAAAGAAAAACACACAAAAGGCAAGAATATACAACTGTTTGAACTGAAACACATGTACCCATGACTCAAACTGAAATATAAGGTCAGATCCAGAACCTAGATGAAATTTTGAGTTCGATGGCCCAAACTGGAGTTGTGTCGAACATGTGACGTGCCGCCACACACGTCGGTGTTGACAATGATATTATCCCATATGCCGGTGCTAGAGGTGGCGCGTGAGAGCACGTGAAATGAGTTATGACGACGCGGTTTTGGTGGCTGGCCGGAACGGAGGATTTTAAGCTTTCTGTGGGGTGGTTCCTCGGAAAATTCGTCGAAATAGACGACAACGGCTGCGACATGGGTGGTTTGTGGTGGAAAGTGATGAAACTTGGTGCCAGAAAGAGTCATGACAATGAGAGATGGGCAAACCGGAGTTAAAACATAGTTTGCCAAAAATGTTATCACCGGAGAACAGTGGGTCCACCGGCAAGCACAATGTAAGGTTGTCTCTCAGTAGGCTCTAGATACCATGTTGAAAATTGAGGCCTAACCCATCCTTACAAAACCGGCTTGTAAGACGAGGAGAACATTCTCTTTATAAACTCTTCTCAAGAGTCTTATCTATCCGATGTGGGACTAAATCCACCCCCCTTAAAGCCAACACAATGAAGGTATTGGAGGCTGCAATGAAGGCAAACCAAAGGCCGCAATTTAGGCGTCTAGAGACGAACCGCAATAAAGGCGAAATTTCCAACACACCCCTTACGCTTCAGCTCGGCCCAATGGGCCTAAAGCGTGGACTATGTAGGAAGCCCAATGATAGATTTATGATAGGCTCTGATACCATGTTGAATAAGAGAGACATATGATGAAAACCGTGTGTCTAAATAGCACTACGGAAGATTTATTATATAAGAGTTAAGTAGCTTAATGACTAAGCTAGGATATATTTACAAAAGGAATATTCTAGATAGTATTATATGCTAAGTAACTTAATTAGAGAGTAAGGTAAAATATATTTACAACATAAATATAATTTTTTATTATTTATTTAAATATCAACAGTAAAAAAAGGCACTGGAACACGAGAATGTTAGTTTTAACGCTGAAACAAACAATGGCTAAGTTGGGTAAGACCACAAAGGATGGAAAAACTCTCCCTCAAGAGTTAATTACGTTGTTTACCAAAAGACCTAGACATTTAAACAAGTAATTGAGGTCAAATGGTTAATATTAGCTACCACTTGGATGGAACATTCAAGAGAACTCGAGTTCGATACCTGATTGAAACCATTTTTTTTTATCAAACTTTACTTATCTCTTGACCAAACTCCGTATTACTAGTGCACATTTCCCTTAGGAATCGGAGGGTTAACACAAAAAATAAAAGACATACACATTTTCAAATGGTGGTGGAAAATAATCGTGCTGCATTAAAATTAAATTTATTTATGGATCAATTTTGTCCTCTTAAATTTTTGTACAATAAACATAATTGTCTTTTTTTGTTGGTGTGAACCTGATGTTCTCTTCCTTAACATTGCTGCATTCACAAGGCTGAATTCGAACCCATTTTTAAAATATCATAACCTAGCTTAATTTAATTTTATTAATTAATTACTTATAAGTGAAAAATAATTGTAATTAAATAAGTTATAACATATTATAAGAGTGTGAGAGCGATCAAACATTTATCTCTGAAACAAAGATCTTATACCATATGAGACGGTTATTACTGATTTAATGATAAAACTTCAAAATCTAGTGGTGGTGGTGTTGCTGTAAATCTGAGAGTAGGGTCTATATTCCGACCAACAATGTATATTGTGGTCCTTTCTAAGAGTACATGTTGTTGGTGCAATTCCCTCCACATTCCATCAACTATTAGTTTTTTTTGGATGAAGAAGGCTATGTGAAGCATGTAAAAGCAGATCAATCAATTTACAAAGGAGCAACACTGAAATACTAAACATGAAGAAGGTTATGTCGGTCCATCCACTATTATAAACATTCACTCCACTAATACTAATTTATTTTTGGATTAAATCTACAAAATTATAAACTTTCAAGTTTAGTCCCTAAAAAGAATTTATTCACTTTTAGTCCCTAAAAAGAATTTACTCACTTTTAATCCCTATTTGCATTTTATAGGGACTATTTTCGGAGGATTAAAAGTATTCATTTTTTATAAAAAGTTTTCAAAACAGGAGTTATTTTTATAAACAATATTATGGAGGACTAAAATTTCAATTAAAATTTTATAGACTAAACTTAAAAAGTTGTGATTTTAGACAAAAAAACATATTTAACTCTTTAGCAGGGAAAAGAATTGAATCCACATTTCATGCTATAATAACACGAAATTATGGTCAAGTTGTTATACCAGTGTTCTATGAGATAGAACGATCGCATGTTCGTCATTAGGGAGTTATGAGAAAGCATTTGCAAAATTTGAGAGGAAAGCAGGCATAATGAATCCGAAAAAGTGCTTGTGTTGTAAGCTCAAGCTGGATTCAAAGATTCTGCCAAGGAGGAAGAATGAATACCAGAAGAGAAAGGACTTTAACGGGTTAATAAACAGTGTTAAGTTGATAAGGGAGGGTTGTATCTATTTTGACAGACCTTAGAGGAGATTGGTGTTAATTTTAAAACTAAAAGGGGGTGTCGGTGTCATTTAAAGAGACCTTAGGGGAGGCAAGTGTATTTTTCCCTAATCTCTATTATAGATCAAATCCATATATACACAATTACTTTAAAATCCTCGCATTACCCGCTTAGTAGATACCCATGCGTATATGATAAGGATACAATTATCATGCTATCTATGTGTTAGCATATAATTTTAATTCCCTTATTTCGACTAACTATATGGTTGTAGAAGCCATAAAATTTTCTAAGTGCAGGAAAAAATATGCAAATTTCGACTGGAAAAAGGTTCAAGATGCAAGTTCTCCAAGTCCAAGATTGCAAGATTTTAAGTCCAAGAGAAAGCATATGGAGTTCGACTAAAAGGAATTTCGACAGAGAGGAAAGGATTTCGACCAGAAAGCTTCTTGAAGACTTTGATTTCTCTTTGAAGGGGCAAGTTTGAAGGTTCAAATATGTGGAAATCATACTAGAGCTGTCGAAATAATATAGTTTCTAGCCGTTAGGTTTGCAGTTATTTTTTATGTACATATAGTAGTTTTCATAGAAAAAATGGGTCACAAATCATTATCAAAAGTTCTATACACTCAAAATACCGGCGTCTAGAGAAAAGAGTAACAGAATGTATGTAACATGATCTTGTGAACCACTCTTTACATTCAATGCAATGCAATTTACATTTCTTTAAGTTTTATGTTCTTTAAAACTTTAAGCTTTTCTTTCTGTTCATTTTAACAACTTTTAAACAATCAAGTGTTGGTTTTTGTCGAAATCAGACAGTTATCTTCATGTAAAAACAGTTTTCTTCATCTTTTTGTAAGCAAACTCATTAAAGATGATGAACATTCATACTTTTCTGGAAATAATAATGCACAACATATTCTAGGATTTCTGGTTTGATCATGTTTGTAATAAACAAAATTAGACTCGTCGTTTACCAAAAACACCGGTAAACACTATGCCAATTGATGCTCATTTACATCCCTTAATACATTACATCATGTAATAAAAGTAGGAGGTTTTAAAAAATTAAATGTGTTTTGGTCAAACATCAAAAGACTATATTAGGAATGAAGTATAATCATTTTTGAAAGTAAATAAAACGCGGTATTTTAACGTTCTTACCATTTGCATGCATCTATTAATGGTATTAATCTTTCAAAATATACAAAAAATTATAAATTAGTATTATAGGAAATTTCCAGGAAACCAGTGAAGTAAGCAAGAGCAATCAAGAAGAAGCATGCATGGCCTAGGGAACACATGTTTTAGTTTGGCATTCATGTATATATTTTTGTCTTGTTCCTCTCAACCAAAAACAACAATTTTTGTAGGGACCACATCTTTTCCTTGTGACCCCACACGTTTGAAACACGTACTCAATCGTACTATATTTCATCTATATCTCTTTCTCCATCCTCATTCGTGACTACCTTAAGACACTATCTTAAACACATACCAATAGTTTGCGTATCTAACATTGAATTTGTGTCAACTACGTATAAGTAACGAAACTTAACTGAAAATAAAGGTGTTTGTTTTGAACGTTGATTTTGTTGAATTCATAGAGAGAAAAGAGAGTATGAGTAACAAAGTACCACCACGACCTCGTACTAGAGTAGGGAAGTACGAGATGGGAAAAACGATTGGTGAAGGAAGTTTTGCTAAGGTGAAGTTGGCTAAGAATGTTGAAAATGGAGATTATGTTGCCATCAAAATTCTTGATCGTAATCATGTACTGAAACACAAGATGATGGATCAGGTACACTTTTATCTCTAATCGGTTATCTTATTCGTTATCAGATTTAAATTCAAATTTATCCATTGTGATAGAATTCATCAGTTATCCGCTATTTTTTTACGACGTTGATCTTTTATTTCTTTTTTCTTGTGTTGAATTTGAATTTGGCAGCTCAAGAGAGAAATTTCAGCTATGAAGATGATTAATCATCCAAACGTTATCAAAATATTTGAGGTACGTTGCTGTTATCTAGTTGGTTGTTGTTGTTTTTTTTTCCTATGCAAAGGAATTTTTTTGGTTATATTATTACCTGTTTTTTAAAAAATAATTAAAATCCAGTCAAAAGTTGTATCAAAAACAAAATCCAGTCAAATTATAAAACTAATTAAAATCGTTTATTGTGTCTTATTTTTATATATGTTCATCTAATAGTTTATTATCATAAATTATTTTTAAATTTATGCATATTTATATATAGATGATTATTGAACAATATTTTATTAAGTTGTTTATTCAAATGCACTCTAATTTTACGTTTACAATAATGTTTGTTTTTTCCATCTGTAATTTTTCTTATTAACATAGTAGAAATTGTTTTTTTTTTTTGTTGTTGTAAGAAAACCAATTTGAAAAGGATGCACCGTGAAAAAACTACATTAATTGTTCTCTGTTTAAGCACAGGTGATGGCAAGCAAAACTAAGATTTACATTGTCTTGGAGTTGGTTAATGGAGGAGAACTATTTGACAAAATTGTAAGTTGTTCCTTTATTTCACATTTCCCCTTTTTTCTTGTTTTGGAACATGTGAAGTTGTGTTTCTCAAAGTATATTGATGTTTGCATATAAAGATTTTTTAACACCTCTCAACATCGATGTAACACTCGTACTTCAGACTGAATGTGTGCTTAGTATCAGACACGCGTCAGTCTTAGAGAGCAGCATGATACTGACAAATGTAGTTACATTCAATCAGTTCCATGTTTTAAAATTATTATGTGTGAGTGTCGTGTCCTTTGCACGTGTTTGTGTTCCATAGCTCATTATTCATGAAGTATTTCTTGGATCATGCATCAAATTGACTAGACCTCAAGAATTCTAAGGTTGATTGGTAAATTAATTTATAGGCTACACATGGGAGACTTAAAGAGGATGAAGCAAGAAGTTATTTCCAACAACTAATCAATGCGGTTGATTACTGCCATAGTAGAGGAGTGTATCACAGAGATTTGAAGGTCTAACAACTTCCTTAATCCTCTTATTTCCTCTGTAATTTAATTAATAAGTTGTTAGTTTTTAACAAGAATAAACTATTTTTACCCTTTCTTGAGTTAAATTAATCAAAAGACTAATACTCCCTATATTTTGCAGCCAGAAAATCTTCTTTTAGACACAAATGGTGTTCTTAAAGTTTCAGATTTTGGATTAAGTACATACTCACAGCAGGTATGACTAATCCCAAAAAATTATTTGATTCAATTATTCCAAATAATTTGGTTTTGGATTATACTTTAACCTAGTAGATGAGTGTTACATTTGCATAACCTTAGGACTCACCTTTGTTAAATTCATATATATTTATTACAGGAGGATGAACTTCTCCGCACGGCATGCGGAACACCGAATTATGTTGCTCCTGAGGTAGTACTATTTCTTTGTGGATCAAATGAAAGACTCATTTTGTTTTCTCAAACTAAAGTAAATGTTATTTGGTGTGTCCTTTTGTATCAGGTGCTTAATGATAGAGGTTATGTTGGTTCTTCATCTGATATTTGGTCATGTGGAGTCATTCTCTATGTACTTATGGCTGGGTACTTGCCATTCGACGAGCCAAATCTGATTGCACTGTATAGAAAAGTGAGTGATTTCATAATATATATAGTAATCCAAAAGAATAAAAAGTGAAACAGAAGTTGCTCATGTTATTATGGTTTTTTGGGGTGAAAATCATGTCATATATTTCAGATTGGTAGAGCTGAGTTCACATGTCCGTCTTGGTTTTCGCCTGAGGCAAAGAAACTGCTCAAGTCTATACTTAACCCAAACCCTCTAACGGTGAGTTTTTAACCGAAAGCTTTCTTACTTTTAAAGCTTTACATGTACTCTTTTTCCTACTTGGCATTGTTCGGCTTAATGAAGTTTTTATAGCATAAGCGATTGTTATATTAGTGCTTACGTATTGGTTTGTTTTGTGTAGAGGATAAAGATTCCTGAAATCTTGGAAGATGAATGGTTCAGAAAAGGATACAAGCCGGCATCTTTTACCGAGGAAGATGTCAATGTAGATGATGTTGCTGCTGCTTTCAATGATTCTAAGGTACTGTCTATTGCGTTTTTTTCCCAATAGGTCTTTTAAATATCTTGCATAAATTATAGGAACACAATGCACATAGATACAACAAAGGCTTTCTGATGTCTCCATGATTGTATTGCAATCACGATGTAGCCTCATTAACGTCTTTAACCAATTTTTTTCCTAATATTAAGTATCGCGATGTGATTGCAGAAGCAATGAAAACCTTGGATACAACCAATCAATAACTTTTCTTTGATATGTAGGAAAATCTTGTGACGGAGAGCAAAGAGAAACCAGTGTCAATGAATGCTTTTGAGCTTATTTCTAGATCGGAAAGCTTCAATCTTGACAATTTGTTTGAGAGGGAAAAGGTTTGTGAAAACATTAGTACGTGCTATTCAACATTTTTTTTGAAGAATACTATTCAACATTTTAAAGTGGCATGCATTGCAAAATATACTTGATTCCTTTTTGGTAGTAATTAGATAACAAAATATTGATGGTTATGATTATTCTTTCTAGCTAATTATGCTTGTTTCTCCATTTTATTTGTACTCGTTAACACCATAGGGGGTTGTAAAGCGCGAAACACATTTCACTTCACAGCGCCCTGCGAATGAAATTATGTCTAAGATTGAGGAGGCTGCCAAACCTCTCGGATTTAATGTTCACAAGCGAAATTATAAGGTAACAGATTAACAATATAATGTATCTCTTCTTAATAAATACAAGCACTGGTCTTACTGTATTTTCTACGATGTTTCATTCGTGTGATTAATCACCATAAAGAAGGATCAAAAGTTTTAGATTGTTAATGTCATACAGTAACTTGACCTTATCTACATTTTAATTATGCAGATGAAGCTGCAGGGTGATAAAAGTGGAAGGAAGGGTCACCTTTCGGTGGCTACTGAGGTACTGATTCATTCCTATATGATTGTAGGCATTTTCTGTATGTGTAGTTAGGCAAAAAAATTGTTAAATGTTTATGGCAAAAAATGGTAATTCCAATTTTCTTATGTTGTCTCTTTCATCTAATTGATATCATAGATTCTTAATTCACTATTTTTGGTCATCAATTGTACTTGGCTTGATTTAGGATCTAGGTTACCTACAGTCAGGATATCATGAATTCACACAATCAGCACATCGATGACAGTTGGACCCAAATCAGGTGATCCGATTTTCAATTTTGATATTTTGGATTTAAAACAAAAATCCAAATCAGCATATTTTGTGAACCGTCCGATCTGAATCCAACTGTCAGCAATGCAATGTCTGTGTGAATGCGGTGATATCCCAACCGCAATGAATCCATATCGCTTGACTTTATTCTTGTGAACTTGTTTTGATTTTTGAGGCATGGATTTCGTTTCGCCACGCTATACTCTATATTTTACCAAAGGTTTTATAAAATAGTCTGAAATTGTGACCATTATATCAAATACATTTTCATTGGCTTCTTCCTTTTGTTTGCTTATGGTTACAGGTTTTCGAAGTGGCTCCCTCCTTGCATATGGTGGAGCTGCGAAAGACAGGCGGCGACACACTAGAGTTTCACAAGGCAAGTGGAAATTATTTTGATTCTCAATTTAGTTTTTGGGCAAAAAAATAAAATAAAACAAATCTATTTATATTTGAAATTGCTCTTTATAGGTGTTTGACATTGCTCTTTATTTCTTTTTACTTATTTTCTTTGCTTAAACAAGTGTTAATATTTTGGTTAGTTAACAAGTGATTACCACATTTTTTAACATCTTATTCATTGTTTTATATGCAGTTCTACAAAATCTTCTCTTCAGGGTTGCAAGACATAGTGTGGAACACTGACAAAAAATAATGAAGTATATTAAGGTATCCTTGGGAGAGTCTGGCTCAGAACTTGAGGCATATATTTCATTTGGCAATGAATCTGTACAAATCGGACTATTTCTTTAAGCTTAGAACTAGTTTGATGTGCAGCATAAGAAAAACTTGCATCTTATTATAATCCATTGCAAATTGGGGCATTTATTTAAAGTTGAAGTTGACATTCTTTAAGTATATAAAATTGTCACATGTGCAATTTCATTTGAATTTGATTTATATTTTATTATTATATTATTGTTTTGTACATTTAAAACACATTATCTAGTTACCAATAAAGGTTGGTTTAGTTGTTAAGGAGTTAACTCACCCGTAAGAATATGAGTTCAACGATGTGAGAACTTCTTTGATGTGTGATCGGTAAATACCTTTGTGAGCGCTCGTTGAACATTGAGGTCTACCCTGACTCTAATGATCATTTGGAGTCTAACTCACCTAAACATTTTTAAAAAGAAAACACAATATCTAGTTTATTATTCAATGTACATATAATTTTTATTTTTTGGTTTGTGAAGAAAGCATAATATATAACCAAGCAATTGTATTCAAATGGTTAATGAGCTTCACCAAAACGAAGTGTCCAGGAGAGAAGTTCGATATTCTTAACTCCGAATTACCAGGATCCATTTCCCTTGGAAATCGAAGAGTTGACTAAATAAAGAACAAGGATAAGATATAAAAATTTGTTAAAAATTTATCATGAACATGTCATATCATACTTTTACATTGAGTTTTTTTGAGAATAAATTATTTAAAAGGTTATAAAGGATGACTTTTAACTTTTACATTAATAGTGGAGTTAGATCCTCTCAGGATTTTGACTCTTAATTGTGGACTATTATAGGGACTAGGGGTGGACATCGGTTCGGTATGGGTCGAAGTCCAAACCCCCAAATCGACTGGTGATATGCCTAGGCCCTAATTAGTGTATTTTTTAATTCGATTTTATTGGGTTCAGGTCATTCAAGTTATTTTGAACGGATTATTTCAGTTTATTACGGTTTGGGCCAATTTCTTTACTGATTCAGATTTTATGACCCAATTAAAATTATTAAGAATTTTTCCATCTTTATATTCAAAATTGGGCATATTTTGACCATTTTTTCAATTATAAAAACTGATCCATCTTAACTCTTTTTTTTATTAAAAAAATTGGTCTATTTTAGACCATTTTACCATTCAAAAGTGGTCTATATATCAAGTATATAAAATATAACATATCCAAGTGAGCACACAACCACACAAGTGTATTAGATAATACGTATCACAAAATCCAGACCATAGAAGCAAATAGCCAACATAATCACGCACAAATTATTCGGCATACGTTATTCTTTTATAAAGTTAATGATCAATACTTAACCTTAACAAATGACCATGTTTATTTTTCTTCAAAAAAAAAATGACCATGTTTATTTTAAATCTTAGCCCTCCAATTGAATCAAACACGAGAACAAACTCTTGCCTCCTTGTAAATTTTGCCCGGTCTACAAAAGTACCCTTTACTTGGATTGCAATGGCTATCTTGTGAACAAATACACAAACCTTCTAATGCGCACCCATTTTTCAATATTGTCACACCTTCTTTTATTCCAAGCACTTGATCCGTCCATGTACTAGAGAAAATCCCTTGTGAATCATATTTCTCTTTAACCTTCAAAAATTTCTCAATGTCTTTGTACTTCTTAAAAACTCCTTCAAATGCCAAATTTCTATTCTTACCCCAATGAGGTAACCCTCCATACTTGAAAATTCCAATTTGTTCAATCTCTTCAAGAATGTCTTCATAAAGCCTAGGAGCCATTGGATCTTTGCTACGGTAATATGTGATATCAAAGTCTAATGCATCCTCTTGGTTTCCTAAGTAAGCACTTGAAGCCGTGACATAACGCATTAGAATTCCATTGTATTGCTCAATTCCACATAACCCCTTTGGAACCAGTTGAACTAGCTTTTGTATATCTTCAATAAAGTTTTTTACTATAGATAAACTAACTCTAAATGTGGATTGATGAAAGAACTCTCCTTTTATTCTTGAGTCCCAAGCACATGTTGTTATCTTTTCATCTTGAAGACTGTCTAAGCATGATCCAGAAGATTGAAGACGATTATGAAATCCAATTACAGGGTATCCAGTGAAGATTATACCTACAAGCATACAAATTTTATAAATTAAAAACTTTAGCTTATGAAATTGGATTTTTTAAATAGTATGAAATTAACACTAATACTATTATAGTTTGAGGCATAGAGAGTACCATTATTCGTAAGCCCATAAGCAGATATGAAGAGAATATTTGTTGTTAATTTTGCAACTCTGCACTTTCCATCAACATTATTAGTGGATTCATCAAGATCCTCTCCAACCCCAACAATAACACAAAAAATGTCAGCAACATTAAAATAAATTTTAATTAATGTTGTTTTTATCTAGCCATGACTTAACATGCACATGATATGATTAGGCGCACAAATAATTTCAATAATTGAATTTATTAATCCACACATTATTATAGTGAACAGTCAACACATTATCCTTCCATCACTTTCACTTTCGGTCGAAGCTCTGCCACCTAGACAGACCCAGTCATTGAAACTCTTCCACCAAAGACAAAAAAATAACATTCCAAGTAGGCATTGATCTTTCAATGAAGTGGATATGTCTCATTTATGCATCATAACTGGTGTTATTTTTAGCTATATTATTCGTTCTTTTTTTGTTGCAAGAGAAAAGAGAGCTGATAATCTAAAGTTTAGTTAAGAGGTAAATAAAGTTTGACAAAAAGTTTTACCAAAAAATCTATATTCTACGTCCTTGTAGAATATCTTAATAAATGAAAGAATATTAATTGAATACTACAACGTTTGTCAATTATTTCAAAATTTAATTACTCTTGATCAAGAGTTCCTATAAGCTATTTTGTGGTTTTCAGATGAAATAAACAAGGGTTTTGTTAACGAGTGCCCCCGGGGCACTCTTTAAGAATTCTAAAAGAAGAAATTATTCTATAAAAAAGTCAAATATTTCAATTTTCGATGTCTTGATTACATAAATTTTCAAAAAAAATTATCATTTAAAGGTCTTAATGAGGTTGCTCACGCACTTGCAGGAGAGGCTACATTATTAGCTAATCCCGTTATTTATTTTAATACCCCTCGTTGTATTAACAATATCATTTTTAATGAAATTCTATAAGCATATTTCCTTAAAAAAAAATTTGTAATTTTTTAGGTTAATTTTGTGATGCACAAGTGAGACAAGTCGTATCATGAACAAGATAGTTTTTACCATTGGATCGATAAATTTCACCATTAAAACAAATGAGATATGATGTGACTTATTAATGGAATGACGAAAAAGACATTTATGCATGGTGTAAGATCATTTTGCTTGTGTATCTTAGACAATTTTTTTAAAAGGGAAGTAAACTATTACTTGGTTCTAAACTCATTACAATTTTTCTTCATTTAAATACATGTTTAAAGATTATAAAATAATTTAAAGATATTGGAGTATATAACTTTGAACAGAACAAACCTAATTAAGCTGACCTGTGATTCTTATGGCAGCCAGTGCAATGGAAGGAGTGGGACGAAAGGGGATAAAATCATAGAGACCATTGCCAGATGTATTTATGGGAACACGATCATCAACTCGATAGATAGCTTTGCGTTGACTTGGGTACCACGATATATCTGCAAACTCATGTTCATGCCCAAAACTCACCACTTGATCTCCCAAATCTGAATCACTTTTTGCCACATACGTAATGGATCGCTTGAACATGGGTTCTAGCTTTAGAGTAACCTACAAATTTAAGTCATTAGAAATCATCATAATTAAGCCTTTTTACATGATAACGAACATGAAAGAAAATACATTTTAATTAGTCACATTTAAAAAAATTATACAAGAGTTTATACAACAACAACTAAATTTTACCCCACTAAATAAAGTCGGGTATATGGATCAAACAACGTCATAATGTTATACTTCTATCATAATGTTCTACTTCTATCATTAATCTCTAGATCTTTCATAATAGTTTTTCTTATAGTTTTTCTAGGTCTTCATTTGTATCTAGTGATTTGACTACTCTCTTTACTAAAAATTATGTCGGTTTTCTTTCTACATGCCTAAACCGCCTAGGGTTAGTTTCCACCATCTTTTCTACTATAGGTGACACCTGATGACAATAGGTCATATATTGTTTTGTTAGTCGTTTTTATGCATTTTTAGTAAAGTTCAGATGTTTTTGACTTATTCTGAAGTTGAAAAAGACAAAAAATGAGGATTCAAGTACAGTGACAATCGTGCCACGATTTTTGTTCATCGTGAGACAATTTTGAGCCAATTTGGAGAGTTTCAATTTGACAAATATCATGTCACGAATTATGCATATCGTGACACAATTTGAGGAGCATCTATAGTTATTTTGAAATTTAATGAACAAACGTGACACAATTTTTGGACATCAAGGCACAATTTTTACGTTCCAGAAAGAGGATATATAAAATCAAAACAATTTTTGATGCCAGAGGTTCAAAATTTTGGAGAAGAAAACACATATTTGAAGCTGAAGAACTCAAGATATGGTGGGAAGCCATCAAAACTCGTAGTTAGTTATCAAATTAATGTAATGAATCCTTCTTTTGTATTAGTTGTTTATGCTTTAGCCATGAGTAGCCAATTCCTCAATGATTAGGTCTAAGATGAATATGTTCTAAGCTTTTTGACCTATGTAATCTGTTAAACTCTATTTCCATATAATTGCAATTCTAGTTTATTCAGTATCATTCATGCTTAATGTTTTTTATGTTATGATCAAATATTAACTGAACACGAGATTATATGACTGTCGACAATAACTTATAACTTAGAACTAATATAATGTTCAACTTAACGAATAATCTAGGAATAGAGAATTCGTTGAGTTGTGATCCTTAAATTAAAATTCATTCAAACCTGTGTGGATTACGAGTTCGCCTAATGGATTAGGAAATTATAATATTAAGAGAGGCTCTGAGTCAATGGATTGTCCAGAGCTATTTTGTTAACTATCGTAAACTAGAGGAACAATTATACGGTTTAGGTGCATATTACAAATTAGCAATGAATAGATGATTTGAAAGACCTGATCCTTTTGTCCTAAATTTCCTAAACAAATCTTTATTTTCAGCTATTTAACTTCAATTGCAAACCAAACCAATTGCCTCGGTGCCCCCCCCCCCCCCCCAAATTTAAATGCACCCTTCAATTTAATGAAATTGCTAAGTAGAAATTAGAATAGTCCATGTGGAGACGAACTTATAAATCATATTACTTCGATATAATTTAGTACACTTACAGAATTTGTATCAACACCTTAACTCCCTATAATGTTGTCATTTCAAATCATTTTCCATATAGTCTTACCACACATTCAACGTAAAATCCACATATCTGCTACACATAATTTATTTTTGTGTTGGTTCTTGACAACACAACACTATGCACATACAAACATCACTGGTCTTACATCTTCCCGATAAAATTTTCCCTTCCACTTGAGTGGTACTTTCAAATCACATAAAGCACTCAAGGACCTCCTCCATTTTAACCACTTAACTTGAATTAGATGGTTTACATCTCCTTCAATCTCTCTGTTGTTTTGTATTATGAATCAAGATAATTAAACCATATTACTTGTGTATGATATGATCTCCAACTTTTATCTCTAATCTAGACACACTTCACCTTTTGCTAAAATTACACATTATATATACTCTATTTTGCTTCTTCTCAAGCGGAAGTCGTAAGTTCCTAAGGCTTGTCTCTAACCGTCCATTTAATTCCTCCCTCAACTCTTCAAGAAGGACTATATCATCTGCAAAAAGCATACATCTCGGTGCTAGCTCTTAGATGTGTTTTGTAAGTACATCCAAAACTAAAGTAAAAAGATAACAAATTAGGGTTGAATCTTGGTGCAATCCTATTATAGGAAAACTACCAGTGTCTTCATCTTATGTCCTCACACTAGTATAAACTCCCTCATATATATCCTTGAAGGCTTGAATATTCGCAATCCTACCCCTTTTCTTCTTCAAAATTTTTAACAAAATCTCTCCAGGTAGTCTATCATACTCCTTCTCCAAATCAATGAAAATTAAGTGCAAGTGTTTTTTATCTATCCAATAATGCTCTATCATACATCATTGTAAATAGATTGCTTCCATGGTCGACAAGGCATAACACAAAACTGGTTATCAGTAATGTGAGTCTATTTTTAGAGTCTCCGTTCAGTCACTCTTTCAAATAACTTCATGGTATGACCCATAAGTTTAACCCCTGTAATTTGAACAATTATAGAATAGCTTATCATCTCTAAAGAAAAAAAAACTAATGCAAAATTTGAGTACTTCTTCGCTATTTATAAGCATCTATGACCTAGTTCAAAAGATTCATATTTGTTTCATGAAAGAAGTGTGACGAAATCACCTATTAACACGACAATCCAACTTTTCGTCTCCAAAAGACTGGATCTGGGGTGGACACCATAAAAAAAAATGAGATTATTTGGGATTTTGAAATAGAAGAATTTAGAAGTGTTTAAGGATCTATTTGCAAGTATTTGAGCAGTGATGTATGGTATTGGTATACAAGTGCAACCTAGAAATCATCACAACATAGATGAAAGTTGAAGTTAAGTGTAACGTGGATGCGACGATCTTTACAGATAAAAGATCTTTTAGCGTTGGCATGTGTACCAGGGATGAAAGAATTGAATTCATTTGAGCTCAAAAAATATGGAAAAATGGTTAACCAACACCTCAAGAAGCGGAAGCATGGGACCTAAGACAAGAATTTTTATGGCTTTTAAATTTCGGTCTTACTCGAGTGGCGATATAACTATATAGCAAGTTTGTGGTGGATGACATGTCGAGTAAGCTTGATCATAAGCCATATTTTGGGGCTATTTTAATTACTTGTTGGAAGTTACTTTTTTCTTTATCAAACTTTCGGTTATGTTTTATTCGACGGCAAAGCCAACAATGTTGTTCGTTTGTTAGCTAAAGTTGCATCATCTCATGCTAGTCACAACACTTTTGATTATATTACAGCCTGTATTATTACTAATTTGGTGAATGAAATGAGTTAAGTTTGTTTTTGTCAAAAAAAAAATTCAACCTAGAAATATTATATGTTTAAAGAGTTAAAAATTTTAAGAGTAAATTACGATCAGTTGTAAGTTGAGTTTCACTTTCATTCTCTCCTATGTAAAAATATACACTTCCAATCCTTGAGAAATAAAAGTCTAGAGTAAATTATACATAATTTTTTTTTAAGAGATGCTTCGATTACAACGAACTCCCTTAATAATTAAATATGTACTACACTTTAATCCATTTGTATATAAATATTTGAGTAAATTACACTCCACTCCCATCAAAGATGCTTGAATTACACTCCCCTCCACTCTTATGTTAAAATATACACTCACCTCCCCTCTTATTCAAAACATATTAGAAAATATTTCACTCCACTCCCCTAGGAGAAGCTTGAATTACATTCCCCTCCCCTTTTATGTTAAAATCTACACTTTACTCCCTCAATAATTTTTTTTTATTTCTAATAATCTAGCAAAAAAAATAATAATCTAATACACTTCCAAAAAAATAGTATCACGGGTCTATTTTAATATAATCAAAATTTGAATACATATTTTTCGCTATTTTTTATTCACAATTTCATTAACATATAGTTTTAAACCCTATTATACAATATGAAACAACCCAAAACAAAATTAAAATATGTGAAAAATTACTAAAGACAATAAAGTATGGTTATTTAAAAAGTTAATTTTATACTCTAAATTATAAAATTAATAGCAAAATATTTAAATTTAATTATCATTGACATTTAAATTATAAAGAAATAAATTTATTTTTCTTTTATGGTGGTTTAAAATTAGTATATATCGTAAAAATATTTCTTTATGTTAAATGGATTAAGTGTAGTGCAAGAGATAGAGTTGTAATTCAAACATCTTATAGGGGAGAGGAGTATAAATTTTACTTTTCAAGGGAGGGGAGTGTATATTTTAACATAAGAGGGGAGGGGAGTGTAATTCAAACTTCTCTTAGGGGAGGGGAGTGTAATTTACTCTAAATATTTTAATGATAACTACTAACTTTCAGCAACCATTGAAGAAAAATGTTGATTTTAACATAAGCCGATAGATAAATATGAATGCAATTCAAGTTTCTATCAAAGAGGGAAAATTCTTTCTAATATGTTTAGCATAAAAGGTGACAAGAGTGTATATTTCAACAAAAAAGAGGAGAATAATGTAATTCAACATTCGCTAACGGAAGGAGAGTGTAGTTTACTCTAATTTAAATTAAAAAGATGTTATATTCTTTCATTTATCTTCTATTTTTTTAAAATTATACTCTTACGGTCCCTTCGGGGACATCCAATAAAATTATACTCTTACTTCACTTATCAACTAATAAGAACGGTATTCGTAAAAAAAAAAAACTAACAAGAATGGTAATGATAAAGTAGAACACAGAGACAAAAAAAATTAGTAAAAACAAAAAATAAACAAAAATAAAAATTACAATTTTGACATGTGATCTAGGACCGACCCAATGTATTTATAGGTCTACATCGAATTTTAAATTGAAATTTTTTTAAGTGTGTTGACAAAAAACATAAAAATTAAGAACACAAAATGTGCAATTTTATTTGAGGCATGTCAGACAATTTTGATAAACTTTTTTTTTCCACGCATACAGCTAATTAAATGATCCCTTTTTTCAATTTTCACGTTCAAGTTATTTATTGGGTGTAGGTAATGGTTATTGGTCTATTTCACTATTATTACAAGAATTTCCCAGCTGTAGTTTCTTATAGTAATGACGACACATTCTGAAATTTCCTCCTTTGAATTGTTCAATATATCGTGTACCTTTGTTTTTTTTTTTACAAAGTTATAAGTCAGACAATATGGTTTCTAAAATTAGCTTTACTCTGAAGTTATCTTTTTATAATTGAAAAATCTACTATCACGTTTGTCATTGCGACCCAATTTTAAGTTCAGAAATGACTTTGAAATAATTTAGCAAAAAAACAAAAAAGACTTTGAAATATCATTAGTTATAATGTCAAATTTTTAAGAGTTACACATTATATTAGATATAGCCTAGAAGTGTGTTCTTTAGTGATGAATAGTTCTGAAGACTATTCAATCCCCTTACAAACATATTATGAAAGGGTTGGGTTAAGCTAAATTTAAATTCTAAAATAGTATAAGAGTTTAATTTTGGGTCACATTTCAGATATTTAATTTTGGGTGTGACAAGTGTGTATTAAGAGTCTCACTATCTCATACTTAATGAGATATGACATTAAAATATGGTTATAGTGGTGATTAGTTTTCATCTAACAGACCGGTTTTATAAAGACTGAGTTAACTTCGACCAAAATTCTACTCACAAATTATCTATATTTTTTATAGGAGACTGCTAAGAAATTATTTGATGCCCTACAAATCCAGAACTTAATTGAACACTTATTCAATTCGCAACTCATGAATCATTATAAAAAATTTGGGTTACTGATTTTTAATCAAGGACATATTTGGTTGGAGCTAATTTCATCACCAAGCATGTGAGGATTCAGATCCAAGAATATAAAAAAAGAAACAAAACTAAAAAAAATTCTAACACCATACCTGTGAAATAACACCAAGCACACCAAGTGATACTTTAGCTGCATTAAAATCTTCATTGTTTTGTTCATTAAGAATCTCAACTTTAGCATATCCATCTTCAGAATCTGAAGGCCTAACAATCCTTATCTCCACAACATAGTCATGAACAGCACTTCCTTTACCCCACAATGTGCTTCCATGAGCACCAGTTCCAATCATTCCACCTATTGTTAAACCATACCAATATGGTGCATATGGTAAAGCCAAACCATTTTTTGAGGCTTCATTAATAATTTGCTTCAATGCCACACCACTCTCTAATGTCATTGTTTTTTCTTCCACATCAATTTTTACTACCTTGTTGAGATATTTTGTGCTTATTAATATCCCATTTGAATCTTCTGGACATACCAATTTTGGTATGCTGTGTGAATAACGTGTAGCAACTTTGACTTTGGTTTTTTTCCTACTTGCTGATGCAACCATTGAAACTAGTTCTTGTTCAGAAGTTGGATAAAAAACTTGTGAAACTTGACATATAGTTCTATCAGGGAACATTCCATAGGAGTTGGTGATTGTGCAGGTTGTGTTCTGTGAATTAGAACACTTGATTGGATCCTCTGGGGGTGTAGATAGTACAATAACAGAGGAAAAAATATGTACAAGAATTGAAATGAAGGATTTTTGTGACAAACCCTTCAACATGGTTGAAAATTTTGATACTTCAATTTTTTGTGACCAATTTAGAAAAAACATGAATTTTGCGTATGTATGTAATGTAATTGTTTTGCCTATTTATTGAGTAGAGAACAAGGAAACTTGGGACAGAGCTTTAATTGATGTTACTTAGTATAGACTCAAGACCAAGGTTATTATTAAATAGTGCATTTTTGTAGTGTGGTGTAACAAAAGGAAATGATGTGTTCAATTTAATATTTTTTATTGTTAAATTAAATTTAAAATATTCCCTCACGCAATTTAATCTTTTTATTGTTAAACTAAATTTAAAATATTTCTGCGTGCAATTGCAATAATTATTATCTCGAAGTATTTAGATTCATTTAAGAGGTTAACATCTCTTAATATATATCTTTTCTGCATTGCGGTCAAGGATCGAACCAAAGATCAATTAGTTAAGGGATAGGGACTCATATATCATGTTTGAGGAACAACTTAAGTAAGTATTCCTAACATTTAATTTCTCTTATGAATAAGTTATTTTTACAACAAAAGATAAAATCAAATCAAATTGTTTTCGCAAGTTATCATTGACTACTTATCAAAATAAACTGAAACTAACTTGTAAACTTGTCATACACTATTTTTACTAATTCTCTCAATCAATCACACAAATACTTATACTATTAGATAAGTTCAAGATAAAATCAACCTAAATAGACTCCAAGACATCTATGATTTGTATACACTATGTTGGAAATATGGTCGTTCAAGATAATATATTTTAAACATTATAAGTCCTACATTTTGATTGAGCAAGTTGCTTCTTGTGTGTAATAGCTGATACGTACACGTGACTAATGGGGTCAGGGATGTTTCATTTATTTGAAATGATGAGTTTTTGTTGGTTCGGTATTTAGAGAGTATGAAATACACTTGTCCTAAGCTTGAGAGTTAAAAATAAGGAAATAAAATAGTGTTAGCATGCTTATCAAAAAGAATAATGTTGCTATTGCTTTAATATTGCTTAGTGCTGTCTTTAAAATTAAGAATTAAAACAAATGATCCTGAGACATCTATTACTCATTGTCGAAGCCAACATATAATCCACACATAAGGTCAGTGGAGACTTGTTATATTATTAGAATATTAGAATATCTTTATATGCTAATAATATATCATTGAAAATTATATGCTAATAATATATAAAGATATTTTAATAATATATAAAGATATTCTAATATTCTAATAATATATAAAGATATTCTAATATTCTAATAGATATTTGCAAGTTTATGTGTGCTATGAATATTTATTGTTCATATAAATTTTTTCTCATACGGTTATATTTTATTTTTTGGTGGACTTTAACATCAGATTCTTGTCATTAACTAGCAGCTAATCTGTGTTTTTTTCTGGGTGAAAGGTTGCTATTATGTTAATTAGTTAATTATGTTTTCTGACATTTAATGTTAAATTTAAGTGTACAAATACTCTCCATTATTCCTCTCAAAAAAAAAAAAATACTCTCCATTATTCACGACCACTTTAGTTCATTTCAACGGATGAATATAAGGAAAAGAAAGAGAATAATAATTTTACGAAATTATCCTTATTAGAGGTGGAAATAGGCAACGACAGAATCAAAAATTTTAAGTAGTATAGGTAATATATATATATATATATATATATATATATATATATATATATAATAACATTTTATTTTTAACACCAAACATATACATTGTTCGCTACGACTTTTAATATCCTAGAAACATTGAACAATTTTCTTATTTTCAATGTCAATAAAAATATCACTCGGTATATAAGTAATCAAACAATTATTTAACCATTAATCGCTATTCGATTTTGCATCCAATTTTTTATAATACTCATTGCAAAGAAAACTATTTCATTATTTACGGTTGCCACAGTTGATTTCAAAGACAACTCTAAAAGCAAATATACTAATATGTGTACTATTTTAGAGTCGAATGACGTTTGCAATTTGGGAATTTGAGATATATTTGTATTTTAGTTTATTAAGTGTGGACCTTTTACCATTATTTCTCTTTGTTCAATAGTGGAGTAGTATATATGTATTATTATTAAAAACAAATTGAAATGTGGTTGGGGCCTTGACCTACATAATAGAAAGTTGTTGTTGACACTTCACACAATGCCAAGAAACACCAGCAAATTACGCATTTAACCCCATCGGCAGTTAAATGAGTGACTTGGTAGAGCGAAGTAACTTCGCAGAGCGAAGTCAGCTTCTGAACAGTCCAAACAGACTTCAGCTTATGGATGAATTGCTCTGCGAAGTCAGCTTCTGAACAGTCCAAACAGACTTCAGCTTGTGGATGAATTGCTCTGCGAAGTCAGCTTTCTGAACAGACTTCATAACCTACCTACTTCGCTCTGCCAAGTCACTCATTTAACTGTCAGCACTGCAATTTTTCACGTCAGTTAAACAGAAGGGCTAATGTGAACACGTTTTTAAACTTAAAGGACTAATATATTACAAAAAAAACTTAAAGGACAAATCTGTTACAAACAGCAAATTTAAAGGACTCAAAATGTAATTTAGCTTGCACTTAACTACAATGATACTATCAGCTGAGTTAGACTTTACCAAATATTTTTTTTAAGGAAACGTTACGTAATACCAATAAGCTGCTACTTTGAGTTTGATGAGATAAAGGTTCCTTCATTCATGTATAGTACTACTTTCTACTAACGGTTAGTATTCAGTGAGATGGGACCCATAAACAGCTAATAATTCCACGAAACCTATGATTATGAATTTCAGTGAAGAAGAAAGGAAAAGCTATAAATCATGTGTGAGTTGTAACGGGGCAATAATCTCTCTACTTTTTTCACAATTCTCAGAACTTTGCACAAAAAAACATTTTATGACCGAACTAAGCTAAAGTTCCTGCTAGAAGTAACCGCATAAAAGTCCAATATATCATTCTTTGTTCACGTTCATCATATCTTCACTTTAAATGCTCAATAGTGTTAAGTAAAGATAAGATTTTAGAATGTAAGTCACTTCATCATATCTTCACATTAAATGCTCAATAGTACTTTCTATTTTACCTCTTTTGGTTGTTTGCAGGCCATGCAGTAGGGTGAAGAAAACACCTGATTATATCATTCTTTGTTCACTCTCTTAAGCAATAGTGTTAAGTAAAGGAATTGTAAATAGAAAGAAAAAACAAATTTTGAATTTAAAAAATCTCTTTTTCAACTTTCTTAAAGGTAGAATAGACAATTTTTTTTTTAAAAAAAAACTTTTTTTATTCCTTAATAAGTAAGTGTAGGAGCACTTAACATTTCCCTTAAGTAAATACATTGCTGATCTCCTTTTTTCACATGCATGAAATTTCAATTTTATATATATATATATATATATATATATATATATAAATTTTCGATTATAAAAATTGACTTTTAATGAATTAATCTTGTAAAAATATTTTTATTAACATTAATTTGAATGTGAAATTGGAGTATCTTTGAATACATATAAGTTAAAATGAGTTGAACAAAAAGTTTGAATGTAAAAAATTATACAGAGTCAAAAAAAAATCTTTCATGTTAGAATTAATTGTAGAGGCAACAATGATTCTACCTAAAGATATCTAAACATGTGAAAATAAATTTTACATATCTAGAATTGATATTTTACCAAATGTTTGTTTGAATTCTCATGGAGTTTAATATAAACTCATGAACCACCATGATTTTGGCTAACTCTCGAGGATACTAAATATACATTTAGTAGTTGTTTGGTTTTGTGATGATGTAAATTGATTTTTTTTCAAAAAAAATAAGTTAAATACAAAATGACTGTGTTTAGATACATTCATTTAAAAGTGAACTGAACAATAAATTTAAAACTTCAATTAATTGTAGAAACCTAAAGCTACAAATGCAGTTTAAACTTCGAATTAATTTTGGAAGAAAAATTAATTCTACTGAGAACATCCACATTTGTCAAAATCAATTCAACTTCTCTAAAATCAATTTTGGCTATTTAAAAGTGAAACCAGGCCAAAATGGTCTAATTAAGTTCTTTATATTTTTTTTGGCCATATTTTATCATAGCACATATTATATATATATTTTTTAGGAAACATATTATACTTTTATGTCTCTTTCATATACCATCTTTTTATGTCACTTCAATTACTCGTGTAGGGTTATAAAGGTCTAAGAAAATGACAAGACCAAGACTTTAAACATTAGTGCCTGGTAATTTTGAAGTATATCAATAACTATATAATTTTCTCTTGATAGAAACAGGTAAGTAATATATCCATTGGTATATGAACATTTTATTCCCTAAAATTCTAGTAGTTGATCAACTTATTTCTCAAATGTACAAAATGACAATTTAATATCTTTTATTGAACACATGGATTAATTCAGCTCGGTAGAGATCTTCTCCATTTTTTTTACAATTTTAGTGCCACAATTTTAAGATTTATATTTGTTTTGATGCAATGCAACAAAAGACAATTTTTGCAAAATTCGGGCCGGTCCTAAGATATTTTGTGCCCTAAGCTTGTACATTGTTAATTATTCGAATGTATTTTTTCTTATATTTTTTGTTGCAAAAGATTCATTCATAATCAAGTTCTCTAAAATATATTTTAAATAAAATTAATTAAAGCGAGTTAAAAAGATATATATATATATATATATATATATATATAGTATTAACTACTAAGTAAAAAATTAATAATTTTAGTGCCCGTGAAAATTGGTGCCCTGGGTTTTTACCCCTCCCGTCCACCCTCAGGTCCACCTCTAAGTAAAATATAGAACTTTCATTTAATTTAATGTACTAGAAATATTTTTATTGAACAATCAAATTTTAATTAACATTTTGTAATTTAAAAAATATATAATTTGTTATTTCATAAATTTGAGGGACTATTGTTACAATTTCTAAGATCCCAACTGCTGATACATTGATTAAAACAAAAGCAAAGGTTGAATATTACATTACAAACAAAAGGCAACCATAGTTGAAATTCCAAAATAGTACATGTTATTGTGACAAGACAGTCCATTTAAGGACATACGTGTTGTGTAGGCAATTGTTTCAACACCCCAAGTGAGGTAGGCCCGAACATATGGCCTACATTTATCTTGGCTTCCTAACAAAAGTATGGAAAACAAATGATAAAACCAAAACACAATACATTGTTCTCAGCTTCCTAACAACATAGTACTTGCTTCTCAACTCCTAACATCAGATTTTTAGGTTCACCCTATGTTAACTTCTTTTCTTTTTGGGTGAAAAGGGTTAATACTAAAATAAACATCACACAAGCCTAAATAAAATAAGTGAATGGTGAAAAATAACCTAATGTGTCATGGTTGTAACCGAATCCTCGGCAGTCGCTGCAGAACCGTTGAAACTGAGTGTAGTTGAATCTTCTCGTCTCATCTCAACCACCGTCTAAGGTCGCCGGTTGAAGAAGGTGAAACCTCGCCTCCAAGACTTTCAGTACAACAAGAAGAGTAATTGGAATTTTGCTCCAATCCATAATGTGATGCTGCTACATTCACACTCTTGAAGCTTGGACTCCTTAAACTATGTCCATAATTTCCATAACCAACTCCTCCTACATTATAAGGATCAGGAGCAGGGAAAGAAAGCCTTTTCTTTACTGATCCGGCTCTATCCCTCTCTGGTGTCGATGGCCTTTGCCTTGGCGCACTCTGCGACCGAATCCGAGCCTTCGCAGACTCTGTTGCTTGCATGTAATTAGGCAATGTAGCCGAAGCAGTAGTAGAAGCAATACTATTACTACTACCATTACTTGTTCCAACCCTATTATTTTGGTACAAGTTCCCATTGTAATGGTAATTAGACCTCAAGCTTGGTGTTTGAGAGGTGTGGTGGTAGCTTCTATCTTCTCTAACACAACGAGGGCTCGATGACCGGACTTGAATAGGTCTTGACTTTGCTGGAGACGGAGTAGTGATGGATTGGTTGTGAAAGGATCCATTTTGGTGTGATCTATGGAGCGGTGAAGCAATGGAATGTCTTTGTGGTTGGTGATGTGGATTATATTGATAATTTGGATGTGATCTTCTGTAATTTGCTCCTAGATATGAATAAGGTTGAGATGTGTCAACTTCCACAGTCTTAATAGAGTCTCTTTGATCAGTTGAAGCTCTTCCCCTATTCTCCCATGGTTTTGTAGCCATCCATCTATCTAGCCATTTTGGTCTCTCTTCAAGTTCATCTTCATTTCCAATTGATGATGTCCTACCATTTCTCCAAATCTGTGAAATTGTCAAAGCCAATTAGCTAAGAAAATTGCTTGTGTTTGGTTATGCCGTGAGATAAATTGATTTTGAATGAATTGATTGTGTAAAATTGGTTCTAACTAAAAGTGAGTTGAATTCGATACTTCCATGTAAAAGTGAGTTGAATATTAAGGGTACGTTTGTTTTAGCTTTAAAGAAAATAGATTTTGTGTTAGAAAAATCTAGAGATTTTTTTTGGAGATTTTGAAAAAATCTGAAGTTATTTGTGTTTGTTTACTATCCAAAAAAATCACTTTTTTTAAAAAAATGATTTTTAACTAGTTCATGTCTTACCTCCTTATGTTTGAAAAAAATAGATTTTGAGAAAAGCTAATCCTAATAGCTTTTCATTTTAGAGTCAAAATAGTTTTTTTTTTATAACATGATTTTTCTAAAAATCCTAAACAAACACTTAAAAATGACAAAAGTGATTTTTTTACTAAAAAAATAGATTTTTTCCTAAAAAAATCTAAAACAAACAGGGCCTAAATTCGATACCAAAAATCAATTGCTGAGGCAAAAAATTCTAGTTTCACATTAGAACCAATTCTCCTCAAGAAGATCCAAACAATTCAAAATCAATTCTATAGCTCTAGATTCAATTTTACTCCTCCAAAAGTGGAATGACACATGCACTCATTAGTAAATGTTCGGAATCACGATGAGTTCGACAAAATCTAGGAAGTATTGTAATTTTGTTAAAAGCTTCAAAATGTAGATTTTGCTGCATAGTGATTATGACAAACTCACTATTAATCCAAATATGCAGACTTAGAATAAGAAAATAAAGCGAAAAAGAGGGTGAAACTAAAACCTGTTGTGAAAATGCTTGGGACAAGGACTTTTCCCTCTTCATTGCTGCTTCTTTCCTCTGTTGCAACATGGCCTTAAC
Source organism: Medicago ruthenica (assembly GCA_018208015.1). Lineage (NCBI taxonomy): Eukaryota > Viridiplantae > Streptophyta > Magnoliopsida > Fabales > Fabaceae > Medicago > Medicago ruthenica. The sequence continues at coordinate 38,393,469 of CM031372.1, forward strand.
TTCTTCAACTGTGTGTGGACGATCATCCCAATCATCTGCAATACTACTTCCTTCTCTTGACTGTCAAAACAGCCACACAAAAGATTCAAACACATAAGCCTATAAACAGAACATCAAAATAACTAAAAAGTTCTATTCCTTTGCTTTTGTAACCAAAAAGTACTTTTGTTTCCAAACATAATATTTTCTTCTAAAAGAATGGAAAAGAAAAGTACACAAAATTTGATTACAGTGATGTTGGTCTAATCAAATCAAAGTAAAGCAACATATGACTTACTACTGATTTCCTATCTGAAATATCTTGAAGATACCGCGAATCCCAACCACTAGCAGTGTCACTGAAGGTTGATTTTCTACTTCCTTCGTGTGAAGTAGACCTTATCCTTTGGTCAAGAACTCTTGCTTGTACTCTAACAAGAGCTTGCATGCACCTAAGTGTCATCTTTGCTTGCTTCCTAACATTGTGACCTCTCACTAAAGCTTGCAACTTCACTAACCCCTTAAGCGCACGAAGTGCTCTTCTTGCCTACAAGGTTCACACACAGACACACACACCAAGAGAGAAAAAAGGTACTTTTCAATTTCATATGACACAAACTTCTTATCAAGGTTAGAAAATTTAATACATGGGTTGAAATCACAGTGAATTGGACGAAATCACAGTGAATTGGACGAAATCACAGTGACACGGTCATTTTGTTGAAGCTCCAAAGTGTAGTTTTTGCCAAATCAAGGTTGAACATTGTGTTTCTGCCAAACTCACCACTGATCCAAAATCATTGTGGCCATTGGCAGGATCACAATGACTCATCGTGATTTTGCAAAAGCTACACTTTCAAACTTCAACAAAATGACGCCATGATAATGTTAAATCCAAAGTGATTCTAAACATGCAAGAGCTTCAACAAAATTACAGTGGCACCGTGATTTCGTCAAACTTGTAGTAATTCCAAACATGCAATTAGATCTGTTATGTGAACTCACCAAATAACCTCTGAAAGAAGTTTGAATCACAACAGCAGCATAATGCTCCCTAGCATGATTTGAAGGCTTAGTCAACCTTGCAACTTCCACAGCAGCTTGAGCAGTGGCTCTTGCTGCCTCAGCTGTAGCCATAGCCACAGCAAGAGCATGTTTCTCATCCTGATCTGTCCTTGAAGCCACACTTGTAGCAGTAACCACATCATGCTTCAATTTTGTTGGTGTACTTTGTTGAGTATTGTTCACTGTTTCATGATTCACTGGTTTCCTAAAAATCCACCTTCTTTTTTCTCTCTTCTACAAAAATAAAAAAAATATATTTTTTTCATTGTTTTCATTCTTTCAATGCTTCATTTCCATGAATTAGAAAGTAAAAACAAAAGGGTCACTAAAACTATAAAGAAAAATGAAAAATTAACAGAATTTTGAAGTACCTTTTCTTCATCTTCTTCTTGATCACAATCTTCTCTTCTTCTACCACTTCTTTTGTCACTATCTTTTGTTGGAGATCTAAATGCTCTTTTGACAGCAGTTAACCATGAACTGCTTCCTTTCTTCCCCATGTAAAACTTAACAACATTTACAACACAAAAAAAATAAAAAGTACTACTAAAAAAAGTTCTTAGAAAATGCCTTAAAAACTTTGCAGTGTTGAGAACAGAAAGGTTCAACTTGGTTGGGTGGTAATGTCTTTAAAGAAGAGAAGGAGAAAAACAAGGAGAGCTAAAAGAAACACTTGTGGATCTTTGGTTCAATCTTTGTTATTTTTATCATAAGTACACATTCAACAATGTTACAGGTAAATTGTCCTCATTTGTGCAAATAAATGAATCATTCTTGCAGTGAAATTAATATCTAATAATCTTAGAGAGCTACCAAAAAAATGAATATATAATTATTCATTCACCTTACTGTTTGTTTCTTGTGATGACAATAATTTATGATGAATAAATTATTTTGACCAATGTACTACTATAAAATATTGAATTAAAATCATGCTTTAAGATTATGTTGAGTACTACAAGGTTTCAAAGTTTGTACACAAATTGGTTTATGATTCAATATAATGGTAGTCAGAGACAGGCTGTGTTTGTGAGTGAGAGGGGGTAGCATAGAATATTAAAATTTTATAATGTAAATGAATCTAATTGTGCAAAGCTTATGGATTTTTGTGGCATGAAGGTGGACAGCAGTGGGAGTGTCAGAAATGTTATGAATAATGAATATGAATAATAAATGTTGAATCAATGGATATGTGTGACATATATTATTATAAAATAAGAAGAAATGGTAACTTATGTTTAACAGGTGGACCGGTTGACAAGAACATTGCATAACATATGCAAGGGTAAGAGTTTAAATCTCGGACACCTCACTTATTCATTTTATAAATGTGAATTTTTAACTACTATTTGACAAAAAAAACTTATGCCCTAACTTTTAATTTTAAAATTGATTTTTATATATAAAATTAAAGTTCAACTCTCTTTTATATTAACGTATTTAAACATAAATCATTTTACATTTAATTTATTAAATATACAATAAATATCATTTTTTTATCATCGCATAATCAAACATACATTAAATACAAAAGTATTTTCTTAAAAATTGTGTATTTAATATTTATAAAAATAAATTTTATATTTTTAATACAAAATATACTTTTTAATATTTTTTTAACTCTTTAACTTATGCTTTAAAGTACAGATTAGCATAACCTTAAAATAAAATAAGAAATGGATGTGTGTGAGAGAGAACAATGCCCACGAGACTGAAACTAGGGAAAGATGCAAAGCAACTTGAGGGTTGCCTAGAGAGAAACCAAACGTGGCTTTTTCTATAATGGAATCAGAAAAAGCTATTATTTCTTTTTTGGTACAAAAGGTCCTTTCTTAAATAAAGAATTTAAATATATTAAACATTAAACAATTTTATACATGAGGACTATGCGTATGTTTGATTTTGCAATAATGAAATTGAATTTTGTTAAGATTTTTTTTTATTTAAAGTGAGTTGAATGTGAGTAATTTACAATTGAATATTTTTACGAAAATATTATTTTTATTAATTTATGTATAGATAATTTTGATTACACTTGCTTTTGTGTGTATATAGTATGTCTCTACCATTGTAATAACCGTAAAAATTCATTATATGTTGACTTGGAAACTGAGTTGTAAGTTTGACGAAATCACATCTAAATTGTGATTTTGTTGAAGTTATAAAATCTAACCTCCATCAAAATCACAAAGATTCATATCATATACTATTGTTTTAGAAACGATTAATTTTGAGGTTGGAATCAATGTTGAGCTTGAAAGTCAAACAAAACAAATTGGTCAGATTACATTTGACTAAGACTGAAAATGAGTCGAGTCAAACTCGTCTGAACTCGACTTGACTCGATAAGAATTGGTGCGGCTCGAAACTTGACTCGAGTTCGATACGAACCTTTTGTTAAGCTCGAGTTCGGCTCGTTTAAAGTTCATGAACAGCTCGGCTCAACTCGTTAGATTGACCTAGTCAGTTTAAATCAAATAATTAAAATGCCAATTTTATCATTAAAACATTTTTTTTTTACATTTTAAGCTTTCAATTTTTTTAAAAGGTATATATTAAAATAAATTAAAAGCCATAACACACAAATTTGTGCTGAGTACAAAAACAACGAATTATAAACTTCGGTACTCAAAGGTAAAATAGCGCTTTACTATTGAGTGTTAGTACAATGAAGCTCCGTTACACACACTTCCGTCTTTTTATATTGTTAATCCCATCTCTATTGTTTTAAACCCACCGATGTGGGACTATTTTAACTTTTGTAAAAGCTAGACTATTGACAATACATATGTTGTTAACTTTTAATGTGGAACTTTTTTTCATCATTTTTTATTATTAAATGAGACTACTCTTATATTATTATTGTTAGTTGTTCGGCATATTTCTTTTTTTTTTTATGTTGGCGTGTAATTTATTATTTAATCAGAAAAGACTTAAAATTATTTATTCAAACGTACCACAAACCAACAAATTAGTGCATATAAGAGAGACAAAATCCAATAAAATTCAACAATTAAAATTGAAAATATCCTCAAAATACTCTTTCACTTTCAAACTATGATATATATATATATATATATATATATATATATATATATATATATATATATCGAGCCAACTCATGAATCAATCGAGTCAAACTACATATAACTCAAGTTCGGCTCATTTATTTAACGAACTTAATTTTCAACTCAAGTTCAGTTCATTTGGTTCATGAACCAAGTTCAACGAGTTAATTATCGAGTCGAATTCCGAACTATATTCGAGTTGGTTCGGTTCATTGTCAGCCCTACATTTGACTAACTAAAAGTGATTCTAGGAGGTCCAAAAATAGAACCAAACATGATAAAGTTTTTCATAAGTACATACCCAAATCAATATTATTTGGACACACTCACATAAAATAAACAACAATAATTTAGTCACATCAATTGATATCATTTAATTTTATTCTCTTTTGATTTTGTTGATTTCATGTGTGTATGCTCAAGTAATATTGATTTGAGTATGTGTCCATGAAAGACTTTCTCGCCAAACATAGACATTCATCAACCAACTAGAGTTGGATTTTGCGGAAGCAATTAGTCATCTACAATTCTAAGTGGGATAGATCAATTAAAGTTGTGTTAGAGTCTCATATTATCAAACTTTTTGAAGTGTTGAATGCAAAATGTGGTTGGCATTTTCATATTATGATCTAATTTTTGAGAATAAGGATGTGTTTGATCTGCTAAAAGGTAAATATTAGACAAAACAACATAACATAACACAGAACAATGCATGACAGATTTTTATGGTATTGAATAATGTTGTCTTATACGATATTTGATGGACAAAAGACTACTTTGGTATTTTAGACAACTTATACTTATGATAGAATATTGTATTGTGGTTTAGTGAGGGAGAATCATTTCAGTTTTTGTCTTGTTCATTATCCCCCAATTTGTTATGTCACTAAAACCGTTTTACAATCAAACACAATAGAATTATACTTGTCCAGTCTTGTACCTAATTTTTTAGCATAACAAACGCATCCTAAGATATAAACTCATTTAACAATATCAATTTCCATGTTTAGTATTCTAACTGTCTTACACAAAATTACTTCTCCTAAGATAACATGGCAGCAAAACTTTGTTTAAAAGGTCTTTTATGCCCTTGCATCCTCCAGATTATATTGAATTAAGCTCAAGATTACTAACTAAATTGAAAGATGCGTAACATCTCATCCAAAACTTTTTGTGTTATTAATCAAATCAAAATAAAATTAAGTTGAACAATTCTCTCATGGCGTCACGTGCTGTGAGAAGGTCGAGACATATAAGGTGGGTGATGGACCATGGTGGACCTCTTATCATATAAACAAGCAAGGTCATGTGGCTTTTGCATCTTTTGCAGCAGTACTATCTGACGGCACATGAATCAATGTAGATGTTATTATTATCGTATAAATAAATACTTTACTCAACTAATGGTGACCACTTCCACTACTTCAAGAGGTTCAACTACTCATGATGTACTCACGCAAAGACTGGTCAAACTGTTCTAGATTCGCTTGGGACTTCACTTATATTACTTGCTTTTTTATGCGGGTTGCTTGTCCTTTTATACCACATAGAAGTGGAGAGGAAGAATTAAAATTTTCCATTGATTTTCAAGTGTACAATGGAGTCACATGTCAAGCACTTATTTAAGGTAGGACAAATTAGTTTCCTAAGAATGAAAAGATCACAAAAGAAATGAAAGCATCCCAATAGGAAACATGAGATAGGCTGTCCATTCAAACCATGTCCACGATAAAAAGATCAAAGTATTTTGGCCATTATTTTTCCTACCACATAAGTTTCTCTCGGATTCTAAAATTTGAAATATTTTAACGTATTTTTGGAGGTTTTATGGGGGTTTTTATGCAATCCGAACTAAATAGGACGCGTGAAAAGCTCATAGGATAGGAAAAGAAACAGTCAAGTATTTTACTCTTATAAGTCTCGTGTTTGGGGAATTTTGAACCGAATAAGTCGCTCGGCCCACATCAAACTTCAATGTTCAAGTATTATACCCTTATAGGCCTCATGATTGAGGAGTAGCCGACTAGATGGGTCCCTCAACCCACATCATAATTCACTATTCAAACACTTCATCTATACAGGACTTGTGCTTGGGAGCCATGGACTGGATCAGTCGCTCGGTACACAACATGATTCATTGTTAAGCACTTCACCCTTTCAAGTCTTGTTCTTGGGAGGCTATGGATTGAATAGATGGATGAGCCCACACATCCAACAATGTAAGGGCCTCATTAGAGAGTGAGGGAACCTGTGACCCAAACCACGGGGTCACACTACTTTGAGGACAAGTTTTTATCATACGTGGGTGAAACATAAGGAGCGAGTAAACGTCTGAATATCTAAACCTAATGGTTAGGGGATACATAAGGATCAAGTAGCCGCCTAAATGATAGGAGTTAGTTGTTTAGCCTCTGGGGATGAAACCCTAATATATATAGTCCTCTAGCTAAACTCTAATTCACTCATTTCTACCCCCATAAATACTAAACACACCAGGCTTATTACTTGGCACACGGCCTACTAGATCTGGCTTAAAGTTCACTAGCAATTACAAAAAAAAAAACGTAGGGGCTTTTCTTTTGCAACATTTTCAAAGATAATGAATATATTTCTTTGACTTTAGTTGCAAGGAAGAGCTTGACATGGTGATTGAGATTAACAACATGCTATGTATTCTTCCTGTAATCGGTGTTCAGACCAATTTGAGGACCAAACATTTTGGTTCAACTTTTGGTGATAATAGTAAATTTACTAAAAAAAAAAAAATATTGTGAAGTTCAGGAAAGTTATTTTGTTTTTGTGTGTGTGCCTCTCTTGATAATTTGGTATTCAACGGTGGGTAAGTTATCTAACTGATTTGGTAGTACTTCTGATATTGGATCTCTTTATGGGTTGTTTGATACGGCTTCATTTGCTCATCTCTCCATTGGTTTTGGCATTGGTAATATGTATGACTTCTTTTATTGTTATTTGATTTATTTTTTATTTGATTCCTCTCTTTGATATTGTCTCTTCTTTGTTTGTTCATTTCTATATTGACTCTTTTAGCTTAACTGCTTCTCTCTCTAATGTTTCTTATGTTTTACTGCTCGCCTCCATATTGGTTGTTATGTTTGATTGCTTCTCTCGTTATTGCTTATTTTGTTCGATTAATCCTCTCCCTATTGGTTATGTTTGATTGATTATTTCTATTGTTTTTTTGTTTGATTGATTCTCTCCATATTGATTCTTCTATTTAATTGTTGTTTCATTTATTGATTATTATGTTTGGTTTATCCGCTCCTTATAGGCATTTAATTGATTCTCTATATTTATGCTATTTAACTAATTCTCTATGTTTGTTCTTTTGTTTGATTGCTTCTATCTATCTATCTTTATCTATTTATATCTTGGTTCTTTTGTTTCATAGGTTATGTTAGTGGGCTTAACTAGGTTAAAGGTATCCTAATCCTTTTAGGTTTTACGATATATTTTCTATATAATCTATGTTCTTATACATTATGATATTGTATTGAAACTCTTATCTCTTCTATTCGACTCTCTCTATTATTTACAATTTGTAGAAGTAACAATATAATTAGAGGTATCGTGTGATTGATAAATTTGACGTTGTAATATGTATGTTGGATTTTTTTTTAAAATCTTGATATTCGGTCTAAGGATTGACCAAAGGTTCAATTCTATCGTCCATTTGTAGAGGGAGAGGGGTCCATTTAAAGTAAGAGCAAAACTTTATATGAACTAGCTCACCGAAATTGAGGAGCACACTTCAAATTTTTAATCCAACACCACTAGACCATTCCAAGTAAGTTTACATTGGAATTATTGTTCTGGTCAACAAACTAACCCATTCCATGTTGGGTCATGGCTGATTTTAAGATAGTTTACATTCTATGGAAAGCTAGCTTTATGTAAGGTAATTTTTACTTTTTTTTATCTCTTATGAAAACAACCTATTAGAAGCTATCTTTCTATAAACAGTTTTACTTGTTTTGAGGAACACGGGGAAGCCTAGAGTGCTACCATCCATTTTTATATATTTTATGGGAGATTCTAACAAGTGTCTTTAGAACACTAGACTCTTGTTAATATGCTCAAAAGAGAAAGTTTATCACGAAAATGATATATTCAACACCTTGAAACATTAAAGATAAACTTTTTCTACATCAAATTTATAATTTATTTTTATTTATCACTTCTCAACTAGTGTCATAAGAGCACTTGTTAGCATAACCATTTTTTATAAATGCAGCCGATGTATCGTATCCATGACTGTTGACCAATGGTTAGTTAAAGTTGATAATATATATACTATATACAAAGGGAATATATGGTTTTGAGCTGACATTTTCACTTCCATTTATTTCCTTAAACAAATTTGACTACAATCGACACAATATATAAAAGGAATACATGATTTTAGGCTGACTTTTCACTTACAATTATACATTTAAACAAATTTGACTATAATAATGATATTTTGTTTGTATCATTGAAAACTATAAGTATAGTTTGTTACAATATAAAAGTGTAAAATATCTATTATCTATACCTATAATTTTAATCAAAATAAAAAAAATTAATCATAATCAAAATTTAATAAAAACTACTGTTTGTAATTGATACACATGAACGCAATAAAAAGAACGAAGAGTGTCCGTTTGAATGTTAATATTAAAATATAAAATATATAATAAAATTTTAGAAACTTGTTATAAAATATTAATAAGACATAAACGAAGCTATTGTGCACTTTCATTTAAAACCTATTAAATCAATGAATATTTTTATTAAAGATATTGTCTCGTGTATATTTTTATAATAAATTATAATTATATTTTCATTTTTATTTAGAAGATAGAAAAAATCTAACTTATTGATCGGTGGCAAATATTTGTCCCACGTACGATTTTTATAATAAATTACAATTACCTTGTGTATGATGTAGTATTTTTATTTTTACATCAATGATAAATATTGGTCACATTTTTCATATAAAAGTAAAAGAAAATTGGGTAAAAATTAGTCAAAAATAAATGAAGAAAAGAGTAAAAATAAAGTTAGAGAAAGAACAAGCATGAGAGAGAAGAAAAATAGTTTTTTTAAAATAAAGAAAAACATAAATAGTAAAATGAAAAAAAGAAATGTGAGAGCGAGAGAGAAGGTAAAAATATGTGTGTGTGTGGGGGGGGGGGGAGGATAAGAAATGATATATATATATATATATATATATATATATATATATATATATATATATATATATATATATGGGATTTGCTAATATACACCCACTAGTTTTTATGTGGGAGTATTTTAGCAACATGTATCTTTAGGTGTATTTAGCCACTTTTTAGTTATCACTTGCTAAAATACTCCTTCTAAAAAATAAGTGGGTGTATTCTAGCAAATGTCTATAAGAGTTGCTAACATACACCCACTTATTTTATAGAAGGTGTATTATAGCAACATACACTTCAAGGTGTATTTATCAACTTTTTAGTTATAACTTGCTAAAATACTCCCACATAAAAACTAGTGGGTGTATATTAGCAAATCATATATATATATATATATATATATATATATATATATAGAGAGAGAGAGAGAGAGAGAGAGAGAGAGAGAGAGAGAGTGGGGGGTGGGGATGTATCGAAAAACACTTGGACGAGATCGTAACTTATCACTTTCACTTAACGTGAAATTATGAGTTCGAATGTAGCCTTAGAAATTTAGGGGTGTTAAATTCTTTAAAGAGTTTTGCTGCTCATTATTTTGGATCATAAAATTTGACCATGAGTAATTTTGAAAAATAGAAGGCGCGTGAGAGGAATGAATAAGAAGTTTCCTCATGGTTCGCCCTATTTTTGCATTGCTCGTTGTAAGACCGTATTTATATTGAATAAATTCAAAAACCGAATTGTGCACCATAAATGTACATTTACGATTTGACAATGTCGAAATTGTTAGGTTGGCCGTCTTCATCCGGGACTTTGCAATGTGTGTGAGTTTCAGTGGTCTTTACCACTTCGTCTACCGACCAAAAAGAATAAATGTACATTTGCACTATATAATTTTTTACTGTAATTTGTTATCACAATTTACACATATTTTAGTTTGTTCATTGTAATTTCTATTTACGAAAATTTTAAAAAATTATTGTCAATTTTCAAAGTTTAATATTGATTATAATCGAGGTTAACAATTTCAATATTCAATTTCTCTTTTCATTTTTTTATTCACTTAATTTTTATTTTGACACTTTATTTAAACTACGTTTGGATTGGTAGTATCAGATAGAATAGAGTGCAATAAAATGGAATGAGATAATATTTCATTGTTTGGATATTAAAAAAAGTAATGGAATGGAATGAAAGAGGATTACATCTATTCCATTTTATCACATTTCATTGCTTACATGAAACTTTCATCCCCTCCAATTTGGGTGGACGAAATAGTTAATTGATTTAATTTTATAATTATCATATTACTTTTTTCCCATCCTAATTGCCTTCTACTATGGACTAGCATCGTATTCCCCTTTATATAAAGTTATTGGAACAATTTGGTTCCTTTCAAGATTTCACTGTTTGCTTAGAGATTATTAAAAAATTGCCTCCCCATCAAAGATAATTTATTTTGTAGAAGGATGCAAAATTGAGCATCGTTTTCTTGCACTACAAGAAATCTGGGAATTTGCCAGGCAAAATCCCTGTGAAAACGCGGAAAGCCCTGGCAAAAAGCAATTTGTCAGGGCCTTTGCGAGGAGCAGAATCCCTCGCTAAACAGGGCTTCGCAAATGGGAAAGCTAGGGCTTTAGCTCCTGGCAAATTTGCGAGGGGCTACCCCTGACAAATTACCTGGGAAAATTCCTGGCTTTTCTCCTGGCATAGCCCCTGGCAAAATGTCTGACTCAACTGTCTCCTTTTCCTGCCACATTGCAAAGCACTGTCACATGTCACATCGTCTGACCCAAACATTGGCAGGAGCTTTGCGAGGGGCACGCCCCTGGCAAATTTGCGAGGGGCTACCCCTGGTAAAGTGCATGACGAAAAATTTAAAAAAAATGTTTTTTAATTGTTTTTCTTAATTTAAATTATTTTAAAAATAAAAACAATTAATTATAATTATTAAAATTATTTTTAAAAATGTTTTTAATTAGTTTTTTTATTTCACTATTTTTAAAATAAAAATGATTTAAAATTATTTTAAAAAACGTTTTTTAGTTGTTTTTTAATTTAAATTATTTTAAAAATAAAAATAAATAAAAATAATTATTAAAATTATTTTAAAAAACGTTTTTAAATTGTTTTAAATTAAAAAAATTATTTAAAAAATAAAAATTATTTTATATTATTTTAAAAAATGTTTTTTAATTTTTTATAATTAATTGTTTTAAAATATATTTAAAAATACAAATTAAAGTAATAGCACACATAAAATATTAGGTCTCGCAGCAAGAAATTAAAATTGTACGGAATAATAGTACAGACCATAAGTAGAAATTGTACTGGGAAGCATAAGTTCTTTACATCAATTTACACGTAATTTTTTTTTGCGCGTGTAAGTTCTTTGCATCAAGATTATTTTTTTACGTGCAAATTTTTTGCGCGCGCAATTTCTTTACGCGCATACTTTTTTTTCATCAAAAGTATTTCTTTACGTGCGTAATTTCTTTACGTGAATTTTTTTTTTGCGACCGTAATTTTTTTACGCGGGGAAGTTCCAACAATAAGCCTTATAATATTGTTTTTTAATTAAAACAACAAATTTGATTTTAAAAAACATTTAATTTCAAAAAACATATTTTTGACTACACTATAATGAAAAAACTGTTTTTTTCAAAATTGATATAAAACGTATATCAAAAGATTTGATATAATTAGTATTAAAAAAAGATTACACTATATTTTTGACTACACTATAATGACTACACTATATTTTTGACTACACTATAATGAAAAAACTGTTTTTTCAAAAAAAAAAACTATTTTTCTTTACATTATAGAGTTTTATTATAATTAGTATTAAAAAAAATTATTTCATATAAAATATTAGTAAACAGTTTTTGTTTACACTATATTAAAAATTAAAACAGTTTTTTATTATTAATTTAAAAAAAAATAACAACTCTTAGTTTTAATTATTTATGTCACTAATAACTATTTTCTCTAAATTAAAAATACTATCTCATAGTTCTAAAATAACAACAGTTTTCTCTAAAATTAATTAAAAAACAGTGGTAAATATTTTTTTAAAAATATAGCAGTTCTAAATAAAAAATCAGTATGCATTATAAAACTTATTGTTGGATCTTGTATATTTTGTCATTCTAATAAAACTATAACTATAATTAAACATATAATCCACATATCTACTAAAAAAATATATATTCAACAGCTTTCAATTGTAAAATCAATCCTCCTAGCTCTAGTATTGTCAAAGAAGTCTTTTGGAATCCCCCCATATTGCACTGGATAAAAGCCAATTGTGATGGTGCAGCCTCTCCTGAAGCCACTTCCTGTGGTGGAATCTTCAGGAACTGTCATGGTCAATTTTTAGGCTGTTTTGCTGAAGGTTTGAATGCAGGATCCTCTTTATATGCTGAGCTGTGTGGTATAATGAGATGTTTGGAAATAGCTCGACAAAGGAATTACTCCCACCTCTGGTTAGAAACTGACTCCAGGATAGCAGTGCTTGCCTTCAAGAATGCAGACATGGTGCCTTGGCAGATTAGAAATAGATGGCTCAATTGTTTGGATTACATTGTTAATATTAATTTCACAGTGTCTCATATTTATAGGGAAGGGAATGTTTGTGCTGACAGATTAGCTAACATAGGCCTTTCTTTAACCTCTTTTCAGTACTTTTATACTTTACCTATGGAAATCAGAGAAGCTTATACTCAGAATAGACTAGGGATGCCTAGTTACAGGGTCTCCTTTTCTTGAGAAGGTTTTGGCTTGGTCCCCCTTCTCCTTTTGTAACAATCTTTTTTGGTATATATTTTGGGTGAGGGCGCTAATTGCTCCTCACTAGCCTTAAAAAAAAAAAAATTTCCTCAAAAGAAAACCAGCACTAATTAATATATATATTCCACAAATAATTTGAGACATCATGTAACAACATATATCCTAAACAATAGCATAAATATCCCAAAATAAACATTAAAATTTCGATTTTTTTTCATGTACTTACATCAATAAATAACATCCAACAGTACCATCATCATCAACAGTTTTTAAATTTTTTTTTTTTTAATTTATTACACATAAATTCGAAATATCAAAGTAAAAAAATACTTATATATAACAACTAATATAAGACTATATTTAACATATCTAAAAAAAACTTATACTCAACATCAAAACATAATTATCATCAAAAAAGTCAAAATACACACACTAAAAAAAATTCGAAAATTAAAACAGTTTAAAATTTAAATATCACAACATACAATATAACATGCATCATTTTAAAATTCGAAAATTATAACATGCAATATATATCACAACTTGTATTTACAGTAACATATATATATAACAAACCAGCCCATAATAAATTCAAAAATTTAAATTTCAAAAAATACTAAATTGTTGAAGCTTCACAAGAACATATTCCAAATTAGCTGAGCAAGGAACCACACAGGAGGCAGCTTCACAGAGAACAGATTTCAAATTTATTATATGTCAAAATAATAAATAAAACATAAAATAAATAAAAAATATAAGTGAAGAGATTACCAAATAGTTGTAAAAAAATTAAGTGTTATTGGAGAAGGAAAGAGGGGATTGTGTTGTGTGTGTAGTGAAGGAGGAGAGTATGTATACGGAAAGGGGAAGAAAAACAGAATTGGAACCGGCTGGAAATGAAAAAATGAGGGGAAACGTGTCTTATATAGGCCAATTTATGCCAGGGCAAAACCGTGGGGTATACCCCTCGCAAATTTCGTCCAATCAATGCCAGCAACAAGTCAGAACGGTCAAAAAGGAGTCAGGGATTACCGACATTTTGTTAGGAGCGGGCCCCTGGCATGGTCAGTTTGACAGCTTTAATGCAGGCATGGTCAAGTCATGGCACAAATTTCTTTATACCAGGGCCCACTCCTGGGAAAAGCCCTCGCAAATTGCCTGACGGTCTGCTTCTTGTCCCCCATTTAAATTTCAAAAAGTGGCGCTAAAAAAGATGCCACGGCCTATGGCATTTTCCCAGGAGCTTACCCCTGGCACTTGTCAACAGCTTCCCACACAATTTGCCAGGGCCTTCCCCTGGCTTTACCCCACATTTTTTTCCCAGGAGTGCATGCTCCTGGCTCAAATCCCTGGCAAATTGCACTGTTTCTTGTAGTGTTCTGTGGATGGTTGTAATCTAAATGAAACAACTAAACATTTGTTCTTTGATTGTCCGGATTTCTGGAAAATTATAGGCGAATGTTTTATCTTGGTTAGAAATTAGTTGTGTAATTACAAATAATTTTTATTGTCATGTGGTTCAACTCATAGGTTTGGTTTCTCAAAGAAAAAAAAAGGTAAATGAATGCTTTCATGTGATTTGGTTTACATGCATTTGGTCAATTTGGAAGCTTTGTAACTTAGTGGTGTTTCCTAATCATGATTGCTTAACTCGTACACCTTTGGACTTGATAAAAAATTTGGTTTGGTCATAGGTCAATTCCAAGGCTAAAGATTTTTCATATGATTTATATCAATAGAGCACTTAATCACTCAGATATCAATAGGTCAATTTTGCTTGATTTGAAGATATCGTTGTTTTTTGGTGTTGTTTTTGTAATTGTTCCATGTCTTTGTAACTCGCTCTCAAACTAGTATCTAACTCTACTAATATCTCAAAATACTCCTTGTATTTGTCAAAAAATTCTCAATTTAGTCCACCTTTTAGTATCTGTTATCTAACATCGTTATCTTTGTTGATGTAACATGTTAACTGCCACATGCACAATGAAGCCAAACGCTTCAGATTGGCCTTGGCTAGTCAACAATCAACTTTTTCTCTCTTATTCTCCAACTATCTTCTTCTCCTTCGTTCTTCTCCATTGTTGTCCAATCCTTTTCTTCATTCTCCTTCACCAAAATGCCTTTTTCCCTCACTGATCTTAATCTTTGTTTCTTATCATTTATGTTTGTTTCCTAAATCCCTAAAATTCCCTAAAGATGAACCCTAAACCCCTAAATTTCCCAAACCTAAATTTATTTTTATGAAAAATCAAATGATGGTGGGTGGAATTTGATCAAGAATAGTATAAAAATATTGTTTCTAGTCGAATTAGAAAGTGTTTTGAGGTTTTATATAAATGAATGTTGTCCAGATTTTGATTTGGTGTTCATTTATAGAGGGACTATTTTGATAGACATTGAATAAAGACATGGACTAATTTGATACTAAATGTTAGGAACTATTTTACGAGAATACTCAAACTAACAAAGTTAATGTGTCACATCAACACATTTAACAGTATTAGATAACATAAACTAATGGAGGGATCAAATTGAGAACGTTTGACAAAAAAACATAGATTATTTTAAAATATTAATAGAGTCAGAGACTAATTTGAAAGTAGGGGACATCGACATGAACCAACTTGATGATTTATTTTATAATATATTATCTTTTTGGCCTTTTTTAAGAAAAAATGTGAGCAATAAAGGATTCAACATTGTTTGATGTAACATTTAACGATGCAATTGAGTTACAAACATGCAATAAAACATTAACAATAGATATAAAACAATTGCTTGTTTGATGTGTCTCCGTGAGCTTAGTTCAGATGGTAGGGATGCAGTTGAGTTGCAAACTTGTTGGAACATTGGTGTGAAGTTGGAAGGAAATTGAAAGATTAAACACCAAGTAATACGACTTTGAGCTAGTGTGATGTGAATTGAAAAAATAGAGAGTGAGGGTCCCACATAAAATAGAACACACACATTAGTAATGTTTAAATTGCGGTATTTAATTTTAAATACTTGATATTGATAAAAATAATAGTAATTATTATTTTTATTCATGAATATCACTTCCCATAATTTTAGCTTATGTTGGTTGTGATAAGAATAAGAATTCAACTGAGTTTCTTATCTTTCCTTCATTCTTATCCACAAGTGTTGTTGAACTGATTAGTGGTTAAGTTTGCCTTCGATCTTATTCATTAGAGTAACTGTTGTCGCAATTTTAGCTAAACCAGTTACAAAATCTCTATATAAATAGAGGACTCCTCTCAGTTCAAAAAATACACCAAATAGTTCTATTGAGTTGTCGAGAACTCTTTCTCTCTTCTCCCCCCAGCTTGTGTTAACGAGTTATTCTTCTCCTTATCTCCTTTTTTTGTCCCTTCGGAATAAAGAGTACTCTTAAGATCATAGTCCCTTTTGGAATAATAATGTCCCTTCGAAATTAAGAATGATCTTAACAGTATATATAAATATTCTTTCGATATTTTTCTATTTTTGGAGAAGTTAAAAAGTTAGAATGGTGGTATCACCATATTTGAGTGGTCGTAGTACCATATTGACATTTTGGAGAACTTAAAGGTTAGAATGATGATAACACCATATTTGAGTGGTCCTAGCACCATAATAGAGTGGTCACAGTACCATATTAGAAAATGGTTTCAGTATTAAAGAGTGGTCTTGGTACCATATTGAAGGTGTAAATCTCGAACGGTTTTCTACAGTGCAGTAGTTAACCGCACAGTTGTAGCTGAACTTGTTTTATCCTGGAGGTGGCGTGGTTGATAGTCTGCCTTGCACAATTTCGGGCAGTGCCACGAAACATCTTAAAGAGAGCGACCTGGTCGTGACTCAACCTAGTAACAACTTCGGTAGATATTCTTTTTCAAAATATAATTTGGAAATCCAAATACAACAATTTGGAAATCCAAAACCAACAAAGTTGACTCTAGATATAAAGCATTAACACTATTATATTGCCATTTGGTACCATATGTTGGAGATAGAACACTTGCTTGCTCTTGACCAAAAAAAAAAGGAATGCTTGCTTGCTGTGTTCCCGTGAGCTTAACTCAATTGATAGGGAAATTGCATAATATATGTAAGGATCAAGGTTTGAAATTTAGACATCTCACTTAGTTGTCTTAAAAAGGTAAATTTCTAACTACTAAACTATTTAAAAAAAAAAATTGTTTTCTTCGAACAAAAGAAAAACACTTGCTTGGAAAGATTTATCTAGAGTCAATTTTCGATCGAAGGTTTTCTGAAAAGATATAAAATTTGACATTTCATTATTTTTGTTGGTGTAATCCTCCGGTTTTCAAGAGATAAAGACACATATAATCCTAAGTTCGTTTCATTCAATAATTTTTGTCAAGTAAATTTTAACCAATAATTATTCCACCCAAAAATAATGCAGATTTTCATGAATAATTCGTCTTTTGTGGAGTTGAGATTTCGATATTTAGATATGTATAAAGAAAACACTATTATTATGAAATTGTAAAATACAAACATAAATGGAGTAAGAAATGAAATGTGATCTACAATTCTTAGCTCAATTGACAAAAATGTCAAAATTATTAGATTGATCTCGTGATCAGGGTTTGATACCGAAACAGTAGTTCATTCTGTTCCGTTCGACTCCATCCCATTTTGGATCATTCTATTCATTTCAATGTAGTAAATGAACTTTCAAAACTCAACCCTAAGCTATACACGTATTTAGTTTCTGACCGTGCTTCAAACAAGCCCACTTAAGATGGAGAGAGCACATGGAATGTTGTGTAGGTGTGTCCACCGAATGTGAAAAAACAAGAGTTTTTTTTTTTTAAATTTTTTATGTAATTTAAATTACGTTTTCATTTGATTATTGAAATATTATTTTCATAGAATGTTTATCTGATGATTACATGCTTCAAGATTTAACCCCTTGCTGTTACAACAAAAAAAGACTTAACCCTTTTAATTTGATCAACACTGTGTTTTGTAAACAAAACTGATTGACTTCCAACAAAAAATTGATAATTTAGAGAAATGTTTCATGAACATAAAACATGGAGGACCGACAACACATATTTATACGATCAATATATACAATTTAAAGATTCTTAATATCTTATTATTCTACCTTAATGTCATTTGTAGAGGAAAAACCATATGTTGCAAATACTTCCTTGGTTGTTCAAATAACAACTCTCTAGTTTATAATGTTATTTTCTTGAAGTATAAAATTACAAAGAGAAGAACGGGAAAAGACCAGGGAAGTCTTTTTTTTTTTTTTTGGTTAGAAAGAAAAGGGAGGTCTTAAAGCAAAGTCATGTTTTTAAGGCCCAATATTGAACGAGTTCGGATTAGTACTTCGATGCATAAGTCAATAAAAGTGGATTTTGTGTTAAAAAGTGGTGAATGAATCGTGTTTTGGGTGTGACGCAAGGCGGAGAGGTTGATAACCGTCTCGGTGATCTACAATGCAATCTTGGGGAACCGTCAATGAGGGCTTCAACCGTGGAAATTGCCTTAAGAAATGCTTCTGTGCGGTAAGCCGCAAAGAGCTTCTCGTACACCTCCCCTTCGTACGCCTCATGGATCCTTGGGCTTTATTCTTTTTGGGCCGTCTTTGTCGACGAAGGCCCAGTCTAAAACAAAAAAGATTGGACAACGATGAAGAAGAATAAAAGAGAAGAAAATACTTGGAGAATAAGATAGAAAAGGTTGATTGTTGTTTCCGCAACATGTAAAAGAAAACCTTTAAATAAATTTATGTATGTTTCCAACAAAAATTTATGTATCCACACCTTTTTTTATCCTTTCTTTTGATATAAGATTATTCACACACCTAACCTAATATTTCAATCATTTATATCCTCACCTTTTTCTTTTACAATTTTCAAATTACTCTTTTCCACATTTTATTCTTCATCTCATCTCACATATATAATCTTGATCATTTATACTTCCAAGCTAATATAATAAGATACAATTGAACCTCTCGCTACAATTGAATGCTCCAAAACTCTATTAAAATGTGTTTGAATGAGATTATTACAAAGTTTAGGAAAATTAAAATTTTATACAATTCAAATGTTTCATATAGTTTCTTAAAAAACGCTTAATGTTGTAATAAAACTCTTCATTTTTCAAAAAGTAAATAGGGACTAACGTATAAACTTTTTTTTTTTTATAACAATGAGGGTCAAACCCAACGTATAAACTTTTGAAGCATATAGGAACCAATTTGTATAATTTGAAAATTTTATAAGGATTAATTTGATATTCACAACACATATATAATCTTGATCATTTATACTTCCAAGCTAATATAATAAGCTACAATTGAACCTCCCGCTACAATTGAATCCTCCAAAACTCTATTAAAATGTATTTGAATGAGATTATTAAAAAGTTAAAAAAATTAAAATTTTAAACAATTCAAATGTTTCATATAGTTTTTTAAAAAAACGCTTAATGTTGTAATAAAACTCTTCATTTTTCAAAAAATAAATAGGGACTAACACATAAACTTTTTTTTTATAACATTGAGGGCTGAAACCCAACATATAAACTTTTGAAGCAAATAGGAACCAATTTGTATAATTTGAAAATTTTATAAAGATTAATTTGATATTCACAACGGAGAAAGAAACTTAAATGTTTATTTTTGAAACCATAATAAAATTACATAAATAGTAATATGATAAACAATAATTAACTAACCATCCATAAACATGATCTACGTTAAAATTCACGTTAAAGTATTACAACTTTCTTTCAAATCTTGAGGTGGTTTTATTTATTTATTATAAACTTTAAATCTTGAGGTGTACGTTGAACTTTAGTACTATTTCTGTTCCTTAAATGAGTCATATTTAAAAAAAAGAAAACTTTGGCCTAAATATAAGGTAATTTTTAAGGTCCTAAAATATAATTAATTAAAGGATAGTTTTAAAATATCAACACACTAAACATATAATATATATAAATTGTATAAACCAACTAATTTTCTTCATGTGTACAATTATCCAAAGATGCTTAAAATAAAAGGATATATGTAATAATTCATGAAATTGTTTTGCATTGATATTAATTTTTTGGGAACCTAGATACTATTATTTTTTTTATATTAAACGTATTTATTTGCATTGATGTTCACTGAAAAGTAAAATGTAATTGAAGAACGTTATATGATAAATAAATCAATAATACTTTTGATAAAAAAAATATCAATAACTTTTTTTAATAAAATATGATTTAATTTTCAAACATTATTCCACTTTTTTTTTAAAAAAAATTTAAAATATCATTTATAAACCGTGTGCACTTTTCTACATCAATTAGTTCATAAAATCAATATTAGCAAAATAGAAATCAAAGAAGAATAGCCGTATACTTGTCACTTCCACTATTATACAAACTATTATTTTTCACTATTAAGAGAGATTGGTCATTTATTGCCGTCATACTTAGGGTTGAGAATAGACAAGACCGTTCGACAGAGGCTTACGACCTAACATATTTAAAGCCTAGTTCGGTCCAGCTTGTTTAATAAGAAGGTCAGGTTCAAGTTTTTTTTATAAATCCTATTTAATTAAATAGGTCAGATTAAAACTTAAAAAAAGCCTATTAAGTCTGTCAGGACGACCTATTAAGCTTTTTATATATAGTATATCTTCCATTATTGATATTGTTAAAGTTTTCTGAGAAACTCAATTCTTCATATGATTTGGTTATTTAATAGTAGATATACCGGTGTGATTAGACCTTAGTAAGATTTCATTATCTAGTAACAAACATATTCGTGTGCTTTATGCATTCATAAGATATGACCTATTTAGCAGTAGGTTTATCGGTGTTGCTAAACCTTAGTGTAAAATAGACTTTTAAATAGGCTTTCAAGCTTCGTCATGTCTTTAAAAAGTCCAGCCAGACCTTAAAACTGAGTCTATGACGAATAATAGACATGACTTAGACCTATAATTTTTTAAGTAGGCCAAACTTACAAAACCCGACCGACCTAACTTATTTCCACCCCTAGTCATACATGACTCGAAAGATTAATTTCTTCGGTTGTTCGTAGAGATATCTCATTCTCACAAAAACTATGCATGTTCCTAAAAATGCTTTTTCCTAAAAAAAATTCGAAAATTCAAACTTTCCCTTAACCCAATTAAAACTTTAATTTAACAAGTTATAAGCATTAAGACTAAAAGCAATTAAGGAAAAGAAAAATGAAAATGAACACTCAATTGAACACTTTGAATTTGATTGCTTTCACCCAAAAAGAAATGATTATTGCTTTTCCCACTTCATACAAAGCTAAAAAACACCAGTATTTTACGTTTTTAACCCCATCGGCAATTAACTGTCGATGGGAAGGATCCGGCGGCAGTTAATTGCCGATGGGAAAGATCAGGCGGCAGTTAACTGCCGATGGGAAGGAAACCAGCGGCAGTTAGCTGCCGTTGCCATGTTTTGCCTATATTTTCCAAAACTTCACATTTTTTTCATCTTATTGTAAACAAAAACGATAAAATGAGTGAACAAAAACGATAAAATGACATGTGATTAAAGTGAAAAAGCTAAAAAAAAATGACAGCTAATTTTTTTAAAAACATATTTAATTTTAACAAAAACTAATTCTAACATAGTTTCATTTTTAAAAAAAAAACTGATTTTAAAAAAAATCAGTTTTTATAAATTGTTTTAATTTAAAAACAGTTTTCAATTTATTAAAAAAAGAGCTTTATTTTTTTTAATAAAAAAAACTGTTTTCCAACAATAAACCTTTTTAGTATATTATTTTTTATGAGGTATTTTTATTAAAAAAACAGTTTTTTAAATTAAAAAAATTAATTTATAAAAAATATCAGATTTATGACTACACAATGTGGTTGTGAATGTGTTGTTAGTTATGGATTGATAGTTATCAATGGTTGCCTTTGTGTGAGGAAAAACAAAAGAAAACTGCTGTATACACCTTGAAACTTGTCACTTTCCTCACACGAAGGCAACCATTGATAACTATCAATCCATAACTAACAACACATTCACAACCACATTGTGTAGTCATAAATCTGCTATTTTTTAAAATTAATTTTTTTAATTTAAAAAACTGTTTTTTTAATAAAAATACCTCATAAAAAATAATATACTAAAAAGGTTTATTGTTTGAAAACAGTTTTTTTATGAAAAAATAAAGCTGTTTTTTTTAATAAATTGAAGATTGTTTTTAAATTAAAACAATTTATAAAAACTGATTTTTTAAAATCAGATTTTCTTTTAAAT
Organism: Medicago ruthenica; assembly: GCA_018208015.1. NCBI lineage: Eukaryota > Viridiplantae > Streptophyta > Magnoliopsida > Fabales > Fabaceae > Medicago > Medicago ruthenica. Next base: position 38,415,826 of record CM031372.1, read on the forward strand.
TAAAACTATGTTAGAATTAGTTTTTGTTAAAATTAAATCTGTTTTAAAAAATTAAAAACAGTTTTTAAGTTAAAAAATTAGTTGTCATTTTTTTTAGCTTTTTCACTTTAATCGCATGTCATTTTATCGTTTTTGTTCATAATAATATGAAAAAATGTGAAGTTTTGAAAAATATAGGCAAAACATGGCAACGACAGCTAACTGCTGTTGGTTTCCTTCCCATCGTCGGCAGTTAACTGCCGCCGGATCCCATCGGTAGTTAACTGGCGTCGCGTCCTTCTCATCGACAGTTAACTGCCGATGGGGTTAAAAACGTAAAATACTGGTGTTTTTTTAGCTTTGTATGAAGTGAGAAAATCAATTTTCAAAAGAAATGCTAGAGAAAAGCATCAATGACAATGAGGCCCATTATCATAAATAAAAGTAATTTCGACAACATCACATTATATCCAAACAAATAGTTTCTCCTACCATCAAATTGGTCAACAAAATGATTCCAATCACCTTATCCACTTATTAATACTACTAAGCTTAAAAAAGTAATCAAAAGGTACTAACAGTCATTGACATCACACATGATATTTCCCTTGGATTCCAAATACGTTTGAAGTTGTACACATAGTAAAAGATAATTAATTGATTCAAAAAGAATTAACTTTATCTATTACTCCTATTCAAAATTTAAAAATAATGTAAAGTGATAGGGAAAGGTGAATGGTAAAAACCATCATTACATGTGAAAAAAAGAAACAAACAAATATTCTTTTCAATTAATCCTATCTTTAGAAGAAAAAAAATAATATTAAAATCATGAATGACATGAAAAATAAAATACATATAAACCTATTGAGCTACCGAAGCTCAACTTTTACTTCCTAATTGACCAACCAATAAAGGGTTCAAAGATATAAAATCAATCTTTTGAACCCATGTGCTAAAATATAAACAAAGGACTATCATGTCATTGGATGCTTCCAACACCCAAGACATAATCAATAGTTGAATTACTCTAGAAGGTAGAATCCAAAGCTTAAATAATTAGATTCTACCCTATGCTGAATACATGAATGAATATGATCTTCCCTACATCTATTAAAAAAAAAAATTCCTATTTTCCTAAATAAAAAGTACTTATGATGATGATGGTGAAATTTTTCATGAAAAATTGAGAATGTTGTTAAGGTTTGTTAGCCTTGTAACTTGTAAGACACCATGTATCTTCTTTATGCTTGTAGTGATCAAGATGTAGAATGTTGTTGTTCAGTATCTGTTCCAGAGGCTTGTGAAGTATCAACCCTTGTTACTGCCACAGGTGCTGCTATTGTAGTAGTTGTGGTTGCAGTTACTGTTGCTGAAAATTGTTACAATTTAGTCTTCAATACAAAATTTAAAATAATTAAATCACTAGTTTAATCTCTCAAATTATAGAGTTCACATAAACTGATATTTGATATTTATGAAGTTTCAAAACAATTCTTAAAATTGAAAATTCTTGATCACATTAGTCCTTTCAGGTCGGTCAATTTACTTTCTAAGTATTTTTTTCTAGAAGGGATTAATATGATTGATGAATTCATTTTAAGAATCTTTTTGAAATACGTAGCCTTCCGGTGGATATACAATGAACCATTCTTTCGCTTTTTACTGAATAAATCATTTTGAAATTTTGTGATCAATTTTTCTATGCCTAGTTTTGATACTAAATTAATTAGTGATTCTAACTCCATTTTGAAATAGAATTGCTCAACAATGAAGAGACATTATAAAAAATTTAAAACTAATATCATTATGTATTAGACTTATTACCAGCACTAATGGTTGGGATTGCTACTGAAGAAGGAAGTGTCAATATTCCTTGTGACCCATAATGCTGAGGCAAAACTGGAATTTGTGTCATTTGTGGGTATTGAACTCCAAAACCATGACCATGGATATTTTGTGCATATTGACCATAGTAAGGGTACATATTTTGGACCAAACCCATTGCCCCAGAAGCTCCAACAGATGGGTAGTACGGTGAATATTGTTGAACTCCATAGACATTGTAATAGTTCTGCAATAGTTTACACAAAAGAGTATACAACAATAAACAATAATGCATCAAAATATATAATTTATTTACTTACTTCTTCTACTACAAAGTGTATGTTTGGAATCACTACGAAATGACCATGCCACCGTGATTTAGTCGATTCTTTAAAATGTAGCTTTTATCAAAATAACAAAGATATACTATGAATCTTTCAAATTAATCGCATACATGTTTGGATTGACAATAAAATTCACAGAATTACAATGAATCAATGTGATTTCAACAAAGATACACTTTTAAGTTTTCATAAAATGATTGTGTCATCGTGATTTTGCCAATTTCACTATTAATCCAAACATGTGGAATTTATTACATCAACACTTACCGCAGGATACAATGTGTCTTGTGAATATCCAGAATATCTGTCAGATAAATATCATAGAATTGACATCAAAGAAAAGGACAGACAACGAGTACAAAAATGTTCATAGAAAATAACTAGCTCAACATAAAAATGTTCATAACATAAAAGTTACCCATATGCTGAATAAGGAAATGTGTACTGCCTAGTTGGTTGATGGAAAACTGTGGATGAAGAACCATGATAAGGAACTGATGGTACCACTCCATGTGGAGGCCTAAACCTTCCTGCACCATTTAAATTTTTCTTTTAAAATCTTATAAAACATATAATCATATTTTTTTTTTCAACAAATAAATTAGTAAATAAATAATCAACCATAAAAGGTGGTAGTTTTGTAACAAAAAAAAAGGTGGTAGTTTCTTTAATAAAAAAAAAAGTGGTAGCTTTTAGCCTAGGATGAATCAAATTGATAAGTTGAACAATTGTAGGGAAAATTAAAAAAAAAAAAAAACATTGCTCCTAAGTCCTATTAAAGAACACAATATATCTTCTTTTTTTAATAAAAAATGGAAATTTTATTATAAATTTGATCACAATAAAACAAGTAAAAAAAAAAAGAAAGAAATAAAAGAGAATGGTAGAAGGATTAAGACCATGCTGAAGAGTTAGTGATCGATTCTTGTTAGCACCAAGAGAAGCAATATTGCAATTTGCTCTTCTTCCATCAATAACTGGAGATGGATTCTGACATGCTCTTATAGCTGCCTCTGGGTCCTTAAATGTCACCTATAAAAACAAAAAAAAATGCAAAATCATTGTCAAAGATCATATAAATATATATATAACCACAAATGGAATATATAAGTAAATATAAACTATGCACAAGAAGCATAGTAAAATAAATATAAGGAAAAGAAAAATGGACTTACAAAACCATAACCTTTAGATCTCCCAGAATACTTATCTGTGATAACAGCAGCTTCTAAGATCTCTCCAAATTGTTCAAAATACATTCTCATTGTTTCCCTTTGAGTCTCCCAAGCTAACCCTCCAACAAATATTTTGGTAAATGTTGTGTCATTATATTGGTCTTGATTGTTACCACTCACCATATGAGGTTGTCTTTGTTGAGACATTGAGAAAAAACCAAAACCAAAACTAAAACACAAACAAACACAACCAAAAAATCCAAAGACTATATGAGAGAATGAAGAGTGAAAAAGAAAACGGTTAATAAAGAGTGAAAAAATAAAATAAAGACACTATTTCTATTGTATCTTCTAAAAACACATCAATGAAAACACTCGTGCACTCATGATTTTGTTTTGTGCTATAATTGCTACTTTTGTACATTCAAAACAACAACCCCATCCTAAGATTCCACAACATTGGTACCCTTAACAGAAAGGAAATCATTACTATCAAAGCAATGAAAGGAAAAAGAGAAGACCCTCTTGATGAAAATATTTATGTACAACAAAAGAACATTGCTTGGTTGATGGGGGTGTGAAGAGTAAAAAAGAGAGTGTAATATTAAAATAATAGACAAAAAAGCTGCTTGTGGGGCACCCACACAACAAATTGTAGATGCTGTATCCAATGAAGTTTCAAAGACCACGAGACCAACCTTTCTTGTTGTAATCCACTTTGTCTATTTCTATGCTATTATACTCTTTGTTTTTCAGGTCGTGCTAACTTGTGCCACAATGACACATGTTAAAAAACTTAAATAATTAAATAATAAATTTATTTTGTATTGAAAATATAAATTATCAAATTTTTAAAACATTGAATACACAAGTTTTTTTTAAAAAAGTTCTATCTTTAACTTTTTAACTTGTGAACAAATTAACATTTCTATTGTTTCAAATACAAACAAATATTAATTCATTTAATTATTGATCTATATTATAAATTTGATACATTAATTATTCAATAAATTGAAAAAGAAATCTTATTTATATTTAAGATTAGATACGACCTTCCGTCATTAATATAAATAAAAATTATTTTTTAGATTTATTAAATAACTGATGTATTTGGTCTAGATTATACATCAAATTCATCAATTATTTAATAAATATAAAAAGTGGTTTTTTAATTTATAATAATGACGGAAGGGTGTAGAGTACTAAACACTATTAATAATAATTAATATTATATGGTGAGTTGGATGGAATCAAGCCATTTTATCTCTATTCGACCTAATCGTCTTTTCCAAATTGATAGGCTCCAACCTGTCTTCCAAGTCAATGACATTGTTGTGAAGCACTCAAAAGGCAACCAAATTAACTTCGGAATCTCAGAAATTAAACAGAATATTAAAAAAATAAACAAAATGTTACAAAAATTAAACAAAATGTTGCAAAAATAAAATATATATATTTTTTAATAAAACAAATCCAAAGATGCTGTGTAATCAAAGTGAATTTTTGTTGGCATAACAAAGGTTGTGATCACCTAGTGCTACTGCCTACTACACCTTTGGGAAGGATACTATGAAGTGAAAAAGTGATTGTGCGGAGGTTTTAACTTTTAACCGTTGATAATAATTTGATGCTTGATACTGTTAAGCAAATAATTATAACACTACTTATTAAGCATTTCAATGCGAAATTTCTACTTGAGTTGCTTAACATGTGTTTTAGGATACAAGTTAACAAGACCCTTAATACTATTAATTTAGAATATGAATCGTTCAATTTTTTTACAAATAGGGCAGTAAACTTTGTAAAACTGACACTTTTGATTGAAGGCTTGTTAAGTGTTCAACATGAGTCAAATATCCAACACTGACAATTTAAATTACATTGAAGTATGTAATTTCTTTAAATTATTATCAATGTCGACATTCGTGCATCTCTGATGAATGATTGTGTGTGTCTGTGTCTGATGTCTGTATTTAATTAATACACTATTCTAATAGTCTAATGGTTAAGATCATTTGTCAATTTTAAGATATAAGTCGTATGATCTTATGTAAATAGGTGGTGGTTTGCCCAAATGTGTGACAGTAGGAAATTGTGACAGCAGACAATATAAATCCTACAACTTATCTTGGTTAATTACTGTTTAATTAATTGATTAATTCTCTGCTGCATGCCTAGAAAGGAAAAAGAGAAACTTCATTATATAAAATATATTTGCTAGGTTTAATAAAAGGAGTAAGAATTCTGTATCATAACATACTTTAGTTACGGTCCTCTCTTCTTCTGCTACTTTTGTCACAGTGTCAGTTGCTGGTTAACAATGAGAGCTACCTCCATTCTCCTACTGGCAAAATGCAAGGCAAAAGTAGAACACATGTATTTACAGCTAATTTGCTATAAAGTAAAAACAGCAACAAGAAAACTAGTTGGTACCTAACTCCATTTTAGAAAGAAGGAAAAAAAGAGGACCATGGAATATTCCATACGTGGGAAATCCCGCATTTGATGTATTTATGTATTGCAAAGCGTCTAATCGAAATCAGATGACTCAAATTTCAATCACACGTTTTAACTTTGATTATGCAGTTAAAATATAGGTTATATCTTGATTAGACATTACAAAATGTCAATAAATTTTGGTTCGGAGATGATTTTATATTTTTTTAAACAAATGTTGAGATGATTTTAATCATGGTTTCGAGATGATTAAAACTGATTTTGACGGAATTATTTTGGTTGAAAGTAAGTTAAATGTAAATTTATTTATATTTAAATACATTCACCAAAAAAGGATTTTTATTTTTTATCAATTTATATGTGGATAGTTTGGTTCATTATTGCTTGTGCGTGTATACATGTCAATAAATTTGAGAGTTTGTTCTATGTTACCACAAAAACTAAAAATATTAGCTTTTAGATATAATTTGGGTCTGGAATCGATTTTAAAATTGGAAGACAAACATAACAATTTATGTTGGAATCATGTTTGATTAATTCAAACGTGATTTTGGGAGGTATAAATGTGGAACTAAACATAGGATGAGTGATCCAATATTGATCTGACTCTGATTATAACAATTCCAAATCTATTACATACAAGCCTGTCACATATTTCCCTTTATCATCTGAATGTTATTTGATGTTCTGTGCTTTCAATTCCCACCATGAGAAAGCCTTTTCTAAGGGTTAGATTGTTGAGGAACACGATTTTTATTATGGATTGTCTACACCAAATTTTTTTCCTTTCTCTTTTACACTCTTATATTTTTGTTTAGATCTGGAATACACGATTTTTATCATAGACTGCCTACACCATATTTTTTTCTTTTCTCTTTTACACTCTTATATTTTTGTTTAGATCTGGAATTTTTTTCTTTTCTTGATAGGGAAACAATTGGTCGGATTTTCTCGCTCGCGCGCATCCGCGTGCGCGCGCGCCCGTATTATAAGAGTGACTTAGAAGTTGAATTTTTTCACGATTTTTTGCAGGCATGTTTAGGACATAAAAACAACATCGCCCACAAAAAACGAGAATTTTCCGACAAGGGACGGATTAAATATGAATTTTTTACGCGCCAAAAACTCAAGAACGCGAAACAACAAAACATGCACCTAGAAAACGAATTTTGAGCTGGTTTTTTGCAGATCCTCTATATGTATTTTTATAGAGGTGTCTGCAAAAAACCAGCTCAAAATTCGTTTTCTAGGTGCATGTTTTGTTGTTTCGTGTTCTTGAGTTTTTGGCGCGTAAAAAATTCATATTTAATCCGTCCCTTGTCGGAAAATTCTCGTTTTTTGTGGGTGATGTTGTTTTTATGTCCTAAACATGCATGCAAAAAATCATGAAAAAAATTCAACTTCTAAGTCACTCTTATAATAGGGGCGCGCGCGAGCGAGAAAATCCGACCAATTGTTTCCATATCAAGAAAAGAAAAAAATTCCAGATCTAAACAAAAATATAAGAGTGTAAAAGAGAAAAGAAAAAAATATGGTGTAGGCAGTCTATGATAAAAATCGTGTATTCCAAATCTAAACAAAAATATAAGAGTGTAAAAGAGAAAGGAAAAAAATTTGGTGAAAACAGTCCATAATAAAAATCGTGTTCCTCAACAATCTAACCCTTAGAAAAAAACTTTCCCATGGTGTGAAAGCTTTCTCCTTTCCCGTTGTAAACGCCACCCTTAATTTATCAGTAACAATTGTTACATAAGGTAATGTTGGGAAAGGGAAATCAGAAATGTGTTGCCATTCGAAGGGAATCATGTTACTGAAATGTTGTACATACTCAGCTTTCTAGCATAAGCGAGTGGGAAAATTCAAAGCTGGAATAATGCTTATTCAATTCATCACTAGTTTTTATTTATTATGGTCTGGTTTTTTCAACATTTGAAGGTGATCTCTCTGCCCCTTTGCTACAAGTTGTTGGAACACAAGTGTTAAAGTGTGAATTAAAAAATTCTTAAGTTTTTTCTAATAATTGCTCGTTTATGAGGTGATATCAAACTATTGATTTTGTAACGGTCAAACGATTCAAGTCATTGAATTTGTTACTCATTTTTGGCTCCTCGCCAATAAATAGGGCACCTCTTCCTCCCTTATACTCACGCTAAAAGTTATCTTAAGTTGTCAAAGAACTTTTCTCTCTTCTCCTTCCTTCAGTTTGTGTTGACGAGCTATTCTTTTCTTCTTCCTTTTTTTCGGTCCCTTCGAATTTAAAAAGTGTCATAGTCCCTTGGAGTTATAATGTCTCTTCGAAATTAAGAATGGTCTTAAGAGCATAGTCCATTCAGTAAATTTTGTCTCTTCGGAAATAAGAGTATTATTAAGATCATAGTCCTTTTGGAGATAAATTATCCCTTCAAAAAATAAGAATGATCTTAAGAATATAAACCCTTTCAATTCGAAAATAAGAGTATTCTTAATATCTTAGTCCCTTTCGAGATAAATTGTGCCTTCGAAAAATAAGAGTGATCTTAAGAATATAGTATCTTCCAATGTTATATGCCCTTGGAAAAGTTAGAGGCTAGAATGGTGGAAGCACCATATTATAGTGGTCCGATATTAGAGTGGTCTCAGTACCATAATAGTATGGTATCAGTATCATACAAGAGTGGTCTTAGAACTATATTTAAAGGTGTATTTCTAGAACGGATCCTGCAATGCAGTAGGACTCCGATACAATTGTAACTGAACTGTTTTATCCTGGAGGCGTCGTGGTAATAGTCTGCTTGCACAATTTTTTACAGTGCTACAAAACGTTTTAAAGAAAGTGACCTAATCCGCAACTCAGCATAGTAATCTCTTCGGTGATTGAAAATATTTTTAACAAATTTTTTAACTATTGTTCCAACATGTCACTTGTCGACTGCATACATCATTCACAATCTCAATAAAATCTTTTATGGAAAACAATACGACAAGGTTTAATATCCTATGCTCGTGTACTAATTACATATTTACTTTAAAGATTTACTTAATCTTGTTTATTATATTTTGATTCATATGCGGGGAATGCAACATGTGTGAGATCAATGTGAATTTGTTTTGGCTTTGAAGGGATGTTTTTTTTTTTTTTGCTATTATTTGGAGATGTTTAATTTGCAAGTGGCAATTTTTGGTTTTTTTTTTCTACATGTAGTTGATAAGAATATATTATAATTTCTTCAATTTTAAAATAGTTACTTTTTGTATTTTTAGATTTTGGTAAACAAATACTCTTCTATTTGATATAAAAATATGTAGCCAAATAGTATGTTTTTAACGGTATACTGTGTTTTCTAATTCCTTATGTCAAATGAGATAAAATGGTTATGCAGAGATTAATTAGTTCATTTTTCTCTCTATTTTAGCTTTTACAGCTCTACATAGACAAAACCAGCTTTAGCAGGTTAATATGTTTGCTCCCGTCATCAGCAAAATGGTTTATTCTGGTCCCCCTCATGGTCTATGAAACACGGAAACAAACTTAGACAACGGACACGACATGGATATAGACATGACACGTTGACACCGATAATAATTTGAGAAAATGACATGTCTCAATGTAATCATATGTGTCGGTCTCGGACATCAGTGCTTGTTCGGACACGCTTAATCCTTGGTCCATGTTCTCAAGTCCAACATCCATATTGGGCCTTCCTGTAGTGTCTTTGCCTCGCCCATTGGCTGCATCAAAATGGTAAAGATTATGAGAATGAACAACTTGAGAGTAGATAAGATAAGCTTACTCTTTGATTAAAGAGAGACAAGTATTGGCAGCAATATTTATTTCTCATCAACATCCCTTGAAAGCAAAATATAGAAATGATTAAAGTTCATTGATTCAGTTATATTTATCAGGGTCCCCACAAGTGAAGACATTATTAGATTTTGATGACCTCTAAAAAAAAATTATTTCAAGGAAAGCAACATGATGTGGGAGAAGTAGATTGCCATTCCATGCTAGAATGCAACATTTGTTAATGTTGAGTATGGCTCATAAGTACTAATAGGTGGGCAAAGGTCAAACGAGAGGAGCGAGTGAGACTTGCCCTTGGGCTTGGCCCAAACGTTTGTTATAGGGGGCTTAGCTCCCGTGATGCCCATTTCATATTGTTCAACCGTTGTTTAAAATCTAATTTGTACTCTTTTGTGATACAAGAATTGTCATCAAAATTCAACTATCATGGAGAAAAAATTAGAATACTGAGGAACCAAACAAGGATATAAATTGTGATTTTTTTCAAGAGATGTGACAATTGAACATTCGTTGTCTCAAGAAACTAACTTACTAGGTGGTCTGTGTGATAGCTAATGTTGCTACCATCACGATCGCTGCAAATAAAATCAAAGTTCTTAAGTGACATTTATAACCAAATTCAGGAAAAATTAAGTTCTTAACATCTAAGAAACTTCTTATCAAACAATGGCCAGCGTCCACCATTTGCTGAAAACAAAATGCATATTCTATTATGTTATAACCTTGTGGCAAAATAAAGAACAATGTTTATAATTTCTTCGGGTATCTGTTTAAATCTAATGAAAATATTATTTATAAGAAATTTTGTAGGACTATTTTACGGTACCTTTTTTACAAGGGTTGTCTTGTTTAGCCTACAAGCTATATTTTTTAGAGCTCATATTTGAACATGGCTTTTTAGAGTACGTTTTGAAACATACAATTTATCGAAGAACTGAAATCCACTCACACTATATTTTGGGCAGTTCGTTTTAGGCCTCCTCAATGTCTCTTAGAGCCGCTAAAGTTTTTCGAAGATAAGGCACGGAGGGCTTTTTTATTTTATTTTAACAACTCCAATAGATAACCACCAAATGACATTTTTTAGTCAAAAGATATATTGAGGTGGTCTAAAAAGAAATCATCCTCTGCCTTTACATAGCAATAAAGCCCAATTTAAATAGACCAATTAAGCCTAAAAGTTACGGGCTTCCAATTTCAAACCATTAGGCTTAGGATTTTATTTTAGGAACTATTATTAAAACCCCACTCTCCAAAAGAAGTATTTGATATCAACTACAAAATTTGTTCTGGTAAATCAAAAGTATCATATGCGCACAATTGGAGAGAGTGATTGAATTTAAGGGGTTGATATCTTTCAATAAATATTTTTCCATACGCACTAATCATGGATCAAATCCTAAATTAAATGGTGAATGGATTCAAGTATCTATGACTTATATCACACGATGTTGATATATCAACCTTTATTGATCCACTATATATGCACATGGAAAATAAACCATTGGACTATTATTACAATTTACGACCAGGATTAGATTCCTTTTACATCATGGAGCAGCTGTGACATGCCACTTTTTAAGGGGCTGCGACATGCAATTAAAGACCCTATTAAAGTGTTATGCACCATTTGATTTTTGAAAATAGGCCAAATACCATTTGCGATTCTTTGAGTTAGATTCTTTATTCTTTTATTGCATTTATGAACTTTTATATAAAAAAAGGTAATATTAATGTTGTGTAGATTGTAATTTTTTTTTTAAAGAACATAAAATAACTATTGAAATATACAATGTGGTTTTTTTATATACAGAAATATACAATCTGATTGATAATATGATAAAAATTAAAACTAAATAAATTGAAAGAGGTGAAAATTAGATATAAAAAAATTGATGAGTAAATCAAATGATAATTACTATTAAAGATGATTGGTCGGAATATCCGTACCGTTAGAAGTTAGTTAATTCAGTTTGTAAAGTTAGTGGTTAGGATAGTTTATTGTGAAGTTTGTTTGAGAGTTATCTTGTAACTGAAGCAATGTGTAGTCTATAAATAGACAAACTCAAGTATGTATTTGCAACAAGAAAAATTCAACATACAATTAAATTTATTTTCTCACAAAACTCTCTTTATTCTCTTCTATTTCTTCTCTCCCAAATCACAATATCATAACCCTTTGTTCCAACAATTGGTATCGCAGTAGTGGTTCGTTCTTGAAACCTTGCAATCTTGGTGAATGGGTTAAACAATTTCACTAGAATCCTCCCTGTCCTTGGCAACAACTATGATGGATGGCACAATCAAATGAAGGTGTTGTTTGAATTTAAAGATGTATTGGAAATTGTTGATTCAGGCGTGAAAGATCTTGCATCAAACACAAATAAAGTACAAAGAGCTGCACATAAGGAATTGAAGAAGAAAGATTAAAAAAACTTTGTTTTTATTTACCAGTGTGCGGATCCTTCAATCTTTGAAAGTGTTTCAGATGCAAGATCAACAAAAGAAACGTGGGATAATCTTAACAGTGCATTATCAGGTGTAAACAAGCTTAAAAAGGCGAGGTTGCAGATATTGTGCAGAAAGTATGAGAATCTCATGATGGAGAAGGAATGAATTGAAAAATCTGAGGTGATTGAAATATTTGGAAAATTCAAAGCTATGGTTTCTAGGAAAAGTGGTAAACACATCAAAGTTTTAAGATCAGATGGTGGATGTGAATATGTGTCAGCTGAATTCAAGTCACTTTGTGAGGAAGAAGGGATAATACATGAAGTGAAAACTCATTATACTCCTTAGCATAATGGTACAGCAAAAAGAAAGAACAAAAACATCATGAATATGGTGAGAAGCATGTTGAAATGTAAAAATCTTTAAAAGTACTTCTGGGGAGAAGTAGCATCTACTGCAGTTTACTTGTTGAAATAATGCCCTACAAAGAGATTGAAAGGCGTCACATAAAAAGAAGCTTGGTCAGGAATCAAGCGAAGTGTAAGTTATCTTAAAGTTCTTGGCTCTATATGCTACAAGCATGTTCTTGATCAACTTAGAAAGAAACTAGATGATAAAGGTGAACATATGATATTAGTAGGATATTATGTAACTAGTGGTTATAGATTGTTTGATCCTATAGGAAAGCAAGTAAAATTAGCAGAGATAATAATTGATGAGCTGAGAAATTGGAGCAGTGAATATGGCACAAAGAAGTCTTGAGTTCACAATGTGAGAGAGAGAGAATTACAAAAAGGAATTTCATTCATTGTAAAAACTGACTATTACAATGTACAGTGGCTGTTTATATATGAAAAGATATCTAACTAACTAACCCTTAGTTTAGCAAAACTATTCAGTTACAACTATGATTAACTGAATCTAACTAGAGTTAAATAATGGACTGGCTATTTACTATTTACATCATGTAATATCCCCCCACAAGCTGGACTATGGATGTCCAATAGACCAAGCTTGGAAACAAAAGAATGGAAAGAGGAAGCTGGCAGTGGTTTGGTGAGCACATCTGCCAATTGTGCAACAGAAGAAACTGGCAGAAGGTGAATAAGGCCATTTTGAATCTTCTCACGTATGACATGACAGTCAATTTCTATATGTTTTGTCCTCTCATGAAAGATGGGGTTGTGGGCAAGGTAGATTGCACTTTTGTTGTCACAGTACACTGAAGCTGGTTGATCAACAGAGATGTGAAGATCCTGGAAGAGATATTGCAGCCACTGTAACTCACAAGATAAGCTAGCTAAAGCTCTATATTCGGCTTCTGAACTTGACCTGGAGACTGTGGATTGCTTCTTGGATTTCCAGGACAATATAGATGAGCCAAGAAAGACACAATAACCAGACACAGATTTGCGAGTAGCAGGGAAACTAGCCCAATCCGAGTCTGCAAAACCAGAGAGTTTGAGTGTAGAGGATGCTGAGTAGAACAGTCCCTTGGCAGGAGCACCTTTGAGATATTTGAGAACTCTAATAGCAGCCAAATGATGAACCTGCAAAGGCTTAGATATAAACTGACTAAGTACTTGTGACCACATATAGAAGGGGTGGAAAGAGGTCCCCAAATATCAGCATGAATTAAGTCAAAAACAGCAACAGACTTAGTATTCCTATGAGCAAAGGGTAAGTTTCTTTGTTTAGCCAAATGGCAAGTATTACAAGGTTTATGATTATCATTGAAAGTTACAAAGGGAAATTGAGATGAAATACATTTGTGTATATGAGGACTTAAATGTCCTAATAAAAAATGCCAGTTAGTGGCAGGATCATTCTTAGCAGAATCTAACTGAGAAGAAATAAAGGTATTGACAGAACCAGGTGTGGGAGAAGAAGCCAAAGGTGAGTTTGTGTCAAGCACATACAATTTGCCAATCCTCCTAGCTGTAAATCCAGTCATCTTGGGATGGAATAGCTGCAAAATTTCACAACAATCAGGATAGAGTTTGACATCATATAAGAGTGAATCAAACAAGGTAGTAACAGAAATGACATTCACATGGAATGAAGGAAAATAGTAAACATTATGAAGAATGAGGGAACCAAATAACAAGACAGAACCAGCTATTGTGGTGGTGACAGTGTCACCGTTAGGCATGGTCATGGATTTGGGTGCAATATGATATGTGGAGATAAAATTGGTAAAGGTATGAGTTATGTGATCAGTAGCACCAATGTCTACGATCCACCAACTAGTGTTCTTATCACAATGTAATTTGTAATATGTCTTACCAGATGAGGAAGATGAAGAGGTATGGGAAACGGAATTGGTGGCAAAGACGGAGTTAACAGAGGAAGGTGAGGTGGATTGCAAGTTTGATTGTTGAAGGAGCTGTAAAATCTGAGTGTATTGCTCTTGTATCGTGGACAAAGAAAAACCTGATGCAGTTGTTGATGGGGAAGCAGATGACGGAGAATTAGATTGGGTGGAGCCGGAATCTTGAACAGAATTCACCACAGAAGCAGAAGTAGCAAAAGCAGTTGTTGAAGAATTCGGTTTACGATGCTGAAACCCAGGAGGATAACCGTGTTTGAGGAAGCAAGTCTCAATAGTGTGGTTGGTGCGGCCACAGTGAGTGCAGAGACGATTACCACGACCACCAGAGGAATTCCCGCGGCCACGACCACGATCGGAGGTGTTGAAAGTGCTAGAAGGCGTCTGAGAGAAGTGATTCACCGACGATTGATTCTCAATTGAAGAATTAGTGGTTGATAGGAGACCGAACTGTCGTTCTTGTTGAAGCACCATATTAAACGCATTGTCAAGCATCGGAAGAGGAGACATCAACATGATTTGCGAACGAACGTGAGAGTATTGATCACCAAGACCTTTCAAGAATTTAATCACCTTATCTTGCTCCTTGAATTTGCGTAGATCTGTAGCAGCACCACAAGAACACGGTATAGCACAAGTGCAGTCACGAATTGGGCGGAAATTCTCAATTTCTTCCCAATGTGTCATCAATTTGGTGAAATACGAAGAAATGTCAAGAGTTCCTTGTTGAAGACGCGCTAATTCGTCTTGAATGTCAGCGATTCGAAAGATATCGCCCTGAGAAAAGCATTTTTCTAAGCTCTTCCATACAGTGGAAGCACGATCGCACCAGAGAAGAGATTTCGCAATGTCTTCAGAAATTAATCGTTGGAGCCATGATAGAGCAAGGTTGTTGCATCGAATCCATGGCTCATAGAGTGGATCAGAGATTGGAGGTGGTAAAAGAGTGCCGTCGACGAATTTGACCTTGTTTTTGGAGATAAGAGCCACCTTCATCGATCGGGACCAGATCTGATAATTTTTGTTGTCAAGCGCAGGTTGAACAAGAACAAGAGAGGGATTCTCATTGGGATGCATATAGTATAGATTGGAAGGATTTGTAGCAAAATCAGAGTAGGAAATCACCATTGTTGCGGTGGAGCACCAAGAAATTTTGCAGAAAATAGAGATGAAAACGAAGAAGAAGAGAGAAGCGAAGAAGGCCGTGAAGAGAACTTCAATCTGATACCATGTTGAGTTCACAATGTGAGAGAGAGAATTACAAAAAGGAATTTCATTCATTGTAAAAACTGACTATTACAATGTACAATGGCTGTTTATATATGAAAAGATATCTAACTAACTAACCCTTAGTTTAGCAAAACTATTCAGTTACAACTATGATTAACTGAATCTAACTAGAGTTAAATAATGGACTGGCTATTTACTATTTACATCATGTAATATCCCCCCACAAGCTGGACTATGGATGTCCAATAGACCAAGCTTGGAAACAAAAGAATGGAAAGAGGAAGCTGGCAGTGGTTTGGTGAGCACATCTGCCAATTGTGCAACAGAAGAAACTGGCAGAAGGTGAATAAGGCCATTTTGAATCTTCTCACGTATGACATGACAGTCAATTTCTATATGTTTTGTCCTCTCATGAAAGATGGGGTTGTGGGCAAGGTAGATTGCACTTTTGTTGTCACAGTACACTGAAGCTGGTTGATCAACAGAGATGTGAAGATCCTGGAAGAGATATTGCAGCCACTGTAACTCACAAGATAAGCTAGCTAAAGCTCTATATTCGGCTTCTGAACTTGACCTGGAGACTGTGGATTGCTTCTTGGATTTCCAGGACAATATAGATGAGCCAAGAAAGACACAATAACCAGACACAGATTTGCGAGTAGCAGGGAAACTAGCCCAATCCGAGTCTGCAAAACCAGAGAGTTTGAGTGTAGAGGATGCTGAGTAGAACAGTCCCTTGGCAGGAGCACCTTTGAGATATTTGAGAACTCTAATAGCAGCCAAATGATGAACCTGCAAAGGCTTAGATATAAACTGACTAAGTACTTGTGACCACATATAGAAGGGGTGGAAAGAGGTCCCCAAATATCAGCATGAATTAAGTCAAAAACAGCAACAGACTTAGTATTCCTATGAGCAAAGGGTAAGTTTCTTTGTTTAGCCAAATGGCAAGTATTACAAGGTTTATGATTATCATTGAAAGTTACAAAGGGAAATTGAGATGAAATACATTTGTGTATATGAGGACTTAAATGTCCTAATAAAAAATGCCAGTTAGTGGCAGGATCATTCTTAGCAGAATCTAACTGAGAAGAAATAAAGGTATTGACAGAACCAGGTGTGGGAGAAGAAGCCAAAGGTGAGTTTGTGTCAAGCACATACAATTTGCCAATCCTCCTAGCTGTAAATCCAGTCATCTTGGGATGGAATAGCTGCAAAATTTCACAACAATCAGGATAGAGTTTGACATCATATAAGAGTGAATCAAACAAGGTAGTAACAGAAATGACATTCACATGGAATGAAGGAAAATAGTAAACATTATGAAGAATGAGGGAACCAAATAACAAGACAGAACCAGCTATTGTGGTGGTGACAGTGTCACCGTTAGGCATGGTCATGGATTTGGGTGCAATATGATATGTGGAGATAAAATTGGTAAAGGTATGAGTTATGTGATCAGTAGCACCAATGTCTACGATCCACCAACTAGTGTTCTTATCACAATGTAATTTGTAATATGTCTTACCAGATGAGGAAGATGAAGAGGTATGGGAAACGGAATTGGTGGCAAAGACGGAGTTAACAGAGGAAGGTGAGGTGGATTGCAAGTTTGATTGTTGAAGGAGCTGTAAAATCTGAGTGTATTGCTCTTGTATCGTGGACAAAGAAAAACCTGATGCAGTTGTTGATGGGGAAGCAGATGACGGAGAATTAGATTGGGTGGAGCCGGAATCTTGAACAGAATTCACCACAGAAGCAGAAGTAGCAAAAGCAGTTGTTGAAGAATTCGGTTTACGATGCTGAAACCCAGGAGGATAACCGTGTTTGAGGAAGCAAGTCTCAATAGTGTGGTTGGTGCGGCCACAGTGAGTGCAGAGACGATTACCACGGCCACCAGAGGAATTCCCGCGGCCACGACCACGATCGGAGGTGTTGAAAGTGCTAGAAGGCGTCTGAGAGAAGTGATTCACCGACGATTGATTCTCAATTGAAGAATTAGTGGTTGATAGGAGACCGAACTGTCGTTCTTGTTGAAGCACCATATTAAACGCATTGTCAAGCATCGGAAGAGGAGACATCAACATGATTTGCGAACGAACGTGAGAGTATTGATCACCAAGACCTTTCAAGAATTTAATCACCTTATCTTGCTCCTTGAATTTGCGTAGATCTGTAGCAGCACCACAAGAACACGGTATAGCACAAGTGCAGTCACGAATTGGGCGGAAATTCTCAATTTCTTCCCAATGTGTCATCAATTTGGTGAAATACGAAGAAATGTCAAGAGTTCCTTGTTGAAGACGCGCTAATTCGTCTTGAATGTCAGCGATTCGAAAGATATCGCCCTGAGAAAAGCATTTTTCTAAGCTCTTCCATACAGTGGAAGCACGATCGCACCAGAGAAGAGATTTCGCAATGTCTTCAGAAATTAATCGTTGGAGCCATGATAGAGCAAGGTTGTTGCATCGAATCCATGGCTCATAGAGTGGATCAGAGATTGGAGGTGGTAAAAGAGTGCCGTCGACGAATTTGACCTTGTTTTTGGAGATAAGAGCCACCTTCATCGATCGGGACCAGATCTGATAATTTTTGTTGTCAAGCGCAGGTTGAACAAGAACAAGAGAGGGATTCTCATTGGGATGCATATAGTATAGATTGGAAGGATTTGTAGCAAAATCAGAGTAGGAAATCACCATTGTTGCGGTGGAGCACCAAGAAATTTTGCAGAAAATAGAGATGAAAACGAAGAAGAAGAGAGAAGCGAAGAAGGCCGTGAAGAGAACTTCAATCTGATACCATGTTGAGTTCACAATGTGAGAGAGAGAATTACAAAAAGGAATTTCATTCATTGTAAAAACTGACTATTACAATGTACAATGGCTGTTTATATATGAAAAGATATCTAACTAACTAACCCTTAGTTTAGCAAAACTATTCAGTTACAACTATGATTAACTGAATCTAACTAGAGTTAAATAATGGACTGGCTATTTACTATTTACATCATGTAATATCCCCCCACAAGCTGGACTATGGATGTCCAATAGACCAAGCTTGGAAACAAAAGAATGGAAAGAGGAAGCTGGCAGTGGTTTGGTGAGCACATCTGCCAATTGTGCAACAGAAGAAACTGGCAGAAGGTGAATAAGGCCATTTTGAATCTTCTCACGTATGACATGACAGTCAATTTCTATATGTTTTGTCCTCTCATGAAAGATGGGGTTGTGGGCAAGGTAGATTGCACTTTTGTTGTCACAGTACACTGAAGCTGGTTGATCAACAGAGATGTGAAGATCCTGGAAGAGATATTGCAGCCACTGTAACTCACAAGATAAGCTAGCTAAAGCTCTATATTCGGCTTCTGAACTTGACCTGGAGACTGTGGATTGCTTCTTGGATTTCCAGGACAATATAGATGAGCCAAGAAAGACACAATAACCAGACACAGATTTGCGAATAGCAGGGAAACTAGCCCAATCCGAGTCTGCAAAACCAGAGAGTTTGAGTGTAGAGGATGCTGAGTAGAACAGTCCCTTGGCAGGAGCACCTTTGAGATATTTGAGAACTCTAATAGCAGCCAAATGATGAACCTGCAAAGGCTTAGATATAAACTGACTAAGTACTTGTGACCACATATAGAAGGGGTGGAAAGAGGTCCCCAAATATCAGCATGAATTAAGTCAAAAACAGCAACAGACTTAGTATTCCTATGAGCAAAGGGTAAGTTTCTTTGTTTAGCCAAATGGCAAGTATTACAAGGTTTATGATTATCATTGAAAGTTACAAAGGGAAATTGAGATGAAATACATTTGTGTATATGAGGACTTAAATGTCCTAATAAAAAATGCCAGTTAGTGGCAGGATCATTCTTAGCAGAATCTAACTGAGAAGAAATAAAGGTATTGACAGAACCAGGTGTGGGAGAAGAAGCCAAAGGTGAGTTTGTGTCAAGCACATACAATTTGCCAATCCTCCTAGCTGTAAATCCAGTCATCTTGGGATGGAATAGCTGCAAAATTTCACAACAATCAGGATAGAGTTTGACATCATATAAGAGTGAATCAAACAAGGTAGTAACAGAAATGACATTCACATGGAATGAAGGAAAATAGTAAACATTATGAAGAATGAGGGAACCAAATAACAAGACAGAACCAGCTATTGTGGTGGTGACAGTGTCACCGTTAGGCATGGTCATGGATTTGGGTGCAATATGATATGTGGAGATAAAATTGGTAAAGGTATGAGTTATGTGATCAGTAGCACCAATGTCTACGATCCACCAACTAGTGTTCTTATCACAATGTAATTTGTAATATGTCTTACCAGATGAGGAAGATGAAGAGGTATGGGAAACGGAATTGGTGGCAAAGACGGAGTTAACAGAGGAAGGTGAGGTGGATTGCAAGTTTGATTGTTGAAGGAGCTGTAAAATCTGAGTGTATTGCTCTTGTATCGTGGACAAAGAAAAACCTGATGCAGTTGTTGATGGGGAAGCAGATGACGGAGAATTAGATTGGGTGGAGCCGGAATCTTGAACAGAATTCACCACAGAAGCAGAAGTAGCAAAAGCAGTTGTTGAAGAATTCGGTTTACGATGCTGAAACCCAGGAGGATAACCGTGTTTGAGGAAGCAAGTCTCAATAGTGTGGTTGGTGCGGCCACAGTGAGTGCAGAGACGATTACCACGGCCACCAGAGGAATTCCCGCGGCCACGACCACGATCGGAGGTGTTGGAAGTGCTAGAAGGCGTCTGAGAGAAGTGATTCACCGACGATTGATTCTCAATTGAAGAATTAGTGGTTGATAGGAGACCGAACTGTCGTTCTTGTTGAAGCACCATATTAAACGCATTGTCAAGCATCGGAAGAGGAGACATCAACATGATTTGCGAACGAACGTGAGAGTATTGATCACCAAGACCTTTCAAGAATTTAATCACCTTATCTTGCTCCTTGAATTTGCGTAGATCTGTAGCAGCACCACAAGAACACGGTATAGCACAAGTGCAGTCACGAATTGGGCGGAAATTCTCAATTTCTTCCCAATGTGTCATCAATTTGGTGAAATACGAAGAAATGTCAAGAGTTCCTTGTTGAAGACGCGCTAATTCGTCTTGAATGTCAGCGATTCGAAAGATATCGCCCTGAGAAAAGCATTTTTCTAAGCTCTTCCATACAGTGGAAGCACGATCGCACCAGAGAAGAGATTTCGCAATGTCTTCAGAAATTAATCGTTGGAGCCATGATAGAGCAAGGTTGTTGCATCGAATCCATGGCTCATAGAGTGGATCAGAGATTGGAGGTGGTAAAAGAGTGCCGTCGACGAATTTGACCTTGTTTTTGGAGATAAGAGCCACCTTCATCGATCGGGACCAGATCTGATAATTTTTGTTGTCAAGCGCAGGTTGAACAAGAACAAGAGAGGGATTCTCATTGGGATGCATATAGTATAGATTGGAAGGATTTGTAGCAAAATCAGAGTAGGAAATCACCATTGTTGCGGTGGAGCACCAAGAAATTTTGCAGAAAATAGAGATGAAAACGAAGAAGAAGAGAGAAGCGAAGAAGGCCGTGAAGAGAACTTCAATCTGATACCATGTTGAGTTCACAATGTGAGAGAGAGAATTACAAAAAGGAATTTCATTCATTGTAAAAACTGACTATTACAATGTACAATGGCTGTTTATATATGAAAAGATATCTAACTAACTAACCCTTAGTTTAGCAAAACTATTCAGTTACAACTATGATTAACTGAATCTAACTAGAGTTAAATAATGGACTGGCTATTTACTATTTACATCATGTAATAGAAAGATTCACCACTGATATTTGAATTTAATTTAAATAGTAGGAATGAAGTTACTGAGAATGAATCAGAAGTCAGAAGATCAAATAGAACTATAACTTCATCTGTTAGGTTACAAGGTTATGATGTGATACCATATATTGAAATAAATGAGACATGCGAGCTAGTTCACTTAGATTTGTTTGCAGAAGTTGAGCATGTCACACTTGACGAAGCACTAAAAGATGAAAAATGGACAGAAGCTATGAAACAAAAATTGCAATTAACTAAGAAGAATCACACTTGTGAGTTAGTAATAGTATCATTAGAACCTAACAAGAAAGCTATATGTAATAAGTACATATGTGAATATGGAATGTATGCAAAACATTCAATAGATATAGGTACACTATTTGTCTGCTTATATGTAGATGATCGGCTGGTTAGTCGAAACAATGAAGATATTATAGCAGTTTCAAGTCATCTATGCTGAAAGAATTTAAGATGACTAACTTAGTAGAACTATCCTATTTTTAGGGTATAGAATTCAAAAGAACTAAAGATGGATTTGTGATGCATCAAAGTAAATTTTCTTCTGATAAACTGAGAAAGTTTAATATGCAAATGTAGCTAAAACTCCAAGTGAAACTGACATGAAGCTTGAAAAAGATGGAATGAAAAAGAAGTGAATGCTACAATAGAGGGATAGTAGGCTCCCTGAGATACTTGCGTAGCACAAGGCCAAACTTAGCATTTTCTGTTGATTGATAAGCAGATACATGGAGATGCCTAAAATATCTCACCTATTAGCTACAAAGAGGATAATGAGATATGTGAAAGCAAAGACTAAACTGGAATTTTTATTTCCAACTCAGAAAGATGGCAAGAGTTCAAGGATGATTGGCTACTCAGTTGCAGATTGGTGTGGAGACAAAGATGATAGGAAAATCATTGGAGGATATTGTTTCTTCTTAGGCAAGGCACCAATATCTTGGTGTTCTAAAAAGGAATCTCTAGTGGCTTTATCTACATGTGAGTCAGAGTACATTGCTGCTGCAATGAGTGCTTGTCAAGCTGGTTGGCTTGATTTACTAATGTTGGAGCTACAAATCAAAGAAGAAGAAAAAGTTGTGATATTAATGGTTGATAATAAATCGGCCATTAATCTAGCCAAACATCTTATAGAACATGGTAAAAGAAAACACATTGAAACAGGGGCGGACCTGGACTTTCAAAACCAGTGGGGCACTATTTTTGTGTCAAATGATTAAATAATACAAAATTTAATAAGAAATTATATTAAAAGTGGTTGTAGCAACCAAAATTACAAAGCAAATGCTCTATTTTCCATTTGTTGAAAATGAGCTAAAATTACATCATTACTAACTGTTTTAAGAACATCTCTTTCTATATATGTTACAAGACGATCATTTAACCATTGATCACCCATCTTGTTACTTAGTTGACTCTTCACATATTTCATAGCTGAGAAAACACGTTCAACACTTGCAGTTGCCACTGGCAAAATCAGAGCTAACTTCAGAAGCTTGTACACCAAATCAAAGGTAACGCTCTTGTTTGTTTTCACAAGCATTGCACAGAGTTCTGAAAGTCCTTTCAACTTTGCAAAATTAGGATCACCTCGAACATTTCTAACATAATTCTGAAGTTGATGGCGCACCACCACTTCTGACACGTCCTTAAAATCATTTGGATAAAGCTCGACCATCCTCAATAATTTGTCCACATCAAAAGCTGCAAATGATTTAGCTGGACTCAAACATGCAACACATTGTAAAAGTTCAGTATTCTCTTCATCAAATTTAGCATTAAGCTCCTGCAATTGCAAATCTACAACACTAAACAAACAGTCATGCTTATAATGATGCAAATTAGAGACACTTGAATCTTGTTTCCTAGCTTTCTTCCGTTGCAAATATGTAGCATCCATATCAGGCACATCAATATCAAGCTTATTACAAATTTTTACAACCTTAGACACAAGTTTTTCCCAACCATCATTCCTCAGTTCTTGTAATTCATCTTTGCTATCTTTGACAAGTGACAAAGCATTCAAAAGATCTTGATCATGTCTTTGTAGAGCAACATTCAAACTGTTTGTAATCCCTAAAATCTCAACCATTAGATGTAACATGAAAATAAAATCAAACGATTGAAGCACATCTAGCAAAAATATGGTTTCACCATGTTTATCAAATGATGTATCATTCTGCACTTCTTCAAGTACCCCAACAATGGAACTATACAAAGTCATCAAACTAGAGAGAGTCCTAAAGTGAGAACCCCAACGAGTATCACCGGCTCGAGCAATAGACGATTCTTGATTCAATCCTCTACCGGTCTCTATCTCACCCTCCTCAATCAAGTTAGCATAATGAATTTTTTGTTTGCCACGAAGTAATTCTTGTCTTTTGTTAGATGATCGAATGAAATTAACAACCATATTGACCTTACCAAAAAAACCACTAACATCTGTATGAGTCTTAGCACAAGCAACAAGTGCCAATTGAAGTTGATGAGCGAAACAATGCACATAATAAGCAGATGGATTCTCATTTTGAATTAAAGTTCTCAACCCACCAAACCGACCTCGCATATTGCTAGCTCCGTCATATCCTTGTCCCCTAATGCTAGACATACTCAAGCCATTAACGGACAACAAATGTTCAAGCGCCTCTTTAAGTGACTTAGCATTTGTTTCCGTAACATGTGCAATACCAAGAAATCTTTCATTTACCAAACCTTCACTATCAACATAACGAATCACAACTGCCATTTGTTCTTTGCCAGCACAATCACCAGATTCATCAATCAAAACACAATACACATCATCTCCAATATCACAAACAATATTATAAGTTATTTCACATGCACAAGCCGCAGCAAGAGACTTTTGAATCTTAGGACAACTCATTAAATTATTTCCAGGAGCACAATCCAATACATTAGCTACACTTTCATTACTTTCCTTCAAAGCATCTAACATCTCAAGAAATGGTCCCTTAAATAAAGAGTCACGAGACTCGCTACTTCCTCTAAATGGAAATCCACATCGCAAAAGAAACTTAACAGCTATAAGGGACGTTGTCACACGAACTTTATAGTTGACATTTGCTATCTTATTTTGCTTAGAAAATGCAACCCCAATACTTTGTTTTGGGTTCATGAGATTATGACTTAATTGCACACAATCAAGATGAGAACTATGAGCATCAGTAACATGCGATAACAATCTTTGTGGATTTTTCCAATCGTTAAAACCATGTCCCACAAAATGATCACCGCCATATTTAGATACATTTTTAAATAAAAAACATGGCAAACAATATCCACTATCAGATGATTCACTATACTCAAGCCAATTATATAAACCAAACCAATGCTTACCAAATCGACGCCTTTTTTTACCAAAATATTTCCAAGGAAAATCAAAATTAACGGGTTGATGTGGACCTTTTTTTAGATAAGCTTTTCTTACATCGTCTTGAATGTCAGGATGGTAGCTTGTAATTGCAGGTCTGCGGGAAGGATCTGTTTCCAATATTTCAAAGTCAATGACTTTGTTACTCTCACTACTAATAGCTTTGTCTCTAGGCATAACTGGAAAAAATTTCTTCATCCTGACCTGATTCAATTACACAACAAAATTAATGAGATGGCACACATAAACAGAATACTGATTATGAGCAAAAAATTGGACACTCTGCTTCTAATAAAGAACCAATTGTTTTCAATTTATCATTTTATTGGTTACTCATGGATGAATAGCAATAGCTTTGCAAAAAAATAATAAAGTTCATCAGTGAAAGAAAAAGAAAAAAAAGAAAATCTGGAACATCACGTTTTCAATTTATCAGTGGAATAACAATAAGTTCATCAGTGGAACATCACGTTTTCAATTTATCTGGAACATCAAGTTCATCAGTGGAACATCACGTTTTCAATTTATCATTTTATTGGTTACTCAATACTCATGGATGAATAACAATAATCAAATCAAAACCCACAAAACTAATTCAAATCAAAACCCACAAAACAAAATCTGGAACAAAAACATCAACAGAAATAATAATCTTGGCTAGGGGCGGATGAAGATTTGCGATTGCGAAATGCGAACCTGGTGAGATTTGCGATTGCGAATTTGCGAACGAAGATGATGGTGGAGGTGGAAGTGGAACCAGGGGCGGATGAAGATGATGATGGCGGTGGACCGGTGGTACTGGCTCGAGCGCGCGCTGCAACTGCAAGAAGGAGCGAAGCGAAGGAAGGAGTGGAGTGGAGAAGGAGAAGGAACGAAGGAGTGGAGGAAAGCCAGTATCTGATGTTTAATATTTTTTTTATTAAAAAAAAAAAAAAAATTTGGGCCTGGACTGGTGTGGCACCTGCCACAGCAGGCCCAGTCCAGGTCCGCCCCTGCATTGAAACAAGGTTTCACTTTTTTAGAGAGAAAGTTACTAAGGGAAAGTTAGTTTTGGAGCACTACAAGACATAAGTTCAAATTGGAGATGCCATGACAAAGTCATTGAAAATTGAAACATTTGAAAGATTAAGAAGCATGATGGGCATGGTGAATTCAACAAACATGAATTAAGGAAGAATGTTAGAAGTTAATTAGTTCAATTTGTAAAGTTAGTTAATTCAAATAGTTTGTTGTAAAGTTTATTTTGAGAGTTAACTTGTAACTCAAGCAATGTGTAGTTTATAAATAGACAAGCTCATGTATGTGTTTACAACAACAAAAAATATCCAATATACAATTCAGTTTCTCCCAAAACTCTCTCTTCTCTCCCAAATCATAATATCATAACCCTTTGTTTCAACACATCTAACTCAATTTCTACCATTGGATTAAATCAACTGTTGAAAAGAATTGCATGCCAGTGCATTAGTTTTAAATATCATTTGTTTTGTTTACAATCCTAATAAATCTTGGTGTTGTAATGAGTTGGTTAATTCCTCTTGCTTATAAAAATAAAAAAAAATAAACTGCTGAATATATTGAAACATAAAAAGGTGTTTTTTTTTCAATTGGATTTAACTCAGAAATCGTTAATAAAGTTTGGATTCAACTTAGACATTCTTGAAGTTGACACGCAGTTATGCGTACAGCATATATGTATCCAACTCCACCAGTGATTGGACAGAAGAACCTACGTAAGAGTGAGAAAAAAAGGAAGCACGCTCATAAAGGTACAAAAAACAAACAAATCTCGACATTTTTGTTTTTGAGGAGTTTATTACTACTTCATGTTTTGCAAATGTATGGCTAATCATAAAATATGATATGGTCCCTCAAAAAAATATATTATATGATATGTAGCATTTCCTTTTGCTTATGTGTATTCATTGTTTTATCTTTTTGTTGTTTATTTCTGGCACATACGTACGTACGTGTTCCTTTATCGTCACATGGAAATTCTATCCTTTTTCAACCAGAGGGCTTGTGGTTACCAAGTGGCCCTTAGAGTGTGTTGGAGGTGAGCCTACACAAGTCTCCGTTTTTTAAGGGCACCAATTTTTTTTTGGGTTTTGTTTGCTTAGTATCAATATGAAATTATATATACTGATCTGCATATGCATATCTAATAAAAAAATTATACTCATATTCAAATAATGCGAGCTTAATAATATGGGAGGGCAAGGATATGATATAAAGATCAAATATGATAAGAAAATACCAAGGTGCACACAAAAAATCATTAGATATAATTGTACGCACAATGTGGTTGTCATAGTGTAAATGCGAGAATATTGTAGAGGGATACCCAAATAAAACTTATTTGAGATGATGAATTAATTATTTTGAAGTGTTTATGAAGATATGAGCAGTGGTGAACCACATAATTCTTTGCGTTCTATATTGTTGTGTAAGAGGTGCCGTTTAGTCTGGAAAAAAGGAGTTCCTTCCCACGATGAAAAAGTTCTTTTTTGAAGCATAGGTTGGCCAAACAAAAAAAATCGACTTTCATTTTTTAATATTGTTTGTGCTTTTGCTAGTGTACCTCCCATTCTTCATAAACCAAACAAAACAAACTACAAAGCACTTTTACTACTGTGCATCCCCTTTCTAATTCATCTGTGCTTAGTCATTAAAGTTGATTATTTTGGTAAAAAAGCTTAACCTAACAAAACCCAGGAAAAAAGCTTAATCCATCTGAAGTATATTCTCTTACTATTGTTCAACGAAAGCTTGCTTTAAAACATCAATTTTTCTTCGTTTACTGAGAATTTCGACAATGGAAGTTGTGGAATTTCGTTAAAGTTTGTTGTTGAACCAGACAAAATCCATCAGATCTAGGACGGATTTCGTTTCCAGCCAAAGAAAGATAAGCTTTTACATTGATATATGTAATGAATTAGTTAGTTCTGAAACAGAAATGTTGATGATTGTGATGTGAAATTCATCGTTCGAATTTTTGAAGTTAAAATTGAAATTTTAAATTCTATGAAAATTGAAGTTTTGGCTTTGTTTTTATAATGCTAATCCAGTTGTATGTATTATAATTTACATTTGCAGAATGGATATAGATGAACACACAAAGCTGCCAATAACTCAGATTTAGACTTTTTTTTTCTACTTCTTTACAATTTTAAGGCCAAACACAATATCTATTAAGTACTTATTAAAAAAATATTTTAAACATTTGTTCCCTTCAAAAAAATATTTTAACATTTTTTTATTTATTATATATTTGTACAATATTTTATCAAACAACTTTTAACTTAAAATTAGCTTTAAAACTAAAAAAATAATAAAGTAACCAAACAACTTTAACTTATTCCTTAAATCTCTTAATTTTAACTTTATTTTAAAGTAGCTTTTGGATGGTAAAAAAGTCAAACCAAACGATGCATAAGTATCATCAACCTTTGACAATTGGGTGGCAATTGCTATTGTGTGTGAAAAAAACAACTCAGTTTTATGTCAGCCATTGGATCGACTTGACCATTTAGTCAATGATTGGAATAACGATTAATCTCAACCGTTCAACAGGATTCAACGGACACAAACATAATGTTTCAATGGTCTTCATAAGCATATGGCTTCTAACTCCCCAATCATCCCTTTCAACCATATGGCTTCTTTGGTCCCTTCAACAAGGACAACATATTCTGCTTGTGTGGTAGATAGCGCCACAAAGATTGTTGATTTTCCTTCCAACTAGTAGTCATGCCAAATAATGTAAACACAAATTCCGATAAAGATTTCCTAGTATCCACATCGTTAGCATAGTCCGCGTCCACATACCCCCATCTCTCTCTCTCATATATATATATATATATATATATATATATATATATATATATATATAATTGCTGAAAATTGTTGACAATTTAGATGGAGACACGTGAGCAACCATTGAGCTTGACGACAATTTGACAATATAAATTTTGTGCACATTGACCATCAATGTTGAAAGTAAAAGGGTGTCTCACCTTTGTTATCTATCTCTCTTATTGAAAACTTTGTCGTGGGAACCCTCCATGATCATTAAAAAGAAATTAGAAGGAAAAAGTTGGTGTCCAGAAAGATGCTAGAAAAAGATGCTACGTAACTGATGGAGCTAGCTTTTCTCTTGTACAAACCTTTAAGGGTGTGCAAGTGACAATATATTGTCCAATCATAAATCTCTTGTGGAAGCCAAAGGAATCTTGAAATGTTTATATGTCTTTATTTGTAAGAACTTGTGACGTTTTTTCACATTTTTGTTTTCATTTTTCACAAATATTAATAATATGAATTTTTCATAGAACATAAAAAGTCAAAATTAAATACATTTATACTTAAATAGTAACTTTGATATGGTGAATATGGACTTTGAAACCGACTCCAAAACTGTGGTTGAGAGTATGTATGGCAGTAGTGATGGTATATGGCTGTCATAAAGGATTGTAGACAATTATTAGTCACCGATTTAGCGAACTCCAACAAAATTGCTTATAGCTTAACTAAAATAGCTCTATATCATGCTAGTTTTCAAGTTTATAATGATATACCATCTTGTATTTCTACTATGATTATTAATGAAAAACGATAATCTTATTTTGGTAAAAAAAAAGTAACTTCATAAAGGTCATACACAAATTATACATATTTACTACACTATCCATTTTTTAACAAACTCTTTTTCAACTCAACCAATATACTTTGACCAATTATAAATTTAGATTATGAAACATAGACAGCTATCACATAACTGCGACCACAACTGTAATTAAAATTATTTTCTACCAAAATGGCAAAACTTATTTAACTTAAGAATCTCCAACAAATCACATGGAAGATTATTAAAGAAGAGTGAGGCTTGTCTCCTTCTCATATAAGAACCCCATGTTCTCTTACCTGGATGTTAGTGAAAAGAGAATAAATGTCTCAATATCAGTTTTAGCCAACAAAATGACTGAAAGGTTTGACAATAAAATTGTTGAAGAAAGGCAATAGCCTTTTTCTATATATTCTTTTTTAATTATCTCATCATGTATCACATTGTGATTTGATTCTTTTGGGCCTTTGCTGTTTTCCAAAAAAGATACATAGATGATAAGACTTATTATTCTAAAGCTAAACTCCTTTCAACCCATCGTCTAATTAGAATTATTGAATCTGCACTTTTGTTTTGATTTAGATGTTACACCTTGTTTGTACATTTCCTCTTGTCCCTACACTCGCCTACCGTGATTAGTTTACTTATTTTATGTCCCCAATGTCTTATTAAGTTTATTAATTTATCTTTGTAAAAAAAAAAGTTAATTAATTTAACTAGTGAATTATGCTAATTCGAAATAGAGCAATCTTCACTTGACAACAAAACAAACCATAAATTGTTTGTTGAAGAATAGAAAAAGAGCCATATACATGTTAACAAGTACTACTCCATCCAAAAATATAAGCAAAAATGAGTAAACATAAGTTGATGTATTTGGTACAAATTTTGAACCAAATACATTAACTTTTGTTGACCAATTTTTGCTTATATTTTTGATAGTAAATTAGCAAGTGTACTAATTCAAATCGGAGTAATAATTAAATTCGTCTCCAATGGGACTATTGTGACTTCAATTTAGCAATGGTGTTCATATTTAGGATGTGTAAATGAGGGGGGTTGCCTTAGGCAAATAGGTTTTGGTTGCAATAGTGAATAAATAACTGAAAATAAAAGTGGATTTCAAATTATGATGAAGAAAGGATTAGGTCTTTCGAATCATCTATTTCGCCGCTCATAAGTAATCTGCTTTTGAATCTTATTCGTGTCAATTAGTTCAAGACGATTAACAAATTATTAGCTTAGATCAATCCCTTGATTAAAAACCCTCTTTTCTAATTATAATTCCCTAATTCCTTAGGTGAACCTATAATCATCAAAGGTTTTTAAGTCCGTTAATCCAATGTCACAACTTAACAACGTTCCATTCCTAGATTGTCCATTAAGTGGTTCAGTATAAATAGGTCAAAGTTTATAAGCTAGTGTCAATAGTCAAATAATCTTTCAAATCAGTTATATTGGGTCTGAATCATAAAAGCATTAAGCACAATTCATACTGAATAAACTAGATTAACATTCATAAAATTCAGAGTTACAGATTACATGTCAACAAGCTTAGAACAGATTCATCGCAAGACCTAATCACAATGAACTTAGCTACTCATGGCTAAAGCACAAATAACTAACTCAAATTGACGACTCATTACATGAATTGAAGAACCGGCTATGAGTACTTGATGGTCTCCCACCTTGGCTCAGATCTCCAGCTCCAAAACGTCAGTTTTTCTTCTCCAAAATTGAACCCTTACTTCAGAAATGGTTTTGGCTTTTATAGGAAAATTTCAGAAACGCACACATCGTGCTCCGATGGTAAGAAATCGTGCTCCGATTTCTTCAATCAATTCAAATTGAAGCCTGACGCGCCTTCAAATCGTAGCACGATTGGAAACCATCGTACTCCGATATTTTACGAACCAAAACTCTTCAAAACTGCTCCAAATCGTGCTCCGATACTAGAAATTGTGGCACGATTTCTTTGCTCCCAGGGATCATGAAAACTGCTCTTTTGTGGCTTGTTACCCACACAAAATCATCTGAACTCAACTAAAACAGTATAAAACTTGCTAAAGAAAATAAAATATGACCAAGTGTCATCACAACCCCAAACTTGCATCGTTACTTGTCCTCAAGGAACAAACTGTTAACATGAAATTCACCAGTAAAACAACAGTTTCTTCACCAATGGTATAATTCAAAGTTCATCTCCTTGTTAGCAATTGATGTTCTAACTCGTGTGCCAAACATCCATCCCACAACTTCTCGCAACAATATGGATATTACAAGGTTCACACAGTCGACATGCCAACTACTATATTACCAAGACTTGCAAAATTTCTAAACATCAATCAAAGTTATATCACAATACACACATTTAAGGACTTTAAGGTTATAATGGGGCTAGGGTTAAAGGTGGGATAATTTGGAAAGTAGGTTAAATCAAACACAACTGGAGTTAGGCAAATCCTACTTATTTGAGCAAGTAACACCCCCACAACCCATAATGGATCAAAAATTTTTTTTATCAAAACAAGAGGTCTAGAGAACTAACAATAATGCATCAGTCTCACAATCAGTTTCACAATTTTTTGTAAGTTGATTTTTGAGTTCAACTTGTTATTATTATTTTTTTTATGATCCCCTTTTTTTTCATTTCATTTTTTTTATATGAGACAAAAGTGATCTTTTCAGTTCTTGTTCTCTAGTACCCCTACCCCAAACTTAAAGTGTTGCTAGTTCCAAGAGCAACCCCAAACTTGAACTTTTAACAAGATTAAACACACATACACAATGCCTAACTCCAAAATAAATGGGGTTACATACTCTAAGGACTCTAGGCTTGTAACATGGTTTATCACCGAAACAAGGGGTCTAACCTATCGGCTCAACTTGGCTTGAAAAAGGATAATTCAATATAACAACAGGTTGGCTTCAAAGGCTCATGGTACAAGCACTTTGCCTTAGTGTGTATAAGATTTAACCAATTGACATAAAGAAAAATTGCAAGCCCTAGAAATAGCACCAACATGGAACACTCATGTTTGTAAAAATGAAAAATAAAATGTGGCTATGGAACTTACAAGCTGAGGTATGTAACACCCTAACCCTTAACCGCCGATTATTAACTTTAATAAAGAAAACGTTAAGGCCATAGGAAGTTACATCATTAATAAAACTCAATTTCATAAACTTCAACAGAAATCAAAATATATTTGATTCTCAAACAGCAGCGGAAAAACCAACAATTGCTTATAACCAAGCATGCATATATATAAACACAAAAATATATACATAAGGTTTTCAAAAGAGGCAATTCAACAACAGAGGACTATTGCCAAATCTATACACAAACGTTTAGATACCCCAAAATGGTGTTACAAATATCAGAGCACTAGACTCTAACTAGGACACTACTCCTAGTACAAAAAGGTAAGGATAGCTAAGCTATGCCCTCACCACAGTGTAGGCTCCTAAACACCAAAAGCTACTCCTCAACGATAGCTTCGTCAACCTGATAATCTGGATCCCCAAAGATCCAGCAAATAACACATAACAGAGAGTGTTAGTATCACAAAATAATAAACATGTATAAATAACACATCATTATACATAACCAAAACACCACACATAATTGACAAAGTACAACACTCATCAATGACAACTATCATCAATAACTCATCATTAACCATTATGCACACATAATTTCCCACATAACTCATCAAATACAATTACCACTCACAACCATTATGCACACATAAGTTCCTAAATGAACACTAATGTCACAAAGGATGCATGCCTCAAAATGCATTCTCTAATGCATGTGGTACCAACTCGTTTCGGATAAACTTATATCCTTATCAAGCTCTCTTGATAACCAAGCTCTCTTGGATTTCATATCCGCTCCGGATATCATCGAATAACCCACTACGGGTATCATACAATCATGAAATGCATGATGATTTACACAACTAATTATCAGCTCTCTGATAACTATCACAACAACAACAACAACAACAAACACAACCACTAGGCGCTCATGGCCATATCATAATACACAACATGTGTATACTCAACCATGTTCATCAATCTCAATTAAACCAAACAAATCATATCAAAAATCTCACCCATAAGGGTTTCAACTGAAAACCCACACACTTGATAACCCACACACACATGTTAGGGTTTTACTCAAAACTTTTCTTAAACAAATACTCTTCGAAAGCATTAGGAATGAATTAAAATGGTGGGCAAGGTTTCCAAAACATATTTTGAAAATACAGCAGCAAAAAGTCATCCCCGCGCGCACCAGGACCTCCAGAACAACTCAACAAAGTTGGCCTGTCCAGGGTTGGTCGCTACAAGCGAGCCCTTGGTCGCTACAAGCGAGCATAGGCAGGGAATTATCCTGCTTGGTCGCTACAAGCGAACCATTGGTCGCTACAAGCGAGCATGGTCGCTACAAGCGCCAGTGTGGTCGCTACAAGCGCGGATAGGCAGGGAATTATCCTGTCTGGTCGCTACAAGCGAGGTTCCGTCGCTACAAGCGACCGTATCAGTACACAGTCATAAAAATGTGATTTTTCCACCATTTTAGCCCATTCAAGGTTACCCAACTTCCAGAACTTGTTAAAAACAACTTTCCATCATAAAACATCATTTATAAACCATCACAAACAAGGATTGCATCAATCAAAGAAATTAGGGTTCAAGACAATAACTTTTCAAAAACTTTTCCTATGAACCCACAACACAATAACTCCAACAAATCATGCTAACAACATCAATTAGCATTCAAGCAAGCAAAACATACTCATTAACAACTTTAAACCATAAAAACTCTCTATCAAAACCTAGACAAAGTGAGGAGAAGTTTGGGATGGAGAAATAGACATTCTCCCCTTCTCAATCACTTGTAATCAAGTAATACTAACTCTCTTACCTTGAAATCAAAGTTCTCTAGCAATCTTCAAGCTTCAATCCCAAGCCCTAGCTCTCTTGCTCTTCTTCTCTTCTCCCACGTTTTCTCACAAAGAAAAGGAGGAAATGGCACTATTCATGTTCTCACAAAATCTTATATCCCTAGCAATTGATCCTAGCCATCCATCTTTACTAACCATCATGGACCAATCCTAGCCTTACAATCCAATCCAAGCTTACTACTATCATCCACATAGGATTATTACTACTACTCATAAACCAAAGCCCAATACTATTCACTCTCTTGGCCCAATTCGCCCAAAACTCTAAAAAACTCGATTACGAACTTATCTTCGCGCTAAATAAATATTCCTCGATCATTAGAAAATATATTTAAATGCAAATCCATAGAATAAAGTATATAAAAATATAATATACGAAAATAGGGTCGTTACAACTCTACCCCCCTAAAAAGAATTTTCGCCCTCGAAAATACCTGAAAACAACTCTGGATAGGAATCCCGCATCTTGCTCTCAAGCTCCCACGTCGCATATTCACCGGCTGGGCCTCCCCAAACGACTTTCACCGATGAAATCTCTTTGTTCCTGAGCTTCTTCATCTCTTGTCCTTCAATCCTTAAGGGTTCCGTTGCAACCGTTAAATTCTCTCTCACATGTATCTCGTCCGACTCAATCACATGTGACGGATCCGATACGTATTTCCTTAATTGCGACACGTGAAAAACATCATGTAGATTTGACAACGACGGCGGTAACGCAATCCTATACGCCACCTTCCCAATCCTCTTCAAAATCTGATATGGACCAATGAATCTTGATGCTAACTTCTTCGATCTCAAAGCCCGTCCAATACCCGTAGTCGATGTAACTCTTAGAAAAACATGATCTCCTTCTTGAAATTCTATATCCTTCCTTCTCTTGTCGGCATAGCTTTTCTGGCGACTCTGCGACGCTCTCATCTTTTCTTGGATCATCTTGATCTTCTCGGTCGTTTGTCGCACAATCTCAGGTCCAAGCATCACACTTTCTCCCGATTCAAACCAACACAAAGGTGTTCTACATCTTCTCCCATACAATGCTTCAAAAGGTGCCATACCAATGCTCGAATGAAAACTATTGTTATACGTAAACTCAATCAATGGCAAGCAAGCTTCCCAACTCACTCCTTGTTCCAAAATACACGATCTTAATAAATCCTCCAATGATTGAATTGTCCTCTCCGACTGACCATCCGTCTGCGGGTGATAAGCAGAACTCATCCGCAACTTAGTCCCCAACGCCTCTTGCAAACTCTCCCAAAACCTTGAAGTAAAACGGGGATCTCGATCTGATACAATACTCGACGGTATTCCATGTAATCTCACAATTTGCTCGACATAAATCTCAGCCAACTTTGGTACTAGCATACCGGTCTTGATAGCTATGAAATGAGCAGACTTTGTTAACCTGTCGACAACTACCCAAATCATATTGTTACCTTTCGACGTCTTCGGCAAACCACTTACAAAATCCATCGCAATACTATCCCATTTCCACTCTGGAATAAACATAGGTTGCAATAGCCCCGACGGCTTCTGATGCTCCACCTTGGACTTCTGACAAGTCAAACACGCGAAAACAAACTCGGCGATCTCTTTCTTCATCCCTTGCCACCAAAACATTTTCTTCAAATCTTGATACATTTTAGTAACACCAGGATGAATACTTAAGTTGCTTCTGTGACCTTCCTCCAAGATCATCCGCTTCAATTCAGGCACATCAGGTACACATAACCTTCCTTGACACCTCATCACACCTTTCTCATCGATCTCAACATTTACCTTTTTCCCTTGTTCGATGAGCGTCTTAAGCTTCATCAATTTCACGTCATACTTTTGCTTTTCCACAACCTCTTCAAGAAAATCATTCGTCAACTTCAACATTCCTAGCTTCACGCTTCTGGTTGTCCTTTCAAAAACCAAACTGAGGTCTCTAAACTCTTCAATCAATCTCAGTTCCTTCGCCATTAGAGAAGACATATGCAGTGACTTCCTACTCAACGCATCGGCTACCACATTAGCCTTACCCGGATGATAACTCAACTCGAAATCATAATCCTTAAGAAATTCTAACCATCTTCTTTGCCTCATATTGAGCTCCTTCTGATCAAACAAGTACTTCAGACTCTTGTGATCGCTGAAAACCTCGAATCTTGACCCATACAAGTAGTGCCTCCAAATCTTGAGAACAAACACAACAGCAGCTAGCTCCAAATCATGCGTAGGATAGTTCCTTTCATGAATCTTCAGCTGCCTTGATGCATAAGCAACGACTTGTCCCCTCTGCATCAACACACCACCTAGACCCATCTTCGACGCATCACAATAAACCACGAACGGTTCCTTCGGATTCGGCAGAATTAGCACAGGTGCAGATGTCAACCTTCTCTTCAGCTCTTGGAAACTCTGCTCACACTTGTCGTCCCAAATGAAAGCTTGACCCTTCCTAGTCAACTGTGTCAACAGCAACGCCAACTTTGAAAATCCTTCGATGAACCTCCGATAGTAACCGGCCAAACCAAGAAAACTTCGGATCTCAGTAACAGACTCCGGCGTTCCCCAATCTTGCACTGCCTCTACCTTAGCAGGATCCACTGCTATACCACCACTTGAAATAACGTGACCCAAAAAGCTAACTTTATGCAACCAAAATTCACACTTAGAAAATTTTGCATAAAGCTTCTTCTCGCGCAACACCTCCAACACAATCCTCAAATGCTCGGCATGTTCCTCTTCCGTCTTCGAGTATACCAAAATATCGTCTATGAAGACCACCACGAATCGATCCAAAAAGGAATGAAATATACGATTCATATATTCCATAAACACTCCAGGTGCATTCGTAACTCCAAAAGGCATAACGGCGTACTCGTAATGACCATACCTTGTCCTGAAAGCAGTCTTCGGTATATCCTCCGCCTTAACTCTTATCTGGTGATATCCCGATCTCAAATCAATCTTGCTGAACACACAGGCTCCCACTAACTGATCCATCAAATCATCTATCCTCGGAAGTGGATACTTGTTCTTGATAGTTGCTTTATTCAACTGACGATAATCGATGCACAGACGCATACTACCATCTTTCTTCTTCACCAACAGAACCGGCGCACCCCACGGCGATACACTCGGTCTTACAAACTTCTTCTCTAACAATTCCTCCAATTGTTCCTTCAACTTCTCTAGTTCAGCAGCTGACATACGATACGGCGCCATTGATATTGGACTAGTGCCAGGTACGATGTCAATTGCGAATTCAACCTCTCTCTCGGGTGGTAAATCCAAAATGTCATCTGGAAAAACATCTGGGAAATCACGCACCACCGGCAACGCATCGACCTCAATCTTCTCTTCCACTCTCAACGAAGCAAACATAGCAAACACATCCTCTTGAGCCTTCACTGATCTTACCACTCCTCTACAACACATGAGCTTCGAACACAACTCTGGCTCCGGTCTTGGAAACTTAACCGTCCTCTTACCGCAGTTGATATGAACCCGATTAAATTCTAACCAGTTCATACCAAAGATAACATCTATTCCGCTCAACGGAATGCAGACTAAATCCATACCAAAGAGTCGATCATACATAATGACTGAACAATCAACACAAACTAGAGTAGTTGATACTGAACCACTCGCGGGCGTTTCTATAACCATGCGTCCCATCATATTCTCTACTTTAAGACCCAACCTCTCAACACAATCCATAGAAATAAACGAATGGGTAGCACCCGTATCAATAATAGCAGACAAAGGAGTATTATTGATAAAGCATGTACCTCTGATCAAGTTGTCCGCCTTCGCATCACCACCATCTAAAGCAAACACCTTTCCTCCAGCCGCTCTAGGCTTCTTACACACATTGCTCTTATGACCCGGTTCTTTGCAATTGAAGCAAACTAGACCTTTCTTGCATTGATCAGCCATGTGGCCAGGATCTCCACACTTGAAACATTTTCCATCACTTTTCGGGCACTCAAAGAAACGATGTCCCGGTTGTCCACACTTAAAACAATTCCTATTACCTCCAAACTTACCACCACTACTCCCACCTTCATCAGGTTTCTTCCCACCTCTACCATATGGTTTACCTCTAGCCATGTCCTTTCCCCTCTTCTCATTCGCGGCTTTGTAGTAATTAGCTTTAGCTTTACCATCCTTATCACATATTCGGCTCTTATTCACCAACATCGGAAAATTCCGGATCTCGCTAAACCCAATCAACTGCTTGATATCTGGCCTCAGCCCATTTTCAAATTTTACACACTTGTCTTCCTCAGCTTCCACCGTGTTATAATGAGGAGCAAAACGACACAAGTCTTCAAATTTGGCCGCATATTCAGAAACGGATAAACTCCCTTGCTTAAGCTCCATGAACTCAATCACCTTACGATTCCTCTCGTCTGCCGGAAAATACTTGGTTAAAAACTCTCTCCGGAAACGAGCCCAAGTAACTAAAGCTCCACCAGCTCCCAACCTTTGACTAGCGTTTCCCCACCAATGATCAGCTTCATCATGGAGAACATACGCTCCTAGCAATACCTTATGCGCATCCAGACAACGCATAGCTCCGAAAATCCTCTCAATCCCTTCCAACCAAGTCTGAGCTCCATCTGGATCGTATCCTCCTTTGAAGATAGGCGGTTTGTTGTTCATAAACCTCTCGAGCCTCAGCTCATCTTCTCCGCCTCCTCTAGCTTGTTGTGCGGCTCTATCCGCAGTCCTACTAGCAGCATCCTGAGCCATGGCATCCGCCATCCGCTCCATCGCTTCCGCAAGTGCTCGTTGCGTCATATCCACACACTACCAAACACCACATAACACAAGTGAGAACAAAGTGTTTAAGAAAACACATGTTACACAAAGGGTATACTAAACCTAATTGATCCAATGGATCGACCTGCTCTGATACCAACTATTGTAACACCCTAACCCTTAACCGCCGATTATTAACTTTAATAAAGAAAACGTTAAGGCCATAGGAAGTTACATCATTAATAAAACTCAATTTCATAAACTTCAACAGAAATCAAAATATATTTGATTCTCAAACAGCAGCGGAAAAACCAACAATTGCTTATAACCAAGCATGCATATATATAAACACAAAAATATATACATAAGGTTTTCAAAAGAGGCAATTCAACAACAGAGACTATTGCCAAATCTATACACAAACGTTTAGATACCCCAAAATGGTGTTACAAATATCAGAGCACTAGACTCTAACTAGGACACTACTCCTAGTACAAAAAG
Source organism: Medicago ruthenica (assembly GCA_018208015.1). NCBI lineage: Eukaryota > Viridiplantae > Streptophyta > Magnoliopsida > Fabales > Fabaceae > Medicago > Medicago ruthenica. The sequence goes on from CM031372.1 coordinate 38,455,490, forward strand.
GTAAGGATAGCTAAGCTATGCCCTCACCACAGTGTAGGCTCCTAAACACCAAAAGCTACTCCTCAACGATAGCTTCGTCAACCTGATAATCTGGATCCCCAAAGATCCAGCAAATAACACATAACAGAGAGTGTTAGTATCACAAAATAATAAACATGTATAAATAACACATCATTATACATAACCAAAACACCACACATAATTGACAAAGTACAACACTCATCAATGACAACTATCATCAATAACTCATCATTAACCATTATGCACACATAATTTCCCACATAACTCATCAAATACAATTACCACTCACAACCATTATGCACACATAAGTTCCTAAATGAACACTAATGTCACAAAGGATGCATGCCTCAAAATGCATTCTCTAATGCATGTGGTACCAACTCGTTTCGGATAAACTTATATCCTTATCAAGCTCTCTTGATAACCAAGCTCTCTTGGATTTCATATCCGCTCCGGATATCATCGAATAACCCACTCCGGGTATCATACAATCATGAAATGCATGATGATTTACACAACTAATTATCAGCTCTCTGATAACTATCACAACAACAACAACAACAACAAACACAACCACTAGGCGCTCATGGCCATATCATAATACACAACATGTGTATACTCAACCATGTTCATCAATCTCAATTAAACCAAACAAATCATATCAAAAATCTCACCCATAAGGGTTTCAACTGAAAACCCACACACTTGATAACCCACACACACATGTTAGGGTTTTACTCAAAACTTTTCTTAAACAAATACTCTTCGAAAGCATTAGGAATGAATTAAAATGGTGGGCAAGGTTTCCAAAACATATTTTGAAAATACAGCAGCAAAAAGTCATCCCCGCGCGCACCAGGACCTCCAGAACAACTCAACAAAGTTGGCCTGTCCAGGGTTGGTCGCTACAAGCGAGCCCTTGGTCGCTACAAGCGAGCATAGGCAGGGAATTATCCTGCTTGGTCGCTACAAGCGAACCATTGGTCGCTACAAGCGAGCATGGTCGCTACAAGCGCCAGTGTGGTCGCTACAAGCGCGGATAGGCAGGGAATTATCCTGTCTGGTCGCTACAAGCGAGGTTCCGTCGCTACAAGCGACCGTATCAGTACACAGTCATAAAAATGTGATTTTTCCACCATTTTAGCCCATTCAAGGTTACCCAACTTCCAGAACTTGTTAAAAACAACTTTCCATCATAAAACATCATTTATAAACCATCACAAACAAGGATTGCATCAATCAAAGAAATTAGGGTTCAAGACAATAACTTTTCAAAAACTTTTCCTATGAACCCACAACACAATAACTCCAACAAATCATGCTAACAACATCAATTAGCATTCAAGCAAGCAAAACATACTCATTAACAACTTTAAACCATAAAAACTCTCTATCAAAACCTAGACAAAGTGAGGAGAAGTTTGGGATGGAGAAATAGACATTCTCCCCTTCTCAATCACTTGTAATCAAGTAATACTAACTCTCTTACCTTGAAATCAAAGTTCTCTAGCAATCTTCAAGCTTCAATCCCAAGCCCTAGCTCTCTTGCTCTTCTTCTCTTCTCCCACGTTTTCTCACAAAGAAAAGGAGGAAATGGCACTATTCATGTTCTCACAAAATCTTATATCCCTAGCAATTGATCCTAGCCATCCATCTTTACTAACCATCATGGACCAATCCTAGCCTTACAATCCAATCCAAGCTTACTACTATCATCCACATAGGATTATTACTACTACTCATAAACCAAAGCCCAATACTATTCACTCTCTTGGCCCAATTCGCCCAAAACTCTAAAAAACTACATTACGAACTTATCTTCGCGCTAAATAAATATTCCTCGATCATTAGAAAATATATTTAAATGCAAATCCATAGAATAAAGTATATAAAAATATAATATACGAAAATAGGGTCGTTACAGAATCCGTCTTTTTTTTAAAGCAAACTTTTTCGCCCAAGTGCGACTAAACCATTTTCATAAATAAAATCAATCAACACACAAACATTTTCTACCAAAGAACTACGTAGCTTTGAATTCTCCATCGCACCAGGAGATACGTAGGAGCAAGAGCAAACTCTTGTCAAGCACCCTAATAAAAAACTCATTTTTAGTCTTTAAATCATTTTTTCTTTCTCTTCCATTCTTTGCAAACATTTTTTTATGAAACTAACACATTTTGAAAGCTAATTAATTAATGGTTCCCGTTGAGTACAACGGATGTGAGGGGTGCTAATACCTTCCCCTCGCATAACCGATTCCCGAACCCGAATTTGGTTGCGATGACCTTGTTCTCATTCTCAAAGGGGTTTATCGACGTTCCCCTTTTCAAAAATAAAACTTCGGTGGCGACTTTACTGTCTAGCGAGCGTTTTCCGCCCGCGCATTTTCCCCGCCGCTTCAGCTGGCGACTTCACTGGGGACCCTTAGAGAATCAAACCTAGTTAGTTGGTTAGCTTTTAGTGTTAGTTTCTTTCCTTCATGTTTATTTATCTTTGGTCTATTTGGTTTATTTTATTTCCGCTTTGTTTATTTTTCACCTTTTATGTTATTGTGCTATCATATCGGGGTTATTCAAAACATTTTTTGAGTGGAGCTCTGTACCCGAGCTTGAAAAAACCTAGGTTTAGGATGGTGGTTGCGTAGTATTGGCTTTCGAGGTAGACATCTCGTTTAGTCAATATGAAGACCCCGCTTAGAAATGGTCCTCTTCGCGAAAGGTCGTCCGTATAATGGTTAACCCGTTATTATGGCGAAATTCCGAATTGGACCCCTAACTCTAAGGACCTTCTTCTTAGAACCTCTTCAAATTTTGGTGTTTGTATTAGCTTTCGAGTTAGACACCTCGTTTTGGTTAATGCAAACCCCACCTAGAGGAGACGCATTCGCGAAAGGTTGTCCTATAATGGTTAACCCGTTATTATGGCAAAATGCCGGGATGTTTCTATGACTCTAGGTACCCCTCAAGACAAAAAACTTTAGAGCTACCCTCGGCGAGAACCTTGGTATAGAAAGCACATAGAACTAAGCCCTCCTAGGGAGCCATCCCTTTAAGTTTTATTTTCCAATTATCCATATCCACACAAAGCATACATGCATTGCATCCACATGCATAAAATCATTTTCTTAATGCACAAGTTTTGTTTCAGGGAATTGCAACGGCTAAAATTGTGTTGCAAATGTCTAACATAATCTCTTGCAGTCCCCTAAAAACTAATCATAACAAAAAAAAAAAAAAACTTTTTCATGCATTTGCATTAACATCATCCATAACATGCATACATTCGCTTTCATACCCAAAATTCACTCCCCTTCTTATTACCAGAAATTCCAACAATCCAAACTGATTCATCGGCATTCGCATTTCACACGAAGTAACGCACAAAGGATCATGGAGGAAATCAAACATAAGACACCTTGTTTGGGCTACCATTGCTCTCCGAATGCAAGCCTCAACAACTGGACTGCCGTTGAAATCCCAAAGATATTTTCTTTTTCAAAGTAATCATGTTTTTCAAGTCCTTTTGCTCTGCCCAAGGCTTAAGGATAACTTTGTAGGGCACCCTTTTATTTCAAACGTTGAATCATCAATAAAAAGCATTTCGTTTTCCACTATTCTTTATTCTTCCATTTCTGCATTTATTTTTCTTAAAAAAAAAAAATCCTTTCCGTTCATTTGTTTATTTTTTTGTTTTGTTCATCCTTCTAAAATAAAAATCATCATAAAAACACATGCAGATCCCTGAACAAACTCATTGATTGTGATACTGCTACAATCCCGCGTAACCTTGAACTCCCCATTAACCAAGCTGAAGAGGATGGTGGAAGTGATTGCGAGCTTCCCGAAGAGTTGGCAAGACTGCTAGAGCATGAATCTAAAGAGATACAGCCGAATCAAGAGCCTGTGGAGGTAATTAACCTGGGAACTGAGCATGATATAAAAGAGGTCAAGATCGCGTGGTCATACCAAGACATGCCAGGGTTGGATACCGAGATAGTTGAGCACAAGCTACCACTCCGGCCAGAATGCCCGCCGATAAAGCAGAAATTGAGAAGGACAAGACCGGACATGTCACTTAAGATCAGGGAGGAGGTCAAAAGACAATTTGATGCAGGATTCCTAGCCGTGGCAAAATATCCACAATGGGTTGCTAACGTAGTACCAGTACCGAAGAAAGATGGTAAAGTGCGAATGTGTGTCGATTACCGAGATCTGAACAAGGCGAGTCCCAAGGATGATTTCCCATTACCTCACATCAATGTGTTGGTAGACAATACAGCCCAGTTCGCGGTGTTCTCATTCATGGATGGATTCTCCGGTTACAATCAAATCAAGATGGCTCCGGAAGACATGGAGAAAACCACCTTCATCACCCCATGGGGAACATATTGCTACAAGGTAATGCCTTTCGGCTTGAAGAACGCTGGGGCAACCTATCAAAGAGCAATGATGGCTCTCTTCCACGACATGATGCACAAAGAATTAAAGGTCTATGTGGATGACATGATTGCCAAATCTGAAACTGAAGAAGACCATGTCCTTCACTTGCAAAAGCTATTCGTACGTTTAAGGAAATACAAACTGCGACTCAATCCAGCTAAGTGCACCTTTGGTGTCAGGTCCGGAAAGTTACTCGGTTTCATTGTTAGTCAACGAGGGATCGAGGTTGACCCCGACAAGGTACGCGCAATCCAAGATATGCCAGCTCCTCGTACTGAAAAAGAAGTTCGTGGGTTTCTAGGGAGACTGAACTACATCTCTAGGTTCATTTCTCATCTCACCGCTACTTGTGAGCCAATCTTCAAATTGCTGCGTAAGGATCAGGCCGTCATATGGAATGAGAATTGTCAAGGGGCATTTGAAAGAATCAAACAATACTTGCAAGAACCACCTGTCTTGATACCGCCCGTTCCTGGAAGACCTCTCATTATGTACTTAACAGTATTGGAGGAATCCATGGGATGTGTGCTGGGGCAACATGATGAAACTGGTAGGAAGAAGCACACCATTTATTTTTTGAGCAAGAAATTCACTGATGTCGAAACCAGATACACCTTGCTAGAAAGAACTTGTTGTGCTTTGGCATGGGCTGCACGCCGATTGAGACAATACATGATCTGTCACACGACATGGCTGGTATCAAAGATGGATCCAATCAAATACATCTTCGAGAAACCCGCTCTGACCGGTAGAATTGCCCGTTGGCAAATGTTGTTATCCGAGTATGACATCCTGCATGTGACTCAGAAAGCTATCAAGGGAAGTGTGCTAGCAGACCACTTGGCTCATCAACCGGTGGAAGACTATCAGCCCATACCATTTGATTTCCCAGATGAAGATATTATGGCTTTAAAGGAAGATGAGGTCATAGGAGATGATGAAGGACCCGAACTAGGGGCACGATGGAAGCTTGCATTCGATGGCGCATCTAATGCCATGGGGCATGGGATTGGAGCCGTTCTAATATCTCCACAAGGTGGTTATACCCCCTTCACAGCAAGACTATGTTTTGACTGCACGAATAATGTGGCAGAATATGAGGCATGCATCTTGGGCCTTGAGGCTGCCATCGATCTAAGAATCAAGATTTTGGAGGTGTATGGAGATTCGGCCCTAGTCATTTACCAAGTAAAAGGAGAATGGGAAACCCGTCATCCCAAGCTGATCATGTACCATGCTCATGTCTCGAAGCTAATAGAGTTCTTAGATGAAATCACCTTCCATCATATCCCAAGAGAAGAAAATCAAGTAGCAGATGCTTTGGCTACGTTATCCTCAATGTACAAAGTGAAGTTTCACAATGAAGCGCCGCCTATAAAGGTGGAGCGCCGAGACGAGCCTGCATTCTGTTTGTCAATCGAAGAGGTGTCTGACGGCAAGCCATGGTACCATGACATCAAAGTCTACCTCAGAAATCAAGAATATCCTGCAAACATCTCAAGTAGGGATAAAAAGACTTTGAGACGACTATCAGCTAAATTCTTCCTGAATGGTGATGTGCTCTACAAAAGAAACCATGATCTGGTTCTTCTCAGATGTGTGGACAAACATGAGGCAGATTTGCTCATCAAAGAAATCCATGAAGGGTCCTTCGGTACCCATGCCAATGGACATACAATGGCTAGAAAAATCCTGAGGGCAGGTTACTATTGGCTGACCATGGAATATGATTGTTTCAGCTACGCTAGGAAGTGCCACAAGTGCCAAATCTACGCGGATAAGGTGCACGTACCTCCAGTCCCTTTAAACGTAATGGCGTCACCTTGGTCGTTCTCCATGTGGGGCATCGACATGATTGGGCCCATTGAACCTAAAGCTTCAAATGGACACCGGTTCATCCTAGTCGCCATCGACTACTTCACCAAATGGGTTGAAGCTACCTCATACACCATTGTAACAAAGCAAGTGGTGGTTCGATTCATCAAAAAAGAGATAATATGTCGCTACGGACTCCCCAACAAAATCATCACTGACAATGGCACCAACTTGAACAACAAAATGATGGAAGATTTGTGTGAAAGTTTCAAGATCGAACACCACAACTCTTCGCCATACCGGCCAAAGATGAATGGAGCCGTAGAAGAAGCTAACAAAAACTTCAAGAAAATCCTTCAAAAGATGGTGAAAACTTACAAAGATTGGCATGAAATGCGTCCCTTTGCCTTACATGGCTATAGGACCTCGGTTCGCACCTCGACAGGGGCAACCCCGTTCTCCCTGGTGTATGGCATGGAGGCAGTCCTCCCCATTGAGGTGGAAATTCCCTCAATGAGAGTCTTGATGGAGACAAAACTAGAAGAAGCAGAATGGATTCAAGCAAGGTTTGACCAGCTGAACCTAATCGATGAGAAGCGGATGATAGCCTTATGTCATGGTCAGTTATATCAAAGCAGGCTCAAGAAGGCGTTCGACAAGAAGATCCGTCCTCGAGAGTTCCAAGTAGGCGACCTAGTGCTCATAAGGATCCTACCTATACAAAAGGATTCGCGTGGAAAATGGACTCGGAACTACGAAGGCCCTTATGTAGTGAAGAAAGCTTTCTCTGGAGGAGCCTTGATTCTCACAACAATGGACGGCGAGGACTTCCCGCGTCCTGTGAATTCCGATGTAGTCAAGAAATACTATGCCTAATAACAAAAAGAACGCCCGCTAAGTTGAAAACCTGAAAGGGCAACTTAGGCAAAAAGGGGCATCCCGGTGGACTGAAAACTCGAAAGAGCGGTCCAGGAAAAAGTTAGGGATATAAAAACCAAAGAAAATCCGCTAAGTCAAAAACCTGAAAAGGCGACTTAGGCAAAAGTTGGGAAAAGAAAAAGGCATGTAACTACATTGGGGCAATCTACTCCTAATACCGGCTGAAGAACCAATCCTTTCGCCATCCTCAGAAGCAGGGTATTGTGGGTTTAGGGTTATTAAGAAAGTAGCAGTCATCATGACTCAGTGGGAACTTCCAATGTTTTCCCTCTTCCCATCTTCATTTCTCTTATTTATCTTATGGAGTTACACCTTTAGTGTGCTACCATTCCATGTACTAAATTTTGTTTAACCATCAATAAAACGCATCCTTTTATTTACCTTTTGTCATTCCCTATCGCTAAATGCTATTTTGATGATACAATTTTGAAATAAAAATAATAACATAAAATCCATCGAAATCATGATTTACTTTGATTTGAAAATATCATAAGGGAAATTAACGACTTCCGGCGAGGTGTTGTATCTCTCAGAATTCTCAGAGCAACCACAAGTGGTTCCCGTCTATAGCAGAGTCGACATCTACGTACGAACTGCCCATGCAGGCACGAAATGTCGAAAGCTCCGTCAGCAGCCACCCATCTGAAACTTCAATAGCGATGAGTTTATGCGAATGCCGAAGGATCGAAAAACCCCAAACATTGTACTCTCACCATTTTATCCCATGAAATCCCAAAGCCCAATTTTCATTGGCACCTAATCACAAATAAAGCCCAATTTTCATTGGCAATCACAACTACAACTTCCTACAAAAAGCCCAGTCGTCATTGGCATTCCTCACATTTCAAACAAAGCCCAATTTTCATTGGCACCTAACCAACCAAAGCCCAATCTTCATTGGCACTCACCAACATAACTGACCAAAGCCCAATCATCATTGGCACCTAATCACAAAAAGCCCAATTTTCATTGGCATTCCCCAGTAGAGTTGCAACCCCAAAGCCCAATCATCATTGGCACTCACAAACATCTACTCACAAAAGGCCCAATCATCATTGGCAAGCACAAATCATAAATAAAGCCCAATTTTCATTGGCATTCCCTCTCACAATCACAACCAAGCCCGACCTTGCTCGGCATCCAATCATAATCCCCAACATGACGTTTGTTCCCCCACATGTCAGCATAATACATGCATCATATCAAATTCATTCATTAGCATGCATCTCATATTTATACCATACTTCTCCTCACAATTTCTCATTTTCCCCAATGAGCCTCAATCAAATACCCCCCAGTGAGTCATCCTAGTGTTCCCCAGTGAACCTCATTCAAGAACTTCTCCAGTAAGTTTTTCTAAAAATCCCCCGGAAGATTTCTTCCCAAACTATCCCATTCCCCAGTGGACTAACTCACAACCACTAAGGTTCCCCAGTTAAAACTCCCCCAGCGAGTCAACCACCATAACATATCATTATCATGTCACCAGCGTCAGACTGGTGACAATCATATCATATCATTATCATTTCACCAGCGTCAGACTGGCGATGATCATATCACCCTTTACCATTCCACCAATACCCACTTGGTTGTAATCGGTCAAGCATCACTTTCCCCTAGGGATCGACTCTCAGTGTAAGCGGCTGAGTAAGACCACCTTTCCCCAGTGAATCGACCTTCAGCATAAACGGCTGAATAAGATTACTCTTATCCTCAGGGATCTACCTCCAGCGCAGGCGGCTGGATATGATCACCACTTTCCTTAGAGATCGACCTTCAGCATAAACGGCTGAATAAGATTACTTCATCCTCAGGGTCTACCTTCAGCATAAGCGGCTGAACTTGATCACACTTACCATCTTAGATCGACCTTCAGCACAAACGGCTGAATAAGATTACTCTATCCCTAGGGTCTACCTCTAGCATAAGCGGCTAGATAAGATCACTTATCCTCCTGGATCGACCTTCAGCACCAACGGCTGAATAAGATCGCCTTCGCTCTCAGGGTCTACCTCTAGCATAAGCGGCTAGATAAGATCACTTATCTTCCTGCATCGACCTTCAGCACCAACGGCTAAATAAGATCGCCTTCACCCTTATCCCCAAGGATCTACCTCCACTATAGGCGGCCGGATATGATCACTTTTGCCCTTAGAGATCTACCTTCAGCGTAAGCGGCTGGATATGATCAATCTTCCCAGTGAAACCACGTTATCCCCAGTGGAGTCGGATCCTTTTTCTTCAACGAACTCGAGTAACCTTTTGTTTTGTTTTGTCCCCAGTCAGGTCATCTTCGTCGTTTTGCATTCATACCTGCATCGCGAGCATTCACAGCATTGCATGCATAGCATCGCATCCATAGCATTTTCCCGTCAAAATTGGTCAAAAATAAGGTACTCTGTATTTAAGTCTCTTCGACCCGTCGAATTAAAAACTTCACTTTTAAATCTCTCTAACGAAGAAACTTAAATAGGGGCAGCTGTCGTACCCCAATTTTTGACCCAGTTTTGATTCGTTTTAATCGTCTTTTTAAGGCCGAGAATTTTCGTCGTTTCAGAAGAAATTTCGGCAGGGAGGTATTTTAAAATACCTCATTTAGGGTTTCAAAGGCAATAATTTTAGTTTTATTGTTATTTCATTTTTACTTTAGTTTTTTTATTATTATTTTATTAATTTCGTTTTTATTTTTTGCTGTTAATTATTTTCTGTTTTGTTTTATTTTTTATGCTGTTATTTTTATCATTTATTTTAATTATTTAATTAATTAATAAAACAGATCCATCACTTTCTCATCAGATCCATCACTTTCTTCATCAGTTTTTTGTCCCTTTTGTTTGGTTTCTTGCCATTTTTCTGATTAAGCCACAGATCCCATCTCAACAGCTCTGGACACAACCTCTTTTGTGCATCCATTTTCAATAAAAACAGTGGAAAAGAGAGGATTAACAGAACAGCAAAAAAAACACACAAAACAGCAGCAAAATACACTTCCTCCTCCATAACTCAAAACAGCCACATAATCATAAAAACAGCACCACTCCTCCCCCCCACAACCCAAAACGCGACCACAACACACACCCCTCCTACCACCAACAACCAAACCACCTCCTCCTCCACCAAAAACCCCACACCAGCTGCGTGAACAGTACCCAAACAGCCACTAAAACGCGCCCAAACAGCACACGAACCACACACACACGCAAGCAAACAACACAAAAAAAAACAGCTCACTACGGCCACAAAAAACAGCCCAACACGTGCACAAACACGGCCAAACCACGCAAGCAAACACAGCCCTAAACAACCACACCCACGGCCCAAACATCCAGCCACACAACAACCATTTCCAGCTCCCTAAACCGCCCAAAAAACAGAACAAAACCGAACACAAAAAACCAAAGAAAAGGTAGTTTTCAAATTTTTTTTAAAAACTTTAAGTTTAGATCTACTCGTTTTGAAAAAGATTTTGAAAAATCTAAGAGTAGATTTGAGAAGAGGGTGAGGAGAAGAGTTAGAAAAACTAAATTTTTTTAAAAAAAACGAAGTTTTGAAATTCCGGCGCGGTTGCGCCGCCGGCGGCCACCGCACCGGAAAAATTTTCCGGTCACCGGAAAGAAGCAAGGGGGCGGCGCCCTAGAGAGAGGGGAGAGAAGAGGGAAGGCTGGTTTTTAGAGAGAAGTTTGAGAGAGAAAGAAAAGAGAATAATGAGAAAGTTAGTAAAGGGATGGGGTATTTATACCCCTCCCGGATCCTGTGCGCGTGGGTGTATGCGTTAGCATGCACCCTCGCCCCTCAGGCTCTCTGATTTAAATCAGACCGCTGTGATTATCTCCCCTTGTGATCAGATCAGGGCCCTCTGATTAATCAGACGGCCCAGATTAAATCACGCTGGCCCAATGCATTTTGGGCCTATTTGTTTTAAATCTGATTATTTTCACACTTCCTGCACCCCCTATTTTATTTTTACACCTCCCTGTTTATTTCTTTTAGTTTTTTCTTTGCAATTTTATTTCCTATTATTATTATTATTTCCTTTTTATTGTTTCTTTTATTTTTCACATCTTATTTATTTACTTATCACATCATATCATGCATTTTATTTTATTTGTCATTTCACTTTGCATTTATCATTTTATTTATTTATATGTCATTGGAATGCATTTAGGGTTTCACTTTGCATTTCACTTTGAGCCAACACCGTAATCTAATCCCTCGTGTTTAGTCTATCGCACTTAATTTCATTTTTAAGTATTAATGCTTTAATCCTTTCACGTTTTTTTATTTTATTTTTATTAGATTATTATCCTATTTTCAATATACCAAAAACATAAAAAAAAAATTCTTTCTGTAAATGAAAATAAATATTAAGAGTTCAATCGATCGGAAAAAGGAAAACTTGGGTAGACACCCGACGCTTCCCCGAATGCGGAACGCGAGATCCCCGTCTCGGTCACGTTCAAAGCATTCGTCGTTCGATTAAACTTTTAATAAAACAAAAATAAACAAAAACATTTTTCTTTTGTGAGCGAAAAAGGAAAACTTGGGTAGACACCCGACGCTTCCCCGAATATTCGAGAACGAGGTAGACACTTCACTTTTCGGATATTCGTCCTCCGTTTAAAATCAATCTCAACCCACTTAACTTTATTTCTTTCACGCCCATGTGCGTTTTCAAACGGATGTCATCGCCCAAGCGCGAGTCCGCTCTTTTATTCAAACTTCTTTTACGCCCATGCGCGTTTTCAAATGGATATCATCGCCCAAGCGCGAATCCGTCTTTTTTCTAAAGCAAACTTTTTCGCCCAAGTGCGACTAAACCATTTTCATAAATAAAATCAATCAACACACAAACATTTTCTACCAAAGAACTACGTAACTTTGAATTCTCCATCGCACCAGGAGATACGTAGGAGCAAGAGCAAACTCTTGTCAAGCATCCTAATAAAAAACTCATTTTTAGTCTTTAAATCATTTTTTCTTTCTCTTCCATTCTTTGCAAACATTTTTTTTATGAAACTAACACATTTTGAAAGCTAATTAATTAATGGTTCCCGTTGAGTACAACGGATGTGAGGGGTGCTAATACCTTCCCCTCGCATAACCGATTCCCGAACCCGAATTTGGTTGCGATGACCTTGTTCTCATTCTCAAAGGGGTTTATCGACGTTCCCCTTTTCAAAAATAAAACTTCGGTGGCGACTTTACTGTCTAGCGAGCGTTTTCCGCCCGCGCATTTTCCCCGCCGCTTCAATACCACACTTCACTCCTTTTGAATGATTCAACTCATCTTGCATTGCTTCAATCCAAAATTCATCAGTTAGGGCTTCTTTTACATTTTTGGGTTCAAACTTAGACACAAAACATGAATCAGTAGCAACTGAGTCTGATCTCCTGGTTCTGACCCCTTGATCCAAGCTCCCAATGATAAGCTCCTTAGGATGATCCTTCTGAACTCTAATTGATGGCCCTTTATTGGTAGGATCATGATCTGGATTCACTTCTGCTTCTTCAGACTCTGGATGCTTTTCTGCTTCTGAAGTTTGTTCTTCTGAGGCTTCAGACTCTGGAATAACTTCAGATTCATTCTTTTCATTCTCAGCAGACAGATCATCAATCACAACATTTATGCTCTCCATCACAACCTTTGTTCTTGAGTTAAACACCCTACAGGATCTGCTGTTTACTGAATATCCCAAAAATATGCCCTCATCAGACTTAGGATCCAGTTTTCTCCTATTTTCCCTGTAAGCCAAGATGTAACATCTGCTCCCAAAAACATGGAAATATTTGACTGTAGGCTTCCTTCCTTTCCATAGTTCATACAATGTAGATGCTGTTCCCTTTTTCAAAGTGACTCTATTGTGTATGTAACATGCTGTGTTCATAGCTTCAGCCCAGAACATATATGGAAGTTTCTTAGCATGCAGCATTACTCTTGCACATTCTGCTAAAGTCCTATTCTTCCTCTCAACTACACCATTTTGCTGAGGTGTAATAGGTGCAGAAAACTCATGTTTTATACCTTCAGAAGCACAGAATTATGAGAAACTCTTGTTTTCAAATTCTTTGCCATGATCACTTCTGATTCTGACAATACCACAGTCCTTCTCTCTTTGTAATTGAGTGCACAGGTCTTTAAAAACATCAAAAGTATCAGACTTCTCTCTAACAAAACTGATCCATGTGTATCTTGAGTAGTCATCTACCATTACAAATGCATACCTTTTTCCTCCAATACTTTCTACTTGCATAGGCCCCATTAAATCCATATGTAAAAGTTCTAGTACTTTAGTAGTTACCTGATGAACTAATCTGGGATGAGACTTTCTTGTTTGTTTCCCAATTTGACAATCACCACAAACATTGTCCTCATTGATTTTCAGATTAGGTACACCTCTGATAGCTTCAGTACTTAGGATTTTTTTTTCATGCCTTTCAGATGCAGATGACCCAATTTCTGGTGCCAGAGCTTGACTTCCTCTTCTGAGCTCATGAGATAAGAGGTCAGGCTTCTTTCTTCTTCAGACACCCATAAATAACAGTTGTCTTTGGATCTGCAGCCTCTCATCTGAACCTTACCTTCTTGATCAGTCACAAAGCACTCTTGCTTATTGAAATTAACCTTCAAATCTTGATCACATAGCTGGCTAATACTGATTAGATTAGAGGTTAGTCCTTCCACCAGTAGCACATCATTAAGTCTGGGTAAACCTTCACATATCAAATCACCAATACCCAGAATCTGACCTTTTACACCATCTCCAAATGTCACATAACTTCTGGAGTATGATCTGATATTGCTCAGCAGCTTCTTCACACCTGTCATATGCCTTGAACACCCACTATCAAAATACCAGTCTTCTTTTGAGGTGGCTCTCAAAGAAGTATGAGCTATAAGGCCAACATTCTGAACTTTGGGCTTCCACACCTTCTGAACATTGTGTCTGATAGCAGCTGGTTCAACTTTTCTATACTGAAAATGTTCAGGATAGCCATAAAGTTTGAAGCAGAATGGTTAGATATGCCCTTTCTTTTCACAATGATGACAAACCCATGGATGATTTCTCCTTCTTCTGTTTCTGAAAAATTTCTGGGGTTGCTTCTGAGGTGCCATCTTAGATGTTCCAATCATAGAATCATCAGTCTTAGTGGCAGGAACAAACTTTTTAACAAAATTCATCTGTTTAGGAATCTGAGTCTGATCAACAAAACCTAAACCAGCTTTTCCTTGTTTCTGGACATCCAGAATCTCTTCCAACTTATCAGTAGCAGAGTTCATCATCCTAACTTGCTTTTTCATCTGATCAAGTTGAGAATTTAGCAGGTTCACTTCTTCTTTTAATTCTGAATTCTGAACCAACAGTTCACCTTTCTCAGCCTCCAGTTGAAAAATAGTCTCCTTCTGATCCAGAACTTGTTTGCAAACCTCAGCACTTCTGGTATACAGCTTCTTGTAATTGTCAGCTAGTTCATCATATGAGGTTTTAGCAGCTTCAGACACAGATGAAGCTTCAGACTCTGAGTCAGACTCTGAAAAAGTCTCAGACTCTAAAACAGGTTCCTTCTTCAAGATAGCTCCTGACCTTACTACCAGACCAGTATCACACATACCAGATTCACTTCCAGCATCTTCTTCAGAATCATCATCAGACCATGCAACAACTAGGCTCTTCTTCTGTTTCTTAAGGAAAGTAGGACATTCAGATTTGATATGCCCATAGCCCTCACACTGATAGCACTGCACACCTTTAGCTTGATTACTTTTCTCCTCAGACTTGGTCTTTTTCACATCAGTTTGTTGCTTCTTGTTGTTGAATCTGAAGTTCTTACCTTTGGCTTTGGCTTTTCTGTCAATATTCTTCAGAATCTTGTTGAATTGTTTTCCCAGCAACACTAGAGCTTCTGATAAGTCATCCTCATCAGACTCTTGTTGATCATCAGCTTCAGAATTCACAGTAAAAGCTACACCTTTTCCTTTCTTCTCAGGCTGTTTACAAAAAGCAGTCTCAAAGTTCAACAAAGAACCAATGAGCTCTTCAACCTTCATAGCAGAGATATCATGAGCCTCCTCAATTGCTATGACCTTCATATCAAATCTTCTGGCCAGGGACCTAAGGATTTTTCTGACTAACTTCTCATCAGACATCTTTTCACCAAGAGAATCAAAAGAGTTTGCCATGTCCAGCACATTCATGTAGAAATCTTGTATGCAATCATCCTCCGTCATCTTCAGGTTCTCAAACTTGGTGGTCAGCAACTGTAGTCTAGACATCTTCACCTTAGAAGTTCCTTCATGAGTTGTTTTCAAAATTTCCCAGGCCTCCTTTGCAACTGTACATTGCTTGATGAGTCTGAACATATTCTGGTCCACACCATTAAAGATTGCATTCAAAGCTTTTGAATTTCCCAGTGACAGATCATCTTCAGCTTTGGTCCATTCTTCTTCAGGCTTCAGAACCTCAGTCTTGTTCCCATCTTTGTCCAAAACTACTGGATGATCCCAGCCTTAATCACAACTTTCCAAGTCCTGCTGTCAATAGACTTTAGAAAAGCACACATCCTAGACTTCCAATACTCATAGTTCGTGCCATCTAGTAGGGGTGGTCTATTGACATAGCCTCCTTCTCTATCCATGCTTGCCAGATATTAACTCCTCTGGATCTCACCCAAAATACAGGCAGGGTGCCAGCTCTGATGCCAATTGAAATTCTGGCCAGGCAATAAGACAGAGTTACCAGGTTCTGAACCAAACAGGTTCTGAACAATACGCAGGGCACAATAGATTGTAAAAACAGAGCACAAGCAAAAACAATCAGCAAAATAACAAGTGCAGGAAAGTAAAAGGCACAGAGGTTTGTTAACCTAGTTCGGAGTAAACACCTCCTACTCTAGGGGATACCAATCCAGGAAGGAAATCCACTATAGGATTTAACCCTTAAGACTCAAGACACTGACTCCCAGTTCCCAGCCTAAGCAATTAAACTCCTCCTAGTCTGATTTCTATACAACTCTTGAGTATTAGAAAACTTCTAACTTCCTATTCAAGTAACTGCAACCCAGCCACTTGAACAACCCTAAAAACTACCCTGATTTGAAACACAAACTTCAACAACAAACCTTCATTCGTACCTACAGGCTTAGAATGAAGTTACAACTCAATAACAATCCTAAACCAACTCAAACTGAGTGGTGCACAAATAAAAACTCGAAGTTTAAAACAAAGACTCTATTCTCTGAATAATATTTTGTATTTCGTAAATCTTCAAAACATAGCAGCAATCTCCTTTTATAGAATTCAGTAGCTCTTTTTAATTCTGTAGCCAATCTTCTAAATTGATTTGTTTCTGAATTATGATTGGTCCAATAAGGAAACAAATAAAACCACAATGTATCTTTGAAAGATTACATCAGGAAAATACGTGTTTTCATAACAACAAACCAAATCTTCATTAGATCTTCTCCAAAACAACCAGCATTCTAGAAGCAATACGCGTGGATAAATCCTTGAAAAATCTTGCCAAGATTCGCGCAGAAACAACTTGAAAAAGATCAGCTTCTGATGAAGTCAACCAAAGTCAACGCTGGCATCAGACTCTGAATTCAGCTTCTGAACTGCTACAGTGCTTCTGATGAAGTATTCAGCTTCTGATGGAATTTCCAACTTCTGGACAACTTCAAATCAAAAAACTTGCAACTGAAGATTTGTTCTAACTAAGGAGATGCTTCTAATCAACATATTGGATTTGCCAAAACATGCAGCCAACACCAAAAGACTCAACAGATAAGAATATGTTCAGATTAATCAAACAATGTACAGTTGCAAAGGATGCTTGGGAAATATTGAAAACCACTCATGAAGGAACCTCTAAGGTCAAGATGTCCAGGCTGCAGTTGCTGACCACCAAGTTTGAAAACCTGAAGATGTTGGAGGACGGGAGTATTCAGGATTTTTACATGAATGTGCTGGACATGGCTAATTCCTTTGATTCTCTTGGGGAAAAGATGTCTGATGAAAAGATAGTAAGAAAAATTCTCAGGTCCCTGCCCAGAAGATTTGATATGAAGGTTACATCCATAGAAGAAGCTCATGACATCACCACCATGAAGGTTGAGGAGCTGATTGGGTCTTTGCTAAATTTTGAGACTGCATTCTGCAAACAGCCTGATAAGAAAGGGAAAGGAGTAGCATTTGCAGTAAATTCAGGAGCTGATGATCAACAAGAGTCTGATGAGGAGGATAGTGATTTATCAGAAGCTCTAGTGTTGCTTGGTAAACAATTCAATAAAATTCTGAAGAAGGTTGACAGAAAATCCAAGACCAAAGGTCAGAATTTCAGATTCAACAATAAGAAGCAACAACCTGATGAGAAGAAGACCAAGTCTGAGGAGAAAAGTAACCAAGCCAAAGGTGTGCAGTGCTTTGAGTGTGAGGGGTATGGACATATAAAAACTGAATGTCCCACTTTTCTTAAGAAGCAGAAGAAGAAGAGTCTAGCTGTCTCATGGTCTGATGAAGATTCAGAAGAAGAATTTGAGAATGAATCTGCTAAGGGTGACACAAGTCTCATGGTTAAGTTACAGTCTCAGAAGTCAGAAGCTCTTACAAAGTCTGAACCAGCTTTAGAGTCAGAAACCTTTTCTGAGTCTGACTCAGAGTCTGAAGCTTCATCTATGTCTAAAATTGCAAAGTCATCATATGATGAACTAGCTGACAACTACAGGAAGCTATATACCAGAAGTGCTGAGGTTTGCAAACAAGTTCTGGATCAGAAGGAGACTATTTTTCAACTGGAGGCTGAAAAAGGAGAACTTCTAGTGCAGAATTCAGAATTAAAAGAAGAAATGAACCAGCTAAATTCCCAACTTGAGCATATGAAAAAACAGGTTAGAATGATGAATACTGCTACTAATGTGCTGGATGAAATTATAGAGAATCAGAAACAAGGAAAAACTGGTTTAGGATTTGTGGATGAGAGTCTGAACCTCAAGCAGAAAAATCCAGTTAAACAGTTTGTTCCTGCTACTCAGACTCATGATCCTATGATTGGAACATCTAAGATGAGACCTCAGAAGGTAGCCCAGATGCAAGGACATAAGTAAACTCAGATAAGACCTCAGAAGTATGATCAGATGCAACCCCAGAAGTTCAACAGAAGAAGGAGGAATCATACCTGGACCTATCATCATTGTGGTAAGAAGGGACATATTAAACCTTTTTGCTTTAAACTGTATGGTTATCCTGAACACTTTCAATATAGAAGAGTGTAACCAGCTGCACCCAGACACAATGTTCAGAAGGTGTGGAAGCCTAAGGTTCAGAATGTAGGCCTGATTGCCCATACCTCATTGAGAGCCACTTCTAGAGAGGACTGGTACTTTGATAGTGGTTGTTCAAGGCACATGACTGGTGTGAAGAAGCTGCTGAGCAATATCAAACCTTATTCCAGAAGTTATGTGACATTTGGAGATGGAGCAAAAGGTGAGATACTGGGTATTGGGGATTTAATCAGTGAAGGCTTACCTAGATTGAATGATGTGATGTTGGTGAAAGGTTTAACCTCTAATCTGATCAGTATTAGCCTACTTTGTGATCAAGACTTGAAGGTTAATGTAACATCCGGTGGCTCCCAATGGGCAGGCCTCCCTATCTTTCAAGGGCCGAGATGTACTCATGGTCTTCTCCACCCCCCAAGTGGAGTTTCATGCCTTCCGTGGGAATCGAACCACGTACCCTGGAGGCTATAAGTACATGGCCAATGCATTCCCACTACCAATTGAGCTACCAGCTCAATTGGTAGTGGGAATGCATTGGCCATGTACTTATAGCCTCCAGGGTACGTGGTTCGATTCCCACGGAAGGCATGAAACTCCACTTGGGGGGTGGAGAAGACCATGAGTACATCTCGGCCCTTGAAAGATAGGGAGGCCAGCCCATTGGGAGCCACCGGATGTTACAAAAAAGGCGCCTTTTTTGTAACATCCGGTGGCTCCCAATGGGCTGGCCTCCCTATCTTTCAAGGGCCGAGATGTACTCATGGTCTTCTCCACCCCCAAGTGGAGTTTCATGCCTTCCGTGGGAATCGAACCGTGTACCCTGGAGGCTATAAGTACATGGCCAATGCATTCCCACTACCAATTGAGAAGTAGCTCAATTGGTAGTGGGAATGCAAAGAACTTGTACTTAGGCCCCAGGTACAGGGTTCGATTCCCACGGAAGGCAAAAACTCCACATGGGGGGTGGAGAAGGTCGTGA
Organism: Medicago ruthenica; assembly: GCA_018208015.1. Classification (NCBI taxonomy): domain Eukaryota; kingdom Viridiplantae; phylum Streptophyta; class Magnoliopsida; order Fabales; family Fabaceae; genus Medicago; species Medicago ruthenica. The sequence continues at coordinate 38,474,960 of CM031372.1, forward strand.
GTACATCTCGGCCCTTGAAAGATAGGGAGGCCAGCCCATTGGGAGCCACCGGATGTTACAAAAAAAGGCGCCTTTTTTGTAACATCCGGTGGCTCCCAATGGGCTGGCCTCCCTATCTTTCAAGGGCCGAGATGTACTCATGGTCTTCTCCACCCCCCAAGTGGAGTTTCATACCTTCCGTGGGAATCGAACCACGTACCCTGGAGGCTATAAGTACATGGCCAATGCATTCCCACTACCAATTGAGCTAGTAGCTCAATTGGTAGTGGGAATGCATTGGCCATGTACTTATAGCCTCCAGGGTACGTGGTTCGATTCCCACGGAAGGCATGAAACTCCACTTGGGGAGTGGAGAAGACCATGAGTACATCTCGGCCCTTGAAAGATAGGGAGGCCAGCCCATTGGGAGCCACCGGATGTTACAGTTAATTTCAACAAGCAAGAGTGTATTGTAACTGATCAGGAAGGTAAAGTTCAGATGAGGGGCTGCAGATCCAAAGATAACTGTTATTTATGGGTGTCTGAAGAAGAAAGAAGCCTGACTTCTTGTCTTATGAGTTCAGAAGAGGAAGTCAAGCCCTGGCACCAGAAACTGGGACATTTGCATCTGAAAGGCATGAAGAAAATCCTAAGTACTGAAGCTATCAGAGGTGTACCTAATCTGAAGATCAATGAGGACAGTGTTTGTGGTGATTGTCAAATTGGGAAACAAACAAGAAAGTCTCATCCCAGATTAGTTCACCAGGTAACTACTAAAGTACTAGAACTTGTTCATATGGATTTAATGGGGCCTATGCAAGTAGAAAGTATTGGAGGAAAAAGGTATGCATTTGTAATGGTAGATGACTACTCAAGATTCACATGGGTTAATTTTGTTAGAGAGAAGTCTGATACTTTTGAAGTGTTTAAAGACTTATGCACTCAATTACAAAGAGAGAAGGACTGTGGTATTGTCAGAATCAGAAGTGATCATGGCAAAGAATTTGAAAACAAGAGTTTCTCAGAATTCTATGCTTCTGAAGGTATAAAACATGAGTTCTCTGCACCTATAACACCTCAGCAAAATGGTGTAGTTGAGAGGAAGAATAGGACATTAGCAGAATGTACAAGGGTTATGCTACATGCAAAGAAGCTGCCTTATATGTTTTGGGCTGAAGCCATGAATACTGCCTGCTACATCCATAACAGAGTTACTTTAAAGAAGGGAACAACTTGTACCTTATATGAATTATGGAAAGGGAGAAAGCCAACTGTGAAATACTTTCATGTGTTTGGGAGCAGATGTTACATTTTGACTGACAGAGAAAATAGAAGAAAACTGGACCCTAAGTCTGATGAAGGTATATTTTTGGGATATTCAGTAAATAGCAGAGCCTATAGGGTATTTAACTCTAGAACTAAAGTTGTGATGGAGAGCATAAATGTTGTTATTGATGATCTGTCTGCTGAGAATGAAAAGGATAAGTCTGAAGTTATTCCAGAGTTTGAAGCCTCAGAAGAACAAACTTCAGAAGCAGAAAATCATCCAGAGTCTGAAGAAGCAGAAGTGCATCCAGATCATGATCCTACTGCTAAAGGGCCATCTATTAGAGTTCAGAAGGATCATCCTAAGGAGCTTATCATTGGGAGTTTGGATCAAGGGGTCAGAACCAGGAGATCAGACTCAGCTGCTACTGATTCTTGTTTTGTGTCTAAGTTTGAACCCAAAAATGTAAAAGAAGCCCTAACTGATGAATTTTGGATTGAAGCAATGCAAGATGAGTTGAATCAATTCAAAAGGAGTGAAGTATGGGATCTAGTTCCAAGACCTAAAGGGCTGAATGTGATTGGCACTAAATGGATATACAAGAATAAAACAGATGAAAATGGTACTGTGGTCAGAAACAAGGCAAGGTTGGTTGCTCAGGGTTATACTCAAGTAGAGGGATTGGATTTTGATGAAACCTTTGCACCTGTGGCCAGACTAGAATCCATAAGATTGTTGTTGGGTGTATCCTGCATTCTCAAGTTCAAGCTATTCCAGATGGATGTGAAGATTGCATTTTTTAATGGATATCAGCAAGAAGAAGTATATGTTGAACAACCTAAAGGGTTTGTGGATCATCAGTTTCCAGATCATGTGTACAAGTTGAAGAAAGCCTTATATGGATTAAAGCAAGCACCAAGAGCTTGGTATGAAAGACTGACTCAGTTTCTTGTGGCTCAAGGATACAGAAAAGGTGGTTCTGATAAGACATTATTTGTGAAAGATCAAGATGGAAGTCTAATGATTGCTCAGATCTATGTAGATGATATTGTGTTTGGTGGAATGTCTGACAAAATGGTTAAGTTATTTGTCCAGCAAATGCAGTCTGAATTTGAAATGAGTTTGGTTGGAGAGCTGACATACTTTCTTGGATTGCAAGTCAAGCAAATGGAAAACACAATCTTTATTTCTCAGAATAAATATGCTAAAAACATTGTGAAAAAGTTTGGTATGGAATCTGCTGCTCATAAGAGGACACCTGCTGCTACTCATCTGAAGCTGACTAAGGATGAACATGGAGTTTCAGTAGATCAAAGCCAATATAGAAGCATGATAGGAAGCTTATTGTACTTGACTGCAAGCAGACCTGATATCACATTTGCTGTTGGAGTATGTGCAAGATATCAAGCTGATCCTAAGATGAGTCATCTGACACAAGTTAAAAGGATCCTGAAGTATGTTAATAGCACAAGTGATTATGGAATCATGTATTCTCATAGTTCAAGTTCTGAATTAATGGGATATTGTGATGCTACTGGGCTGGAAGTGCTGATGATAGGAAGAGCACATCAGGAGGTTGTTTCTTTTTAGGAAATAATCTAATTTCTTGGTTCAGTAAGAAACAAAATTGTGTCTCCTTATCAACTGCTGAGGCTGAATACATTGCTGCTGGTAGTAGTTGTTCACAATTGGTTTGGATGAAACAGATGCTGGAGGAGTACAACATGAAACAAGGTGTTATGACATTATTTTGTGACAATTTAAGTGCAATTAACATCTCTAAGAACCCCATACAACACAACAGAACTAAACATATAGATATCAGACACCACTTTATCAGAAATCTTGTTGAAGATAAGATCATTCAGCTGGAACATGTGGTTACTGGAGAACAAGTTGCTGACATTTTCACAAAGGCTTTGGATGCTAAACAGTTTGAAAATCTGAGGAGTAAGTTAGGAGTTTGTTTACATGAAGAATTATAGCAATTAAAGCAAACTGGATGTGAGGAAGATAGAGTACCTTCCAGTTTTGCTAATGCTAAGTGTGTTCCTGATCCTGAGTCTGAAGTTAATGCTGGGACTGATTCTGATGCTTTGAAGATGATTGTTTGTCATAATTTTGTGGCTAAAAAGGGGGAGAAAAATATGTGTTTGTGCTGTTCAGTATTAGAAGATGTGTTGCTCAGTTTGTGTTCTTGTTCAGAAATCAAATGTTTTGTTAAGAGTTGTGAAGATCTGATTGAGGGGGAGTATGTGTCTCAGGGGGAGTACATTGGTATTATCATGGTCCTGAGTGTTTGTGGTCCTGAAGTTCAGAAGTCACTACAGTTTTAGAAGTAAGGGGGAGTTTTTGAGTTTTATGAGTTGCAGGGGGAGAGTTCAGTTGTTGGAGTGGTTGTACATGTGATTGTTTTGTTTGTGAAGCTTCAGGGGGAGTGTTTTATGTGGTTTTAGTTATCCTGAAGTGATGCTGAATTTGTTTAGAAGCTGCTTTGTGTGCTTCAAGTTGTTCAGAAGCTGAAGCTGGTTGGTTTTTCATGTTAAACATAGCTGAATCCGCTGCTACAGACTCTGTGCTATGTTATTTATGTGTGTTTTCTGTGGAGTTCTTCATTGCTGAGTTAATTTTATGGAGGTTTGAAGAACTTGTGATGTGTGAACATTGGTTTTAGCCAAAAATTTGCCAAAGGGGGAGATTGTTGAGTATTTTGGTGTTGGCTGCATATTTTGGCAAATCCAATGTGTTGAATAGATGCATCTCCTTATTTAGAACAAGTCTCCAGTTGCAAGAAACTTGATTTGAAGCTGTTCAGAAGCTGAAAAATCCTTCAGACGCACTGTAGCACTTCAGAAGCTGAAATGTGAGTCTGATGCCCGCGTTGACTTTCGTTGACTTCATCAGAAGCTGGTTTTTCTGAATTGTTTTGGTGTGAATCTTTGCGAGATTTAACAAGGATTTATTCAAGCATGTTGATTCTAGAAGGCCTGATTAAATTGGAGAAGATCTTTTGAAGATTGGCTCGTGTTTTATGATTATTCGTATTTTTCTGGAGAATCTTTATGAAGATACATTGTTGGTTTATTTGTTTCCTTATTGGATCATTCATAATTCAGGAAACAAATAAAATTCTGAAGATTGGGTGCATAATTAAGAGACTTGCTGAAGGTTATAAAAAGAGGAGTGTTGCTGCTATTCAAGATACGCATAATTGAAGGAAATCAGAGAAAAGAGTCTTAGAGTTTTAAGTTGTTAGCTTTATTTGTGCACCACTCATTGTTTGAGTTGGTTTAGGTTTTATTGAGTTGTAAAATTCATTCTAAGCCTGTAGGTACGAATGAAGGTTTGTTATTGAAGTTTTGTTTCAAAACAGGGTAGTTTTCAGGGTTGTTCAAGTGGCTGGGTTGCAGTTGCTTGAATAGGAAGTTAGTGGTTACTAATACTCAAGTGTTGGGTATAAGTCTGACTAGGTGGAGATTGATTGCTTGGGATAGGAACTGGGAGTCAGTGTCTGAGTCTTAAGGATTAATTCCAATAGTGGATTTCCTTCCTGGATTGGTATCCCCCAGAGTAGGAGGTGTTTACTCCGAACTGGGTTAACAAACCTTGTGTTCTTTTAGCTTTCCTGCACTTTTAATTTCTGCTGCTTATCTGTTTTTAATTGTTTTAAGTTATTGTTCAGAACCTGTTTGGTTCAGAACCAGTTTACTCTTTGTTATTGCCTAGCCAGAATTTCATGAGGTTACTCCACTCGGATACATTCCGTAGAATGAACTCAGATTAATTAATTGTTTGTTGCACGCTAACAACTAACTTAATTATAAAGGTACGAAGTAACTTATGAAAACTGAAAATGTAGTAAGCAGCCTGTGATCTTAGGTTTCCCCTCGATCACCATCACCTAGGATAGGTGGAACTCACTGAGACATTAAGTCTCACCCCCATCCCTTTATTTATTTTTCTTCAGATTCACAGGTGGCTCGTAGAAAGGGTAAGGAGAAGGGCACATATTGATTGTGCAGTTTTATTTATAATAGCATATGAGTTATTTCATTGTGTACTCCCATTATGTATGCATGTGTTATGTACCATACTATATTTAATATTATGTACTCGTCAGTCAGTACTTATATATTATTCAGACAGTTATGTAATATTATTCAGTTGTTTGACATGTATCATTACCCGTTATATGCTACTATTTCCTGCTATGTCTAAACTTCTGTATTGTACTTTAATGTATCCGGTATGAATTCTAACGCTCATATGAGAATTCTAGACAATCTTTATATGGGTGTTACAATTTAGTATCAGAGTAGGTCGATTCAGATCGTGCCTTGGGTCATTAAAATACAATCCAAGTAGATGGACCATTTGGATCCAGGATACTTATTCTAAATGTTATATCTGGTTAAACCTGATCAATTTGACTTGTATATGACATCTAGGATAAGATGTCTGGGAGACGAAGAGGACTAGGAAGGCCTAGAGTCAATCAGGCAAATGAAGAAGGTGGAGATCTTAATGTTAATTTCTAGGCTCAGATGATGCAGCAGCAGCAGGCAATGCATCAGCAGTATTAGGAGCAGAAAGCTCAGAGTGCTATGCAACATCAGCAGATGATGCAACAACAAGTTCAGCAGCAGGCCCAGTCTCAACAACAATGGGTAGAGATGATGCACAGGGGCAAGGTTTCCATTAGCAGCCTCTACCACTCCCGATTGTCTGTAGCCCAGTTTTTCGGGAATACAATAGGAATCATCCTCCCGAATTCAATGGTGAGGGTGACCCGCAGAAGGCTAAGAGGTGGTTGAAACTAATTTGAGAAAATCTTCCAAATGGCTGAGTGCTCAGATGCAGACAAAGTAGTGTGTGGGACTAATCAGTTCAGAGGCACAGCGGAAGATTGGTGGGAAACTACCCAACGTAGAATGATGGCAAGTGATGTGGAGATTAATTGGGCAAATTTCAAAGAAGCGTTGTTGGAAAAGTACCTGCCATTGTCGTTTTAGGTGAGGAAAGAGCAAGAGTTTCTGGAATTGAGACAAGGGAATATGTCTGTTATGGAGTTTACCAAGAAGTTTGAAGAGTTGTCATACTACTCTACCCACAATGAGTATGCAAGTAATGAAAACTGGAAGATTAATCAGTATAAGCGTGGGTTGAGAGGTGAAATTGACACTGTTGTTAGTCTTCAGAAGACTACTAGTTTTGATGAATTGGTTCATGATAGCCTGGTAGCTGAAGCTGGCTTTGCAAAGACTGCTAAGGAGAAAGCTTTGGCATATGAAAAGAGAAATGATAAAGATAAATACCTCGATAAGTTAAAGCCGAAGGGTTCCCCTCAGAAGGGAAAACAATCCAACTCCCCAAAAACTAATCCCACTTGTAAGACCTGTGGAAGAGCTCACAGAGGAGAATGCATGGTAGGTGCCGGAGTTTGCTATGGGTGAAAGCAGCCGGGACACTTCATATTTGAGTGTCCTAACATGTGTGGTAAGGGTGCGGGTGAAGGTACTACAACAAGCAAAGGCAGAGTGTACTCTCTAGATGGCAGGATGGCTCAAGTAATGAGGATTTAATAGCTGGTATGTGCTATCTCGGTCAAAACCCAGTTAAAGTTCTTTTTGATTGTGGTGCAACTTGTTCCTTTATTTCATATAAGTGTGTAGAAAAACTGCAATTACCTTTGTCACCATTGATTCCTCCTATGACGGTATCTACCGCTACGGATGGCGGAATCGTAGCAAGTTATGTGTGTGAAAATTGCCCTATCACCGTATCCAACAATACATACTATATAGATTTAGTGTGTCTTTCCATGAAGCAAATTGATGTGATTCTAGGCATGGATTGGCTCTCTACTAACCATGCGTACATCGGATGTTCCGAGAAGAGCATTTACATACCTACAAGTAATACGACATAAGGAGTGGCTTTGTCGGAGTTAATCAATCACACCCATCAGATGATCCAACTTATTTGTGTTGTGGACAAGGGCTTCTATCTTATGCTTACTGTGACTTCAGAACAAGAGCTAAGTCCCAGTGAGATTCCAATTGTTAATGAGTATCCCGACGTTTTTCCACCTGATGTGTCTAATTTACCCCCTGAAAGGGAGGTTGAGTTTTCCATTGATCTTATTCCTAGAGCAGAGCCAGTGTCAGTGGCGCCGTACCGAATGTCACCTTCAGAGCTTAAAGAGTTGAAATCTCAGCTAGAAGAATTGATTCAGAAGCACTTTATCAGACCCAGTGTATCCCCTTGGGGTGCGCCAGTTTTACTAGTCAAGAAAAAAGATGGTAGTATGAGGCTATGTATAGACTACCACCAATTGAACAAGGTGACAATCAAGATCAACTTAAAAAGATGGTATATATTGATGATCTTCTAGATCAACTTAAAGGAGCGGGAGTATTCTCTAAGATTGGTCTTAGATCAAGTTTTCACCAGATCCGTATCAAGTCTTCGGATGTGTCCAAAACGGCTTTCAGAACGCGTTATGGACATTATGAATTCCTAGTTATGCCTTTCGGTGTAACTAATGCTCCAGCAGTATTCATGGACTATATGAACAGAATTTTCCAGCCATATTTAGATCAATTCGTTGTTATCTTCATTGACAATATTCTAATCTATTCCAAGAATCCCCAGGAACATGCCCATCAGTTGAGAATTGTCCTGAATGTACTCAGAGAGAAACAATTATACGCCAAATTTAGTAAGTGTGAATTTTGGTTATCAGAAGTTAAGTTTTTAGGACATGTCATTTCCCAGCGAGGAGTGACAGTGGACCCATCCAAGGTTGAAGTTGTTCTTAATTGGAGTAGACCTAGGAACGTGGCTGAGGTTAGAAGTTTCTTGGGCTTAGCAGGGTACTACCGAAGATTCATTATGAAGTTTTCCTAGATTACTTTGCCTTTGACGAGTCTCACCAGGAAAGATGTGCCCTTTATTTGGGATAAAGAATGCGAGAAGAGTTTTAGAACTTTGAAGAAGAAATTGACTAAGGCCCCAATGTTAGCCATACCGGATCCCGAGAAGAGATACATCATTTTCTGTGATGCATCATCTAAGGGTCTAGGTGTGCTCATGCAAGGAGAGAATGTGATAGCCTATGCTTCCAGATAACTTAAGACTCATGAGGAGAATTACCTCACTCATGACCTTAAGTTGGCAGCCATAGTCTTTGCATTGAAGGTGTGGAGACATCATTTATATGGTGCACAGTTTGATCTGTTCAGTGACCATAAGAGCTTGAAGTATTTGTTTGATCAGCGAGAACTGAACATGAGGCAGTGAAGATGGATGGAATATCTGAAAGACTTCAACTTTGATTTGAAGTATCATCCAGGAAAGGCGAACGTAGTGGCAGATGCCTTAAGTCGGAAGGCTTTAGTTAAGGCAAAAGTGATGATGCATACTTGTGGTTTGTATGAGAAATTTAGGGGTCTTAATCTCAATGTCACCGAGGTGGATGGTGGCATTTCGTTGCATAAGCTGGAAATCACGTGAGATCTGCGGTCCAGGATTGCACATGCTCATAGTATGGATATGGACCTCCAAAGAAGGATTAGTCAATCAGAGTTTTCTATGGCATTAGACGGCACACTGCTGTTTGAAGGTAGGATTTGTGTTCCAAATGATGCAGACTTGAAGAGGTTAATCTTGGAAGAAGCCCATAAGAGCAGTTTTAGCATTCATCTGGGTGCCACTAAGATGTATCAAGATTTGAGAAAAGATTATTGGTGGCCTGGTATGAAAACTGATATTGTAGAATTTGTGGCACGGTGCATTGTGTGTCAGCAAGTGAAGATTGAACACCAAAGGCCTGCAGGGATGCTTGAACCTTTGGAGATTCCTCATTGGAAATGGGAAGAGATAACCATGGACTTTGTAAGTGGACTACCTCGCATCTAGCGGGGGCATGACTCTATTTGGGTAGTGTAGACCGGTTAACCAAGTCTGCTCATTTCTTGCCGGTTAAGTCCATATACAGAGCCTCTTAGTATGCTGAATTGTTTATTGTAGAGATTGTGAAACTGCATGGCGTTCCAACTAGTATTGTGTCAGATAGAGACCCAATCTTTACTTCACAATTTTGGAAGGCTTTTCAGAAGGCCTTGGGGATGCGATTGAAGATGAGCACGTCTCATCATCCTCAAATGGATGGCCAATCCGAGAGAACTATCCAGACGTTGGAGGACATGCTACGTGCGTGCATTTTAGAAGATGGAGGAAGTTGGAATAACCACTTGCCTTTGATTGAGTTCTCTTACAACAATAGTTACCATTCCAGCATAGGGATTGTAGTACCCTAATTTTGTCCTAAGCATTTTAAAACAAAAAAATCAAAAAAAAATCAAAGAGGGAGAAAAAAGTCAAAGTCAACAAAAGTCAACAGAAAAGTCAACATTTCAAAAATGATGACTTCGCACTGCGAAGCTCACTTCGCACTGCGAAGTCTGCGATTTTTCTGCAGATTTTTGGTTTCTTTGATTTAATTCCAGAATTTGTTGCATATCATTTCCATATTTATTTTAAGCAGCATTCTTGGCTATTTGGGCCAAGCAAAACCAGAATTGAAGGACTTGCCATTAATGCCAAGGTTGGAAGCTTTTTCTTCCAATCTAGCATGTGACAAGCAAGTGGGCTTGCCCTTGGGCAGCTCTAGTCCCTCCCATGTGACCTGTTAACCACCCCAAGGTTGCCAGCCACCTGCTTGATGACTTTCCTCCTGCTTGCTCCCCAAAACCAGTCAAACTAGCTGGATTTTCTCACTTGAAAAGCCATGAGTGCCTACCCTGTTTTTGCAGCAACTTTTCACCCCTCACACCAGCCATAGATAGCCTTTTTCATCCCTCAATCTCTGCACATTACAGTGCACGTTTTTATTGATCAACCATTGAGATTGCAAGGATTGATCCCCAAGTTTGGCCAATTGCAAATCAGCCATGTTTCTCATCATTACCTTCTAGAATTAGTTGATTTTGTGGCTGAAATCAGTCAAAGACTTAACCCTTGGCACAAGGCAGGGTTGCCTCTATCCATTAGCATTTAATGCAAAGGGATTCAGCCTGATCCTAGCCACAAATCAGCTGGATTTTGGGATTTTCTAATGATGAAATAGATTTGGTTTTGGCCTATAAATAGAAGGCATTGCCCAAGGTTTCAAGCACTTCTGAAAAAACTACACATAACAGCATTATACACTACTCATTCCAGCTTACAAACACTCACAAACAACCAGAAAAAAACCAATCCAACACAAAGCATCACAAAGTTCAAGTTCATCACCAATATTAAAAACCTTTGTGAAAGCCTTCAACCAATTCAAATCCATTGCAGCTGGAGCTTTGCTAAGGAGTTCTGTAAGTTTCCAAGCTTTTATCTTGCATTTACAATTGTGTTTGCATAGCAATTTTGGTTTAAAACCTCTTGTTTCTAAAAAACCCCTTTTGAATTTCAAAGAAATCCCAAGGTTTTCAAAACATCAAAACTGGTTTGTCCAGTCCTTTTCATCCCAAAAACTCAAAGTTTTTCACTCACCTAAAGGGTCCTGAGTGTGTCCAGAAGTTGTTTCTGAACAAAAGTTCAGAAACAGCTTCTGAACCCAAAAATTCGCATGCTTCGCAGTGCGAAGTCATGGTCGCAGAGCGACCATGACAGAACTCAGAATCTGAGTTTAGGTGCCCAAATGGGCAATTTTTGAGGTTCTAGCCCAAGAGCTCAGAACCTAAGAGTTTTTAAACCCATGTTTTTCAAACCATAACAAGGATTTTGCACAATTTTGACAAAATCACAAGTTCGTATGACATTTTGTGGATAACTTGCGAAACAAGTTATGTTCCCAAACTTTCAAACAAGCATGAACAAACAAGCTATGTTCATCATTTCAAATCAAAACTTGAACAATAAATATTGTTCATGATTTTCAAAACTCAAGCATGAACATACACCAAATTTGTTCGCTTTTCAAAACCGTTCGCAAAATGAGCCGAACTTGTGCGTTTTCTAGTAAAATTGCTAAATCTTCCCATTTTGGGTTTTCAAACCAAATGTTTTGACATACCTTGGGATTTCTAAAGAATTCTACCCAAAACATGAATGAAAAAGGGATGGTGTGACGTATGTCTCTCCATCGCCCCGATTGTACGAATGCGTGACGTATGTCTCGTCGCTCGGACAATCGTCATTCCATTTTTAACATGTACAACCCTAACCAAACCAAACCTTGGCCCCTTGTGGTCAATCCAAACCTTTAGGTCCCCCGTGGCCATTAGACTCAATCCCTCGACTCGTTTGAGTCACTCGGTCAATGTTCGACTCGTCCGAGTCCATTGTACCCGTTCTTGATCTCAGTGGATCAATTGAACAATCGCCCGACTCGTTAGAGTCCACTCGGTCAATGATTGACTTGTATGAGTCCATTGCACCTCTCTTGGTCCCATAGCGACCAATTCGAACCTTTTACCCTAACGGACGTACCTTTTAACAATTCTAATGCGATTCACGAACAAACGCTTAATAAGTCTCCCAAGCGCGAGCATACAAGCTACGTTTTAATCGCAAGAATTCGGTTAAAACATCGTTCATTTAAAATTAACCAACATATGTACGTTTTTCTACCAAAGAACTACGTACGCTTTGAATTCTCCGACTACCGGGAGATACGTAGGAGCAAGATCGACATCTTGTCAAGCGCAATAATAAAAACTTTTTTCCTTTTCTTTCGTTTGTTTTTATCTCTTTCCCCCCCTTTTTAGTATATTTTCTTTTGACATGGATAAGCATGCGCGCAAAACATTTAAAAACAATTCGAGCTTTAACCAAATAGAAGGTTCCCGTTGAGTACAACGGACGTGAGGGGTGCTAATACCTTCCCCTTGCGTAATCGACTCCCGAACCCGACAATGGTTGCGATGACCATCCTTTCCTCATCGTCAAAGGGTTTTATTATCGTTTCCCTTTAAACAAAAAAAAATTAAGGGTTTATCAACGTTCCCTTTACACAAAAACTTTGGTGGCGGCTTCACAAAGGCCCTCCGAGCGTTTACGAACGACCTCGGAGGATTTGCGCGTCTTTTTCTCAGGAAAAAAACGAGGTGCGCACAGCTGGCGACTTCACTGGGGAATTTTTTCCCACTAGCGAGTCAAGCCTAACCTATTTGGCTTTTAAAGCCAATTGTTTTTATTTTCTTTGCGCGTCATGCTTTTATTTTATTCATATATGTCATATCTATGCTTTATGTTTATATTTGCTTTATTTTGCTTTTATATTCATATCATATATATATCAAATGCGGGGGTTACTTGAGTGATGTTACTCCACATTGTTCGGGTTAATGCCGGACGTGTGAGGCTCTCTACCCGAGCTCGAGAAAAAACTAAGTTAGAATGGTGGTTGTGAGCGGAAGCCCGCGTTGACGTATGTCCGTGAGGTAGGATGCCCAACCCCGCTTAGAGGAGATCTATGACTCTAGGGACCTCTTCTTAGGAATTTTCACCTTTAGAGCCTACACGTGAGGATGGGGGGAAGTTCCGAACCTTCATACACCAAACCCTTGCATAACATTACATTTGCATTCATAAAAAATTTTTGCATAAAAAAAAGAGGGGCATATTTTTGCATACTCATTGCATTTATACATTCACATGCATTTTCATTTCAAAGAAAAAACCCTCACATCATTCCCTCACCAAAACACCAAAAAAAAAAAAGAAGTACCCGACCCGGTGTATCGTGGCGTTTCGGATGAGATCCGAGCAACCGGAAGGCCATCAAAATTCTGGAAATCATTTCTTTTGTCCAAGTAATTTATCTTGTTTTTTCAAAAAAAAAACAATCATTTTGCTCTTCCCAAGGCAAATGATTAATTTTTATGGGACCCCCATATTTCAAATCATTTCCGTCATTAATAAATTTGCAGTTTATGTTCAAAGAGTTCGTTTTTCTTTCGTTCGCAAATAAATTTTCGTAAACCCTACAAAAAAAAAATCATCATTCACCACCAAAAAAATAACACTGCTACGATCCCTTTTGACTTCAATTTTCAAATTAACCAAACGGAAGATGATAATAAGGACGATTTTGAACCTCCTAAAGGATTGTCCAGACTTGGGGATCAAGAGGATAGGGTAATACAACCTCACCAAGAGAGCCCTCAAAAGAATGGCACCACAGTTTTCCCTCTGCCGGGGCACACTCTACAAGAGAAATTATGGTCTTACTCAGATGTGCGGATAAACGTGAAGCAGTCATGCTCACCAAAGAAATCCATGAGGAGTCCTTCCAAACCCATGCCAAGACATGTCACAAGTGACAAAATTTTGCCAACAAGGGGCACATACCACAAACACCCCTGAATGTCATGACATCACCCTAACCATTCTCTATGTGGGGCATAAACATGTTCGGAATGATCGAGCCAAAGGCTTCAAAAGGGCACCAGTTCATACTAAGTGCCATCAACTGTTTCACCAAATAGGTCGAAGCAGCTTCCTATGCAAACATGACCAAACAAGTGGTCGCCCAATTCATCAAAAAAAAAAAGAAACCATTTGCCGTTACGGCACTCCCCACAATTTCCCACAAAAAGCCAAGTCGTCATTGGCATTCCTCACATTTCCAACAAAAGCCCAATTTTCATGGGCACACACACATCCAACAAAAAAGCCCGACCTTGCTCGGAAGCCACATAAAAGCCCGACCTTGCTCGGCATCCCATCAAAAAGCCCGACCTCGCTCGGCATCCCAAAAAAAAAAAATAAAAAAAAAGCCCGACCTTGCTCGGCAACCAAACACAAAAAACCATGCTTGTCATCCAATCACGCCCAAAAGCCCAATTTTCATTGGCATTCACAAACACAAACAAGGTTCGACCAGCTGAACCCCATAAAAGAAAAACACCTCACAGCATTGGGGCATGGACAGCTCGACAAGAAAGTTCATTCTCGAGAATTTAGAGAAGGAGACTTAATGCTTGGAAAAGAGGTATTACCCATCCACAAGGATCCCCCTATCAATAAACTCCGGCGCAGTCAAAAAAATATATATGCCAAGAAGAGAAAAAAGCTCGCTAAATCGGAAACCCGAAAGGGCGGTTTAGGCAATAGAGAGCGTCCTGGTAGATCGAAAACCTGAAAAGGCGGTCTAGGCAAAAATTAAGGACATCAAAAAAGGAAATATACCCCCAGTGGACTGAAAACTCGAAAGAGCGGTCCAGGTAAAAGTTAGGGGTTTCAAAAAAAAAAGAAGGCAAAAGACTGCGGCACGTGAGGTCCGGACAGAATTCAAGAGGGAAAGAATCAACCTCATTATCATCTTTCAAAAAAAGGTTATTTCGAAGTCATAGGGAAAGTAGCACGTGAAACCCAAGCAAATTTCCATTTGTCTTTTTGTTTCTTCTTTTCTCCCTATCTCAGTAATCACCTCTTATAGGGATTACATTTTCACGAATAGTTACCCACACAAGGGACTAAGTTTCGTTGAATCAAAATCATCTTTAAATCTTTTCATTGTTATGCGTCCTTACTTGCTCGTAAAATGTGTTTTATTCATGATATATAATGCATTGAAATATGGGAATAACATAAAAAAAACAAAAAAATGTGTGTTTTTTACTTGGACGTTAAATGTCGAAAGAATTTCGTTGGTCCCCGGTATTGCATCAGAGGACTCAAAACTTGAAGCTTTGCATCAGTCATTTTAAGACTCATGCTCTTCAGCAGAAACAAGTGCGTAGCTCATGACGCGTAAAACGCAAAGATCCCGGGTGTCGGAGGAAACAAATTTCCCAAATAAAGCTCACCCCCCATGCATCTTTTTCATCCACTAAGGCCGGATATCGATCATGTTTCCAATTGATCCTTATATCCCCAGTGATGTCACAACCAAAGCCCAATTTTCATTGGCAAACCAAAAGTCCAATATTCATTGGCAAACCAAAGAACTACGTAAGCTTTGAATTCTCCATCCCACCAGGAGATACGTAGGAGCAAGATCATCATCTTGTCAAGCACAACAAACCAAAGCCCAATTTTCATTGGCCCACAATAAAGCCCAAATTTTATTGATATTCCCCAGGGAGTCTCAACCCAAAACAAAAAGTCCAATCATCATTGGCAATCACAAACACAAATCCCCAGGGCAAGCCCGAACTACACCGGTTTTGATCCCATTTGGGTATGTAGGCAAAGGACCTGGTCCTTCCAAACCAACCAACCAACAAAACAAAAAAAGAGAGAGTCCAATCGTCATTGGCACAACCACAACCGAGACCGACTTTACTCGGCACCCAACCAGCATCCCACATATCATGCATAGCATAATTCCTGCATCATGTCAATTTCATTCATGCATGCATATACAAATCATTCATACACATGCATTTCATTTCATGTCATGCATCCTCAATAAGGATTCTCCAGTGAGTATCACATATTCACCAACATCCATCAACAGTCAAGTAAGCGTTCCCCAGTGAACCTCCTTCACTAACTGTCCCCAATTCCCCAGAGGGAATCTTTGTTTGAGTCCATCTCATATCATATTGCATTGCATATCACTGCATATCATACTGCATAACATGCATCATACAATCATGTTTTCCAGTTCAACCAGGGGCACCTATTTAGGGTAAGACCACAGCTCGTTAGGAATCGACCTTCAGTGAAAGTGCCTGAATAAGATTACCTAGCTTAGGTATCGACCTCTAGTGAAACTGCCTAGATAAGATCACCTCCCCCAGTGTATCGACCTTCAGTGTTAGCGGCTGAATAAGATCACAGCTCGTTAGGAATCGACCTTCAGTGAAAGTTCCTGAATAAGATTACCTAGCTTAGGTATCGACCTCTAGTGAAAGTGCCTAGATAAGATCACCTCCCCCAGTGTATCGACCTTCAGTGTTAGCGGCTGAATAAGATCACAGCTCTTAGGAATCGACCTTCAGTGAAAGTGCCTGAATAAGATTACCTAGTTTAGGTATCGACCTCTAGTGAAAGTGCCTAGATAAGATCACCATCCTCAGGAATCTACCTTCAGTGTGAGCCGCTGGATACGATTACCTTCATCCCCCAGTAGATCTACCTCCAGTGTTAGCGGCTGGATACGATCAACCTTTTCAAACCATTGCATTTGCATTCCGCGAAGGACAAAATTCGGGTCCTTCTTTTTACTTAATTGATCTTCGCAAAGAGTTCATGAGATGCCCTCGGCACTCACGCACTCTATGCGAAGACACAATTAAGTAGGGGCAGCTGTAGTACCCTAATTTTGTCCTAAGCATTTTAAAACAAAAAAATCAAAAAAAAATCAAAGAGGGAGAAAAAAGTCAAAGTCAACAAAAGTCAACAGAAAAGTCAACATTTCAAAAATGATGACTTCACACTGCGAAGCTCACTTCGCACTGCGAAGTCTGCGATTTTTCTGCAGATTTTTGGTTTCTTTGATTTAATTCCAGAATTTGTTGCATATCATTTCCATATTTATTTTAAGCAGCATTCATGGCTATTTGGGCCAAGCAAAACCAGAATTGAAGGACTTGCCATTAATGCCAAGGTTGGAAGCTTTTTCTTCCAACCTAGCATGTGACAAGCAAGTGGGCTTGCCCTTGGGCAGCTCTAGTCCCTCCCATGTGACCTGTTAACCACCCCAAGGTTGCCAGCCACCTGCTTGATGACTTTCCTCCTGCTTGCTCCCCCAAAACCAGTCAAACTAGCTGGATTTTCTCACTTGAAAAGCCATGAGTGCCTACCCTGTTTTTGCAGCAGCTTTTCACCCCTCACACCAGCCATAGATAGCCTTTTTCATCCCTCAATCTCTGCACATTACAGTGCACGTTTTTATTGATCAACCATTGAGATTGCAAGGATTGATCCCCAAGTTTGGCCAATTGCAAATCAGCCATGTTTCTCATCATTACCTTCTAGAATTAGTTGATTTTGTGGCTGAAATCAGTCAAAGACTTAACCCTTGGCACAAGGCAGGGTTGCCTCTATCCATTAGCATTTAATGCAAAGGGATTCAGCCTGATCCTAGCCACAAATCAGCTGGATTTTGGGATTTTCTAATGATGAAATAGATTTGGTTTTGGCCTATAAATAGAAGGCATTGCCCAAGGTTTCAAGCACTTCTGAAAAAACTACACATAACAGCATTATACACTACTCATTCCAGCTTACAAACACTCACAAACAACCAGAAAAAAACCAATCCAACACAAAGCATCACAAAGTTCAAGTTCATCACCAATATTAAAAACCTTTGTGAAAGCCTTCAACCAATTCAAATCCATTGCAGCTGGAGCTTTGCTAAGGAGTTCTGTAAGTTTCCAAGCTTTTATCTTGCATTTACAATTGTGTTTGCATAGCAATTTTGGTTTAAAACCTCTTGTTTCTAAAAAACCCCTTTTGAATTTCAAAGAAATCCCAAGGTTTTCAAAACATCAAAACTGGTTTGTCCAGTCCTTTTCATCCCAAAAACTCAAAGTTTTTCACTCACCTAAAGGGTCCTGAGTGTGTCCAGAAGTTGTTTCTGAACAAAAGTTCAGAAACAGCTTCTGAACCCAAAAATTCGCATGCTTCGCAGTGCGAAGTCATGGTCGCAGAGCGACCATGACAGAACTCAGAATCTGAGTTTAGGTGCCCAAATGGGCAATTTTTGAGGTTCTAGCCCAAGAGCTCAGAACCTAAGAGTTTTTAAACCCATGTTTTTCAAACCATAACAAGGATTTTGCACAATTTTGACAAAATCACAAGTTCGTATGACATTTTGTGGATAACTGTAACATCCCGCTTTTAAGTATCAATTATCAGTGTTAGAGCAATTAATAAGCATGGTGTTTTAGTAAATAATGGCAATGGCAAAATTGTTAATATTGCAAAAAAGAGGATTATAAGAAAATGGGGAAAGGAAGATATTTTCATTTTATGTTTCTCTTCTCCTTCTTTCTCTCCAACCAGCCATCCTCTCCCTCATTCCTCTCCCTCACACGCCACTCCCTCTCACTCCAATTCTTCAAGCTTCCATCAATAATCCTTGTGGAGTTACTAGCAAGTAGATTTTGAGGAGATTAGAACAAATAGAGGAAGAAACAAGGAAGAATCAAGCTAGGGTTTTCAAGGACAAGAATAACCAGCACCAAATAAGGTTTAGGTGAGCTCAATTCAGATCCTAGAACCCATCTAGAGTGTTTTTGATAATTTTTGCAAGTTATAGAAAGTTTAGAAATTTACCCTAATTTCCTTGCTTGTTTGATCCTTGCTCATAAGTGTTAATAATTGTTAAATCATGAAAGAAAATCATATTTATCATGTTTAGGAAGCATGGGTATCATTGAATGAGCAAATTGGTGGAAAATCACGTTTTTACACAGGTTTTTACTGATACGGTCGCTGTAGCGACGGACTGTCGCTTGTAGCGACCAGAACTGGGTTTTCCCTGCCTAGCCGCGCTTGTAGCGACCGCACTGGCGCTTGTAGCGACGGCTGGCGCTTGTAGCGAGGAACTGGGCGCTGTAGCGACCAAGTTCTGTCTACTGGCGCTTGTAGCGACCAGAAGGGCGCTGTAGCGACCAGCCCTGGACAGTTCAACCTAGTTGGGCTGTTCTGGGGGTCCTGGTTCGCGCGGGCATGGCTTTTTGGAAACTGATTTCTTATAACATATTTTGGAAACTTAAAGCACCATTTAGTTCATTCCAAATGCTTCCAAAGATTGAGAAATTACATGAGCAACGATTAAACAAAGCCTGGCAATTCATGAATTAAGAGTATATGGTTAAGTAACCCTAAGAGAGACATATGAGAACGATATGTCTAGAACCTTGAATAGGTTAACAGGAATAGAATTACTTTCAGGTAAGTTAAGGGTAGTTTATCAGGATCCCCTCAACCAGGCAGATTGCAGGATACCTTAGTCAGTGGGACTTAGTTCCCTCAATTCAGGCATAGTTACATATATTATCAGGACGTGCCTCAGTGTTCACGTCAGAGTGACATTGGGGGAAAACACGTATCAGTTTTATCAGGATATGTACATTCATATAACAGGAATAATAATTAATAATCAGGACAAACTTTGTGTCTTCTGTTCTCTCGACCAGTTAGAGAGAACAGGGGGTTTCAGCATTGCTGAAACGGGCAGGAATCTTCCGCGAGGATAACCACACAAAGTTATAGTGTGTCTTCTGTGTTCTCGCCAGTTAGAGCACAGGGGGTTCCGGATACAGCTGGAACGGGCAGGAACTTTCCGCGAGGATAACCACACACTCAGGCAAGAGGAGTCCGGTGATTAGCCTGATATGATAGGAATTTTCACCGGTTATCAGGGGAATGTGCTTCGGGGTTACTCCACCCGGGGGCATTCCGTAAAATGAACCCAGATAATAATGTTTGTTCAACGCTAACAGCTAACATAAAGACATTTATCAGTTAATTATATTATTATGTTATCAGGCAGAGAATAGTTATCAGGCAGATATCAGGTATCAGTTATCAGGCGGTGATCCTAGGTTTCCCCTCGATCACCCAGTTATCAGGATATAGTCTAGATCTCAGGAGTATTCAGTATTAGACTCAGGCAGTGATCCTAGGTTTCCCCTTGATCATTAGGAAGTAGTCCAGTTTATGACTACACAGTTTAGCAGGAACAGTCAGGTAACCCTCTATGGGTAAGGTTAAGACTTGGCGATCATAGGTATCCCCAAGATTGCCGAGGTAGGCACGGCGACCCTAGGTTCCCTGTGGTTGCCAACAGTAGGTAGGGTAGGAGCTCACTGAGACATTATGTCTCATCCCTATCCTTCTGGTGCAGGTTTTCAGGTAGCCAAGTGGTTTTCAGATGAAGATCTTCAGGAAGACACTGGATGGAGTGCAGATGCTCGTCGAGGACAAGCTCAGGAGGTTGACAGATTATCTATGTATATGAGGATAATTGTATATGATATTTGGATATTTGTATATACGAGCTATTTGTACACATTCAGTAGTTTTATATTGTATTTATTATTGAAAATTTTAATGTACCCAGTATCAGATTAATACACATGCTAAATATTCTAGATAATTTAGTATGGGTGTTACAATTGGTATCAGAGCAGGTCGATTCAGACCGTGCCTTGGGTCATTAAAAAATTCAATAAAAGTAGTGGGACCATTGGGTTCCGGGTGTTGTTCTAAATGTCACATCTAGTTGAGCCTGATCAACTCAAACTAGTATATGACAGTTAGGATAAATGTCCGAGAGCTGAATGAGACCAAGGAGGAATGACGTTTAAGAAGAGCGAAGATTAAGGTGATAGAATTTTAAGACGGAATTGGCGAAGAAGTATTCATGCCAATTGGTGGCCATCAAACTGTAAAGTAACGAAGCCTGATAGTGGCAAGGTCTCAGAGACATAAGGGATATTTATCTGTGAGGTGAAGTACCTCAACCCAGTTGGACACGTCGTTGGACGATACCTTATCTGCGGAAGACATACGGATTAAGGAATTATGGAATACTCTAAGGAATGACGTGGAACCTTAACGGGAACCGCAAATCGAGAAGTTAAAGTGAAGTGTGGATTAAGTATCAATTCTGAGTACAGAGTTAAGGAATTGTGGTACCAAACCTAGAGACTCAAAATGAGGAATTATCGGTCGGTTATGAAACCTCTGGATTCCCAGCAAGATAGAGTGTTGAGAACTAAACTCCAATCGGATGAGATTTTAATGTCCAGACAGTTAAGAGAAAATTATGGATTAAGCGAATTATTTGGACAGATGAAGTTAACCACTCAAGTGTGGTCTTTGAGTATGAATCACAAGTAAGTTTAACCCCATCAGATCAGCCGCACCTCCCGAACCATAAATGCTAGATTTGGGAATTAAGAAAAGAAGTTGGTATGTAACCTAAGAACTAAGATGGATGAATAAGTGTTGATAATAAGACCCGTTGCATATCGAGGCGTGAATCAGATATTCATATGTGTTTTATTAGTAAGGAGAGTGGAAATAAGCTAAGCTTAACTGAGATTTTATTCAACGAAAGGTGTATATTAAATGGTCAGTCATTGGGTTTTAGTGAACTGATGGACGAATAAAGTTGAATTTCCTTGATTGAATGAAGAAGGTAAGTTCAAGATGACATAAGATTATAGTAGACCAATTTTGAAGGATAATCGGAAATTTAGCCGAGAAATTATTTTGAGACTGTATTATATGAAAGGTTAAGATTGTGGTTAATGCTAGTGAGTTTTAAGTTTTCAACTGGTGAGTTTTCTTCCACAGTTATTCTAGAAGCTTAAAGAGGTCACCTCGTGTTAATAAGTTCCGAGGGCGGTAATAAGGTATAGATTTCGGATTGTTCAACTATATGCAGAATTATTTAAGTGCTAAGATCAAGATTCGAATTGCGAAGGCAGTAACGAGTTGTTGAATGAAACAAAGGTAATGATGAGGTTTTGAAGCTCAAGATCAGTTAACTGGAGGGATTCGAAGGTAACCTAAGAGGTAAGGTAAAACTATAGGGACCATAATTGTCTCGGAAGAATTACGGGTATGAAATCCTTATGGATAGAGATAGAATGATTAGTAATGGGACTCAAACCCTCAGTAGATTCAGTATAGGTAAAAGATGCGAACCTCCAGGAGCCATAAGTCGTTTTAGAAGTTGACACAAGTGTTTGTGTATATGAATTTAAGTTGTCTCAAACAAGCTATCAGTCGGGTTGCGCAATGTTTTAGTGATTATACATAAGGAACTGGCCAAGAGATGGTTACGGAATTCAGGATATGGAAAGTAAAGTTAGAACCAGAGTATAAACTGTTTGACAGGAACATTGTTGAACTCTTGACAGTTGTTGGAAACCGTTTACAGGTTCTGGCATTTATCGTGGAAGTAAGTGAGTATATGGTTTATGTCCGAAAGGAAGTACAGTGTCAGGTGACGATCAATCAGTAAGTTAAACAGGTGGTTTAAGCCACAAGAGAATCAACAAACGTAAGATGAATCTGCTGTTGTAGCTACAAGTTATTAGGGAACAAGTCAGCCAGAGAAATTGGATAATGGTGTATTACTCCTACTCCAAAGTGTTTTGTTAGACCAGAGTTGCGCAGCGGAAAAGTAATTCCAGGGTGAGTTAACAAACAAATTCTAAACTGAAGTTTAGAGAACAAGGGTGCTTGTGTAGTCCTTGTCAGGTGAACCACATAATATCAGTGAGCAGTGACGACTTGGACTTGTTATAAGTTCTAGAAGGAAATTTTTTAAAAGTTAAGCCAAGCGATATTTCAAACCTCGAAATACAAGAGAAATGGAAATCGAAGTAGTTTAGGATTCTGTGATAAAAATGAGAAGAATATGCTTTTAGCACAATAAGCCTAGAACAAGGAAAGTCACCACTAATGCGGTACTTGAAGGGTAAGTTTAGTCAAAAAGGGTTAAGAATAAGGCAACGTCAGAAAAAGTTGCACTTGCAAGACGGTACATTTTGAAAATTGAAGCATTGATCAGAAACAACGATGCAGTGACATATGAGTTTAATCCACGTGGTACCCCGCTATTCAACATGTCGCATGTAGCAGGTTATGTTAGTATTATATATACTTATCAGGCAGTACTTAAACTACTCAGATAGTAGCGTAGCATATTTTCAGTCATGTGACGTGTTTTGGTAATAGTGGTACGCAGTCAGGAATGTTTAAGTATGAATGTTTTTACCAGAACAGAATTGTTGATATCATCATATCTTCGCAGAAGAGTTCGGAAATTATCGTCTTTAATGTTTATCAGTAAAGGAAGAAGGGTTTTTATGCAGATCCAAAAGTCACTCGTAGTTACAGTAAAGGGCTACGTAAGTACAGATTTTGATTAAAGGATTTAAAGTGTGCTATTTTGGTAGCAATCAAGTAGAGCTTTCTTTTAAAATTGGGATCTTGAACCTGATGTTCAGAAATGAGTTCACTATATCGATAAGAGAAATCATGATTCATGTTAGGTAGTAATGTATGTTAAGATTAAACATGAGTAACATTGGCAGGGCAAACCTGGAAAGCCAGTTGAAAGGCAAATCCTGAATGTTACAAGATGAGTTAAGAGTAAGAAAGATTCCCAATTGAAGTGGTAGTGTCTCAAATATGATAAGATCAAGAATGATGTTCCGTCAGTCGGACAAGGATGAGATGATGTAATGTGTACCCGTCAGTAGTGTACACATGCTTGCTTATATAGGTAAATTATATGCTATGAACTATACTACGTGACAATATGTGAGACGACTTAAACTACTCATCACTCGGGCTAAACTCCTATGAGTTTGGATTTACCAATATAGAAAATATTTATGCTACGGCCAGAATTCGAGAATAGAAGTGACAAGAAAGATAGGAGATTAGTAAACTCCAAGTAATGAAGAATGATTTCTAAGTTATTAAGGTAATTGATGTCGTCGTATGAGTTGAAAGATGAAGATAATAAATCATGGGAAATAAATGCAGTGCAAGAAACCCTTTGAAGAGTGGGAATATTTGAGAAAGATGAGGATAACCAGTAAAAGTATCTAGGGTTTAATAACCATAAGATGGATTCACACCAAGTGTGTGAACAAGAGGTGTAGTTAGTGGGTCGGGTAGATTGGTTCTGATAACCACATCCCACTATGTAAGGATTATGTAACACAAACCAAGCCTATCAGTTAAGGAAAAGAATGTCGAGTATTTTCGACCTACGGAGTTGGAAAACCATGGGATTCCGATAAGCAAGTTGAGTAGAGAATTGACTAATAGGAAAAGAAGTATTAAGGATCTTTCAAAATGTGATTTCAAGGGAATTCTAAATTTCGAGGACGAAATTTCTTTAAGGGGGGTAGATTGTAACATCCCGCTTTTAAGTATCAATTATCAGTGTTAGAGCAATTAATAAGCATGGTGTTTTAGTAAATAATGGCAATGGCAAAATTGTTAATATTGCAAAAAAGAGGATTATAAGAAAATGGGGAAAGGAAGATATTTTCATTTTATGTTTCTCTTCTCCTTCTTTCTCTCCAACCAGCCATCCTCTCCCTCATTCCTCTCCCTCACACGCCACTCCCTCTCACTCCAATTCTTCAAGCTTCCATCAATAATCCTTGTGGAGTTACTAGCAAGTAGATTTTGAGGAGATTAGAACAAATAGAGGAAGAAACAAGGAAGAATCAAGCTAGGGTTTTCAAGGACAAGAATAACCAGCACCAAATAAGGTTTAGGTGAGCTCAATTCAGATCCTAGAACCCATCTAGAGTGTTTTTGATAATTTTTGCAAGTTATAGAAAGTTTAGAAATTTACCCTAATTTCCTTGCTTGTTTGATCCTTGCTCATAAGTGTTAATAATTGTTAAATCATGAAAGAAAATCATATTTATCATGTTTAGGAAGCATGGGTATCATTGAATGAGCAAATTGGTGGAAAATCACGTTTTTACACAGGTTTTTACTGATACGGTCGCTGTAGCGACGGACTGTCGCTTGTAGCGACCAGAACTGGGTTTTCCCTGCCTAGCCGCGCTTGTAGCGACCGCACTGGCGCTTGTAGCGACGGCTGGCGCTTGTAGCGAGGAACTGGGCGCTGTAGCGACCAAGTTCTGTCTACTGGCGCTTGTAGCGACCAGAAGGGCGCTGTAGCGACCAGCCCTGGACAGTTCAACCTAGTTGGGCTGTTCTGGGGGTCCTGGTTCGCGCGGGCATGGCTTTTTGGAAACTGATTTCTTATAACATATTTTGGAAACTTAAAGCACCATTTAGTTCATTCCAAATGCTTCCAAAGATTGAGAAATTACATGAGCAACGATTAAACAAAGCCTGGCAATTCATGAATTAAGAGTATATGGTTAAGTAACCCTAAGAGAGACATATGAGAACGATATGTCTAGAACCTTGAATAGGTTAACAGGAATAGAATTACTTTCAGGTAAGTTAAGGGTAGTTTATCAGGATCCCCTCAACCAGGCAGATTGCAGGATACCTTAGTCAGTGGGACTTAGTTCCCTCAATTCAGGCATAGTTACATATATTATCAGGACGTGCCTCAGTGTTCACGTCAGAGTGACATTGGGGGAAAACACGTATCAGTTTTATCAGGATATGTACATTCATATAACAGGAATAATAATTAATAATCAGGACAAACTTTGTGTCTTCTGTTCTCTCGACCAGTTAGAGAGAACAGGGGGTTTCAGCATTGCTGAAACGGGCAGGAATCTTCCGCGAGGATAACCACACAAAGTTATAGTGTGTCTTCTGTGTTCTCGCCAGTTAGAGCACAGGGGGTTCCGGATACAGCTGGAACGGGCAGGAACTTTCCGCGAGGATAACCACACACTCAGGCAAGAGGAGTCCGGTGATTAGCCTGATATGATAGGAATTTTCACCGGTTATCAGGGGAATGTGCTTCGGGGTTACTCCACCCGGGGGCATTCCGTAAAATGAACCCAGATAATAATGTTTGTTCAACGCTAACAGCTAACATAAAGACATTTATCAGTTAATTATATTATTATGTTATCAGGCAGAGAATAGTTATCAGGCAGATATCAGGTATCAGTTATCAGGCGGTGATCCTAGGTTTCCCCTCGATCACCCAGTTATCAGGATATAGTCTAGATCTCAGGAGTATTCAGTATTAGACTCAGGCAGTGATCCTAGGTTTCCCCTTGATCATTAGGAAGTAGTCCAGTTTATGACTACACAGTTTAGCAGGAACAGTCAGGTAACCCTCTATGGGTAAGGTTAAGACTTGGCGATCATAGGTATCCCCAAGATTGCCGAGGTAGGCATGGCGACCCTAGGTTCCCTGTGGTTGCCAACAGTAGGTAGGGTAGGAGCTCACTGAGACATTATGTCTCATCCCTATCCTTCTGGTGCAGGTTTTCAGGTAGCCAAGTGGTTTTCAGATGAAGATCTTCAGGAAGACACTGGATGGAGTGCAGATGCTCGTCGAGGACAAGCTCAGGAGGTTGACAGATTATCTATGTATATGAGGATAATTGTATATGATATTTGGATATTTGTATATACGAGCTATTTGTACACATTCAGTAGTTTTATATTGTATTTATTATTGAAAATTTTAATGTACCCAGTATCAGATTAATACACATGCTAAATATTCTAGATAATTTAGTATGGGTGTTACAATAACTTGCGAAACAAGTTATGTTCCCAAACTTTCAAACAAGCATGAACAAACAAGCTATGTTCATCATTTCAAATCAAAACTTGAACAATAAATATTGTTCATGATTTTCAAAACTCAAGCATGAACATACACCAAATTTGTTCGCTTTTCAAAACCGTTCGCAAAATGAGCCGAACTTGTGCGTTTTCTAGTAAAATTGCTAAATCTTCCCATTTTGGGTTTTCAAACCAAATGTTTTGACATACCTTGGGATTTCTAAAGAATTCTACCCAAAAACATGAATGAAAAAGGGATGGTGTGACGTATGTCTCTCCATCGCCCCGATTGTACGAATGCGTGACGTATGTCTCGTCGCTCGGACAATCGTCATTCCATTTTTAACATGTACAACCCTAACCAAACCAAACCTTGGCCCCTTGTGGTCAATCCAAACCTTTAGGTCCCCCGTGGCCATTAGACTCAATCCCTCGACTCGTTTGAGTCACTCGGTCAATGTTCGACTCGTCCGAGTCCATTGTACCAGTTCTTGATCTCAGTGGATCAATTGAACAATCGCCCGACTCGTTAGAGTCCACTCGGTTAATGATTGACTTGTATGAGTCCATTGCACCTCTCTTGGTCCCATAGCGACCAATTCGAACCTTTTACCCTAACGGACGTACCTTTTAACAATTCTAATGCGATTCACGAACAAACGCTTAATAAGTCTCCCAAGCGCGAGCATACAAGCTACGTTTTAATCGCAAGAATTCGGTTAAAACATCGTTCATTTAAAATTAACCAACATATGTGTTTTTTTCTACCAAAGAACTACGTACGCTTTGAATTCTCCGACTACCGGGAGATATGTAGGAGCAAGATCGACATCTTGTCAAGCGCAATAATAAAAACTTTTTTCCTTTTCTTTCGTTTGTTTTTATCTCTTTCCCCCCCCTTTTTAGTATATTTTCTTTTGACATGGATAAGCATGCGCACAAAACATTTAAAAACAATTCGAGCTTTAACCAAATAGAAGGTTCTCGTTGAGTACAACGGACGTGAGGGGTGCTAATACCTTCCCCTTGCGTAATCGACTCCCGAACCCGACAATGGTTGCGATGACCATCCTTTCCTCATCGTCAAAGGGTTTTATTATCGTTTCCCTTTAAACAAAAAAAAACTTAAGGGTTTATCAACGTTCCCTTTACACAAAAACTTTGGTGGCGGCTTCACAAAGGCCCTCCGAGCGTTTACGAACGACCTCGGAGGATTTGCGCGTCTTTTTCTCAGGAAAAAAACGAGGTGCGCACAGGGATGACACCTTATGAGGCCTTGTATGGTAGGAAGTGTAGGACTCTGTTGTGTTGGGCAGAGGTCAGAGACAAGAGTATCTTGGGACCGGAGATTATTCAGGAGACTACCCTGAAGATTAAGTCCATTCAGGATAAGATGAGGACCGCACAGAGGCGTCAAAAGAGTTATGCAGATAAGAGGCAAAGGCCATTAGAGTTCGAAGAAGGGGATCATGTGTTCCCGAAGGTTACGCCTAAGTTGGGTTTATGTGGAGCTTTCAGAACAAAAAAGCTTTGTCCGAGATTTATCGGGCCATTTCAGATACCCAGACGTGTTGGTTTGGCAGCTTATCAGTTGGCATTGCCACCGACTATGTCTGGGTTACATGACGTGTTCCACGTGTCACAATTGAGAAGATTCATTCCCGATCCTTTTCAGCCAGTGGAATTATAGACTATAGACTTGAAGTCAGACTTGACATTCCAACCGGAACCAGAGAGAATAGTTGACCGTGATGTTAAGTCACTAAGAAGTAAAGAGTTTCCGATTGTTAAGGTAGTGTGAAGATGTAACACCCATACTAACTTTAACTAGTATATTAGCATGTGCGTTAAACTGATACTGGATACATTTAAAATTTTCAATAATAATATTACATCACATCTGAAGGAATACAAGTTTACTCGTTTGTACACATAATCCATTACTATTACAATGCTTATATAAAAGTCCATACGCTCCTGAGCTGGTACACGACGAGCAACCGTACTCCATCCAGTATCCCTCTGAAGAACTTCATCACGAACCTCTGACTTACCTGTAAACCTGCACCAGAAGGAATGGGATGAGACATAATGTCTTAGTGAGTTCCAGCCCAACCAACTGTTGGCAACCTCAGGGAACCTAGGGTCGCCATGCCTACCTTGGCAATCTTGGGGATTTCCTATGATCGCCAAGTCTTTTATCTGCCTATGACTATAAGCCTTCCTGTAACTATAACTTTGAACTGCCTGTACCCATTGCTGTAAACTGCCTATAACTATAACTGTAATCTACCTATAACTATTACTTAGTGATCGAGGGAAAACCTAGGACCACTTTCTGTTGACTGTCTATAACTATGTCTATAAATTCCTGTAACTATAATTGTAACTGTCTATGACTATAACTGTAACTTTCCTGTAACTATAACTTTGACTATAACTATGAAACATAATACATATAAAGTGTTTTATGTTAGCTGTTAGCGTTGAACAAACATTATTATCTGAGTTCATTTTACGGAGTGCATCCGGGTGGAGTAACCCCGAAGTACAACATCCCTATGACCCGATGAAATTCCTGACAATCAGGCTAACACCGGACTCCACTATGAATTGCATGTGGACAACCCTCTCGGTGAAGTCCCATCCGGCGTATCCCGGAGTCTGATGAACATGCCTATAACTGTAAAACGTGCGAACACGCCATTAACTTTGATATATTATTCTTTAACTTTAATCATATAATAATAATCATATAACATTCAACCTATAACTTAATATTCTTGGCTTATCGTTCTCATAAGCCACCTATAATTGTTGGAGAACCAACACTATAATCTTATCTGTAACTTTGATTATCAAACATTCCTATTACCCTTGTATTCGAAGCTGAATACATCTATAATCATATTTACCTAATGTAGGTTCTTAACTTATCAAAGTCGTATGCTTTCCTTAAGAGTTATCAACTCACAAGTAATGGATTTATCCATCTAATCCTTACCCTCATACTCTTAAATCTTGTTTTCCTATTATAGGATTCGACATATCGTTGTCATATGCCGTTCTTAGGGCTTTCCTATTCATTTAACCATTGTTCCTGCATTTCCCACGCCTTGCGTATTCCTTGCTCCTATAATCTTTCAGCCATTGGAAGCCTTTTTGGATGGGTTAAAATGGTGGTTAATGTTTCTAAAATGTTTCAGGAGAAAACGGAAGTGAAAAACCTTGCCTACGCGCGTCAGAACACTCAAAACAGCAAAGCTGTCAAGTGCTGTCCTGTTGCTGTCGCTATAGCCACGGCCTGTCGCTACAGCGACTGTAGGTAAAAGTCTGAAAAACATGCTGCTCGCTTGTAGCGACGGCTGGTCGCTTGTAGCGACCATAGGCAGAACTCAAATGCTGTCTGGTCGCTGCAGCGACGGCTGGTCGCTGTAGCGACTATGACAGTACAAAACTTGTCCAAAATCATGTTTTTCCACCATTTTTGCTCAATCAAAGGTACCCAAGCTTCCCAAACATGTTAGAAATGATTTTCTATTACAAAATGATAGTTTTAAACATGTATGAGCAAGGAATTAGCAAGCATAGAGAATTAGGGTAAAAACTATAAAACTTGCATATGATAAAATACACTTCAAAACTCTCAAAGGGGGTTCTAAAAACCCCTAGGGAGCTCACCTTAAACTGATTTGGTGCTGGTTAAGCTTAAGCTTCAAAACCCTAGCTTGATCTCTTGCTCTTTTCTTGCTTTTCTTTAACTTTTCTCTTGTTCCAACTTTTCCCCAACAAAGCTTGCTTGAAATACAAGATTTTAGGATGAAGTTTGATGGATTATGGGCTGAAGATTGATGATGGACGAATTCTAGAGAGAGAGGGAGAGAAAATAGCCTCCTAGAGAGAGAAGGGAATGATAAATATGAAGATTTTCATGTTTATCCCCTTTTATAAACTCTTCCTCTCATAATTACTATAATGCCATTCCTTTCGTTTAATTCCTGTGATACTGTTAAAAGTCATGTTTAAGCGGGATATTACAGAAGAGGTTCTCCAGATGGCGAAGCTACATGGGAACTTGAATCAGAGATGCAGAGGAATTATCCGCATCTATTCTCAGGTAAATTCTTAGGCGGTAGAGTGTAACATCCGCTTAAAAACGTAACCGTGTCACTACATATTCGTGTATCAGAGAGACTTTAGTTAATAAAGGGCAAAAAGGTAATTTCACATGTACACAATAAAAAGAAACATAAGCCCTTTTCCTTCATTTTCTTCTTTCCCTTCTCTCACTTCAGATCAACTTCTCTCTCCCTCACTCTCTCCCTCACGCTTTTCTTCCTCCTTCATTCCAAAATTCATCAATTCTTATACAATCCTCCACCAAACCAACATGCAAACATGAATTTGGAACCATAGTGTCATACCCCATTTTTTGACTCATATTTTTCTTTGTTTTATCTTTTATTATTTCATCACTTATTATTACCTTTTATTATTTCATTCTTGTCATTGAATTTTATTTGCATTTATCACCATTAGCATTGCTACTAATATTATCATCATCATTATTAATATTATTATTATTATGTTTTCATTAATAATATCATTATTATCTTTTATTATTATTAAGGTTTTATTATAATTAATATTATTAAGCTTTTTCATCATTTTTATTATCATCATCTTCATTATTATTCTGATTACTATTTTTATTATCATTTTCATTACTATTATTGCCATTATCCTTATTATTATTGTTATTATTATTATTTATTCATTTTTACCTTTTATTTTATTTTAAAAACAAAAAAACAAAAAAGGGGAGATCGCACTGCGAAGTGACCTTCGCACTGCGACTCCTGCGAATTTTCTGCAGATTTCTAATTTTTTGATTTTTCTTGCTTTTGTTTTCATTTTAATTATTGTTATTACTCTCTATCTTTGTTATTATTATTGTTATTGCCAATGGTGGCTGATTTAATGCAGCAAAGCAAGATCAAAGGTGTGACATTAAAGGTTGAGGAAAGAAGGATTTTCTTCCAACCTAACATGTGCTCAATCAAATTGGCTGCCCTTGGTCAGCTCTTGTCCCTCCCAATTGACCTATCATCCAACCTGAGCTTGCCAGTCAGCTGCTTGATCCCTTTCCTTCCTTATTTCTCCACCAAAACCAGTCAAACACAAGTGGTTTTGCTTGCAAAAAAGCTGTTTGTGTTGCCCTGTTTTCAGCTGGATTTCTCCTCCCACACACCAGCCCACATGCTCATTTCGCTTCCCCCAATCCCTCTGTACATGGCAGTACACGTTTTCATTGCTTGGCCTTCCAAGATTGCAAGGATTGATCCCAAGAATCACCCAATTGCAAGCTGCCCTGTTTTTCAGTTTTTCTCATCATTACCTTCTAGAATCAGCTGCATTTGTGGCTGAGATCAGTCAAGGTCTTGACCCTTGGCACAAGGCAAAGCAACTTCTATCCTTTAGCATTAAATGCAAAGTGATTTAGCCTGGATTTAGCCCACAAACCAGCTAGGATCTAGAGATTTTCCATCATTGCATTGGATTGCATTTTGGCCTATAAAAGGAGTGCCAAGGCACAAGGATTTGAGAGATTGATACAACCCATTAACAGCCATATACACACACGAAATTTACACCAACAAACCATTACATTGCAGCATTGTGAGTGTAACAAAACAGTTCATACTCAAAGCAAAACCAATTAGAGTTCATTGTCCATAACCTCTAACCAATCAAGCAAGCCACTTCCAACCTCTTGCAAAAGCATTGCTAGGAGTTCTGTAAGTCTCCTATAATCTTTATCTTTCATTTTGCTTACTGTTTGCATCTTTTGTTTTGGTTAATTTCATCTTGTGCACAAAAACCCCTTTTGAAACTCAAAAGGAATCTCAAAGTGACCAAGCATTAAAACTGAGTTTTACACTCCTTTTTTCCCATTTTTGCAAAGCTTTTTAACCCCCTTTAGGTTCTGAAGCTTGCTTAGAAGCAGTTTCTGAACTTCTGTTCAGAAACAGCTTCTGAGTTCAAAATTTCGCATACTTCGCAGAGCAAAGTATTGTTCGCAGTGCGACCACATCAGAACCTGACTTCGCAGAGCCAAGTTCTGGTTGCTCTGCGAAGTATGTGAAACTCAGAATATGAATCAGGCTTCCAAATGCCAAATTTTTGGGGTTCCAGCCCTAGATTCAGAACCTAAAGAGGGTTAAAATCATTTTTGTTCAAACCACATCCATAATCATGTACAACTTTGGAAATTTCACAAGTTCGTGCGATAAATTTTGAGTAACTTGTGAAATAAGTTATGTTCTTAAACTTTTCAACATCAAGCTTGAGCAATAAGCTAAGTTCTTTATTTTCAAAAACCAAACTTGAACAACAATGTTGTTCATGATTTTCAATCAAAACATGAACTTGAGCCGAGCTTGCTCACTCTTTTAAACCAAACTCAAATTGAGCCGAACTTGTGCCTTTTCCAAATTTGTGCATGTTTTATGATTTTTGTTCATCTTTCAAACTTGAACTAACACTTGTTCTTGAGTTTCAATAACTTAGGCAACAAGTGATGTTCATGATTTTCAATAAACTTGGACAACAAATTTGTTCGTGATTTCCTTTTTTACAACTTTCTTTTTAAACAAGTGTTTTGGTTCCCCTTGAGATTCCTTTGATTTTCACCAAAACCAAACTTGAATGAAACGGGAATGGCTTGACGTATGTCTCCCCAAACCTCGGTTGCACGAATGAGTGACGTATGTCTCGTCGTTCGGGCAATCGTCATTCCACCTTTGACGTGTCTAGCACGCTCAACCTTCCTTTGGTCCCTCGTGGCCATTTTTAACCTTTTCTTGGCCCGCGTGGTCAATCCAAACCTCTCGCGCCTTTGTGCGTTTTCTTTTACCTTTTAAGCCATGTGCGAGTTTATCGCCTTAATGTGCGTCCATCCTTTTATCTTTAACCTTTTACGCCATGTGCGATTTTATCGCCTTAATGTGCGTCCGTCCTTTTATCTTTAACCTTTTACGCCATGTGCGAGTTTATCGCCTTAATGTGCGTCCGTCTTTTCATCTTTAACCATTTGCGCCTTGTGCGAGTTTATCGCCTTAATGTGCGTTTGCCTTCTCATTTTTAAAACATTTACGCCTTGCGCGAGTTCATCGCCTTAACGTGCGTTCGTCTTTATCATTTAAACTTTTTACGCCTCTGTGCGTCGTCAAATCTTTTTCTTAATTAAAACGAACCAACATACAAATTTTTCTACCAAAGAACTACGTACGCTTTGAATTCTCCGACTACCGGGAGATACGTAGGAGCAAGATCGACATCTTGTCAAGCCCATTAATAAAAACTTTCTTTTTTTCCTTTCGTTTGTTTTTATCTCTTTTTTCCCTTTATATCATATTTTCTTTTTTTTTCTTTTTTATATATTCAAACATGCAAGTAAAACTTTCGAAACATTTTAAGCCTAAGCCGACTAAGAGGTTCCCATTGAGTACAACGGATGTGAGGGGTGCTAATACCTTCCCCTCGCATAATCGACTTTCGAACCTAAAATCTTTTTTTCAAAGGTAATTTCGAACTTTTTCCCTTTTCTCCCCGAAAAATTAAAAGTTCAGTCGTGATTTAAAATCAGTGATTCAACGCTTCCCAATAGCTTGATATCCGAAATTCGACGCGACAAAAATGGCGATTTCACTGGGGACATGCATAAAACACTTTGTTTTTTGTATGACGAGTCAAACCTATCTCAGTCGACTTCTAGGCTAAAATGTTTCATTTTACTTGCGTGTTTATATCTTCTTATCATTATTTGTTTTTATTCTTTTGCTCTATATTTACATATATCATTTTGCTTCATATCTATATCAATTGTGGGGTTACTTGAGCGATGTTACTCCACATTGTTTGGGTTAATGCCGGACGTGTGAGGCTCTCTACCCGAGCTCGAGAGAAAACTAAGTTAGAATGGTGGTTGCGAGCGGAAGCCCGCGTTGACGTATGTCCGTGAGGTAGGATGCCGAACCCCGCCTAGAGGAGGTTTTCACGTGGAAGGTATTGAAGTCTCGCGTGCCAATCCGCGATGGACGACCTTAATTCCATGTGAGATCTATGACTCTAGGGACCTTTTTAGGAAATCTCATCTTTAGAGCCTACACGTGAGGATGGGGGGAAATTTTAAACATTGAACATTCATATACCATACATATGCATACCATACATTTTCATTCATAAAAAATAATTTTTGCATATCATTTTGCTTTATAGGGAATTGCAAAGGCAGTATTGCAATTGTCTAACAATTTGAGCATGTGCTCCAAAAAACCAAAAAAAATTTCATGCATTTACATTCACATCATTCATATCATGCATACATTTGTTTTCAAGTCCAAAAATCGTTTCCCTTCTTATCAAAAGGATTTCTTACAATCCGAATTAAGTCTTCGGTGTTTGCATTTCATTCGCAACACTACGCGTCTCCCCGTCAAGAAAAGTGGCTCGTCGTCCCAAAGCAGCCCACACATATAACAATAGGCCCCCAGTTGTACATGGGGCATGCCATTCAACTTTGGTGAGGAATTCATCCCTATCCCCACTACTCTTCAAGAGATTTCGGTACCTCAACCCGAGGTTACCTTCCCCCAGGCTACTGCGGCCTTTTCCCCAATTAACAAAAGTCCAATCATCATTGGCACAATCAACAAAAGCCCGACCTTGCTCGGCATCCCATACAGTTTGCGTTGACAAGCATTAATACAAAAGTTATATCATACAGGTTGCGTTTTTAATGTGTTTATTATGTGAATCATTTAGAACCAGCCAAAAATGTGAGGAATCCTCAAAATCATTTTTATATATGCAGGAGACCGGCATTTTTTGTTTAACTCGATTTTGTTATGTTAAATCTAAACGTTGTTTTAGATTGTATGAAAGCATTGATAGGATCAAGGCATTTTTTGATATGAGTAAAAACACTTGACCACAAATAGCCCACCCTATGAGAAGTGAGCATTTGTTAACCCCTTTGAGCCTAATAAATCAGAATCATTAACTATGAACTGCCAACTTTCATAAGCTCAATTGCTTATTGAAATTGCCGAAGTTTGTAAAAAATTCAGTTCATAGTTAAATCATTTTTAATTCTGATATTTTTCTTCCATTTTAAACCCTTAACCTTCATGATTATTGTCCCTTGCCGAAGGAGGAAGGAACATTCAATTAGGGTATCATCTTGAATTAAGTTGAAAAAGGGAGGTTGTGTGTATCAAGCAATTGGTGAATTTCTTATTTGATCTTGACAACAAAAAAAAAAGAGAAAAAAGAAAGAAAAACAAATCAAGAAATCTCAAAAGAGAAAGAAAAAAGAGAAAAATCAGTAAATCAAAAGGTTGTCAAGATCAAACAAAAGTATTTGCAAATCACCAAAAGTCGTGTGTGAAATAAGGAGGAGGTGTGTAATTAGAAAGAATGTTCCTTTGCTTGGCCTTTTGAATTCAATTTCCCCACATATGACATTTCTTTTGTAACCAAACCAAATTACAACCCTCGAAGACCTTGTGATCAATGCTTTTATGCTTTTGAAAATGATGATTAGATGGACACATAACTTGATTGGAATGTTGGCAAACTTGCCGGATGAGTGTTCATTACCCTCACAATTAATATTCAATTTGTTTTTTTACTTAAATGTGTGATAGGCATGGTTCATCGACAAACATGTTTTTAACTTAAGTTGTATGATATAAATTTTGTGTTTAGTGCAACCTTGGAACATCAAAATTGCCAACCCAAAACAAAGCCCGACCTCGCTCGGCAACTAATCACAATCAAAGTCCGACCTTGCTCGGTATCCAATCATTATCCCCAGTGTTAAACATGACATATGTTTATCCCACATTGGGCTTCATTCAAGGGATTCCCCAGCAAAATCCTCAGTAAATCAAAAGGGAATATCCCCAGTGAATCGAAAGTCCGAAAGGACGATTCAGGCGACGACTAGCCAACCAAAGCATAAGCACCCCCGGCGGAATCATTAGTTCTTCTCCCCAGCGGATTAGTGCAATCCCCCAGTGGATTAACAAACCCCCCATGAGGTATGTGTTCCTCATCAATGGTTACGGCTTTACCCCGTCAGTAGTTGGATGTATCCCATGTGGCATCATCCCCATTAAGGATTACCGAGTATTTGCAATGCGACGTCGGTCCACTTTTCATTTTACCGGTCTAAATCTTGTTTCATCAAGTTTATCGGTCATGCAAGGCTCTTTTAAGCCCGAACTACATCGGTTTTGATCCCATTCGGGTATGTAGGCAAAGGACCTTGTCTTTCCAAACCAAACAAAAAAATCAATAAAAACAAACAAAAACATTTTCTTTCTTTCAATAATTTGAACAACCTTTGTTCATAGGTCGCAAAAAACTTTTATCAACCAAATCAGTCAGGTGTCATCTCCAGTCTGTATAGTCTAGTGATGTCACCTCTTTCTTTATGCCAAGTGGCAGTTCTTTAACGAACGGCTTGTGCATCTTTCATCATATGCTTGTACCAAGGGGCAGTTCTTTAATGAACGGTTTGTGTATCTCCAGTGCAAGTCAACCTTTCACACAACATCCTCAGTGAAAGTCATGCATTTGTACATTCATATATACATACATTTGTACATTCGTACGTTCATACATTCACATACATGCATTTGTACATTCATACATACATGCATTTGTACATTCGTACATTCATACATTTGTACATTCGTACGTTCATACATTCACATACATGCATTTGTACATTCATACATACATGCATTTGTACATTCGTACATTCATACATTTGTACACCCGTACATTCATATATTCATGCATTTATGCATATACATTTTCGTGCATACAACATACCACAACATCATTCATACATGATTACTTTAACCACTGTGAGTCTTACCAATCAATCGTGAACGATTCGCAACCTCCTTTTCTCCCAAGTGTCATTCCCAGTCTGTTTGGTCTAGTGATGTCACCTTTTTATGCCAAGTGGCAGTTCTTCCATGAACAGCTTGTGCATATTCCCCAGTATTGTTGCCAAGTGACAGTTCTTTAACGAACACATGTGCACAGTTTTTATCTAATTCTCATCCCTCAGTGGTAGTTCGGAATTTAACCCGAACAACTGACTTTTACCCTTTGTTTTCTTGTCATTAGCAGTTCGGAATTTAACCCGAACAGCTGACTTTTAACCTTCTTGTTTCTCATTCAGTGGTAGTTCGGAATTTAACCCGAACAGCTGACTTTTACCCTTTGTTTTCTTGTCATTAACAGTTCGGAATTTAACCCGAACAGCTGACTTTTAACCTTCTTGTTTCTCATTCAGTGGTAGTTCGGAATTTAACCCGAACAGCTGACTTTTACCCTTTGTC
Source organism: Medicago ruthenica (assembly GCA_018208015.1). Taxonomy (NCBI): domain Eukaryota; kingdom Viridiplantae; phylum Streptophyta; class Magnoliopsida; order Fabales; family Fabaceae; genus Medicago; species Medicago ruthenica. Next base: position 38,512,814 of record CM031372.1, read on the forward strand.
TTCTTGACATCAGCAGTTCGGAATTTAACCCGAACAGCTGACATTTTTACCTTATTTTCTTGTCATCAGCAGTTCGGAATTTAACCCGAACAGCTGACTTTTTTACCTTTGTTTCTTGACATCAGCAGTTCGGAATTTAACCCGAACAGCTGACTTTTTTACCTTTGTTTCTTGACATCAGTAGTTCGGAATTTAACCCGAACAGCTGACTTTTAACCCTTTGTTTCTCATTCAGTGGTAGTTCGGAATTTAACCCGAACAGCTGACTTTTACCCTTGTTTTCTTGTCATCAGCAGTTCGGAATTTAACCCGAACAGCTGACTTTTAACCTTTTGTTCACTCTCATTCAGTGGTAGTTCGGAATTTAACCCGAACAGCTGAATTTTACCCTTATTTTCTTGTCATCAGCAGTTCGGAATTTAACCCGAACAGCTGACTTTTAACCCTTTGTTTCTCGTGCAGTGGTAGTTTGGAATTTAACCCGAACAGCTGACATCTATCCTTTGTTTTCTTATCCCCAGTGGCAGTTCGGAATTTAACCCGAACAGCTGACATTTTCATTTTACCTTCATTTAGCTGCCGTCGCAACGGTAGTAGGTAAAATGAAATCCCCGGTGAAGCCTCGAAGTGATTTTGATCTGTTGTCTTTATTAAGCTATCGTTCCGATAGTAGACAACCCTTTTCCCCAGTGGAACACTATCCCCAGTAGAGTCGGATCCCGCTTCTTTAACGAACCCGGGTATCCCTTTGTCTCTTTTTTATCCCCAGTGTGGTCATCTTTGCCGTTTTTGCATTCATATTTGCATTACAAGCATTCATAACATTTGCATACATGCATTCATGGCATTTACAATTCAAGAAAAATATTTAGTCAAAAATGGTGTACTTTATATTTAAGTCTCTCCGACCCGTCCACTTCAAAATTTCTCTTTCAATCTCCGAGGCGAAGAAACTTAAATAGGGGCATCTGTCATACCCCATTTTTTGACTCATATTTTTCTTTGTTTTATCTTTTATTATTTCATCACTTATTATTACCTTTTATTATTTCATTCTTGTCATTGAATTTTATTTGCATTTATCACCATTAGCATTGCTACTAATATTATCATCATCATTATTAATATTATTATTATTATGTTTTCATTAATAATATCATTATTATCTTTTATTATTATTAAGGTTTTATTATAATTAATATTATTAAGCTTTTTCATCATTTTTATTATCATCATCTTCATTATTATTCTCATTACTATTTTTATTATCATTTTCATTACTATTATTGCCATTATACTTATTATTATTGTTATTATTATTATTTATTCATTTTTACCTTTTATTTTATTTTAAAAACAAAAAAACAAAAAAAGGGGAGATCGCACTGCGAAGTGACCTTCGCACTGCGACTCCTGCGAATTTTCTGCAAATTTCTAATTTTTTGATTTTTCTTGCTTTTGTTTTCATTTTAATTATTGTTATTACTCTCTATCTTTGTTATTATTATTGTTATTGCCAATGGTGGCTGATTTAATGCAGCAAAGCAAGATCAAAGGTGTGACATTAAAGGTTGAGGAAAGAAGGATTTTCTTCCAACCTAACATGTGCTCAATCAAATTGGTTGCCCTTGGTCAGCTCTTGTCCCTCCCAATTGACCTATCATCCAACCTGAGCTTGCCAGCCAGCTGCTTGATCCCTTTCCTTCCTTATTTCTCCACCAAAACCAGTCAAACACAAGTGGTTTTGCTTGCAAAAAAGCTGTTTGTGTTGCCCTGTTTTCAGCTGGATTTCTCCTCCCACACACCAGCCCACATGCTCATTTTGCTTCCCCCAATCCCTCTGTACATGGCAGTACACGTTTTCATTGCTTGGCCTTCCAAGATTGCAAGGATTGATCCCAAGAATCACCCAATTGCAAGCTGCCCTGTTTTTCAGTTTTTCTCATCATTACCTTCTAGAATCAGCTGCATTTGTGGCTGAGATCAGTCAAGGTCTTGACCCTTGGCACAAGGCAAAGCAACTTTTATCCTTTAGCATTAAATGCAAAGTGATTTAGCCTGGATTTATCCCACAAACCAGCTAGGATCTAGAGATTTTCCATCATTGCATTGGATTGCATTTTGGCCTATACAAGGAGTGCCAAGGCACAAGGATTTGAGAGATTGATACAACCCATTAACAGCCATATACACACACGAAATTTACACCAACAAACCATTACATTGCAGCATTGTGAGTGTAACAAAACAGTTCATACTCAAAGCAAAACCAATTAGAGTTCATTGTCCATAACCTCTAACCAATCAAGCAAGCCACTTCCAACCTCTTGCACAAGCATTGCTAGGAGTTCTGTAAGTCTCCTATAATCTTTATCTTTCATTTTGCTTGCTGTTTGCATCTTTTGTTTTGGTTAATTTCATCTTGTGCACAAAAACCCCTTTTGAAACTCAAAAGGAATCTCAAAGTGACCAAGCATTAAAACTGAGTTTTACACTCCTTTTTTTCCATTTTTGCAAAGCTTTTTAACCCCGTTTAGGTTCTGAAGCTTGCTTAGAAGCAGTTTCTGAACTTCTGTTCAGAAACAGCTTCTGAGTTCAAAATTTCGCATACTTCGCAGAGCAAAGTATTGTTCGCAGTGCGACCACATCAGAACCTGACTTCGCAGAGCCAAGTTCTGGTTGCTCTGCGAAGTATGTGAAACTCAGAATATGAATCAGGCTTCCAAATGCCAAATTTTTGGGGTTCCAGCCCTAGATTCAGAACCTAAAGAGGGTTAAAATCATTTTTGTTCAAACCACATCCATAATCATGTACAACTTTGGAAATTTCACAAGTTCGTGCGATAAATTTTGAGTAACTTGTGAAATAAGTTATGTTCTTAAACTTTTCAACATCAAGCTTGAGCAATAAGCTAAGTTCTTTATTTTCAAAAACCAAACTTGAACAACAATGTTGTTCATGATTTTCAATCAAAACATGAACTTGAGCCGAGCTTGCTCACTCTTTTAAACCAAACTCAAATTGAGCCGAACTTGTGCCTTTTCCAAATTTGTGCATGTTTTATGATTTTTGTTCATCTTTCAAACTTGAACTAACACTTGTTCTTGAGTTTCAATAACTTAGGCAACAAGTGATGTTCATGATTTTCAATAAACTCGGACAACAAATTTGTTCGTGATTTCCTTTTTTACAACTTTCTTTTTAAACAAGTGTTTTGGTTCCCCTTGAGATTCCTTTGATTTTCACCAAAACCAAACTTGAATGAAACGGGAATGGCTTGACGTATGTCTCCCCAAACCTCGGTTGCACGAATGCGTGACGTATGTCTCGTCGTTCGGGCAATCGTCATTCCACCTTTGACGTGTCTAGCACGCTCAACCTTCCTTTGGTCCCTCGTGGCCATTTTTAACCTTTTCTTGGCCCGCGTGGTCAATCCAAACCTCTCGCGCCTTTGTGCGTTTTCTTTTACCATTTACGCCAAGTGCGAGTTTATCGCCTTAATGTGCGTCCATCCTTTTATCTTTAACCTTTTACGCCATGTGCGAGTTTATCGCCTTAATGTGCGTCCGTCCTTTTATCTTTAACCTTTTACGCCATGTGCGAGTTTATCGCCTTAATGTGCATCCGTCTTTTCATCTTTAACCATTTGCGCCTTGTGCGAATTTTTCGTCTTAATGTGCGTTTGCCTTCTCATTTTTAAAACATTTACGCCTTGCGCGAGTTCATCGCCTTAACGTGCGTTCGTCTTTATCATTTAAACTTTTTACGCCTCTGTGTGTCGTCAAATCTTTTTCTTAATTAAAACGAACAAACATACAAACTTTTTCTACCAAAGAACTACGTACGCTTTGAATTCTCCGACTACCGGGAGATACGTAGGAGCAAGATCGACATCTTGTCAAGCCCATTAATAAAAACTTTCTTTTTTTCCTTTCGTTTGTTTTTATCTCTTTTTTCCCTTTATATCATATTTTCTTTTTTTTCTTTTTTATATATTCAAACACGCAAGTAAAACTTTCGAAACATTTTAAGCCTAAGCCGACTAAGAGGTTCCCGTTGAGTACAACGGATGTGAGGGGTGCTAATACCTTCCCCTCGCATAATCGACTTTCGAACCTAAAATCTTTTTTTCAAAGGTAATTTCGAACTTTTTTTCCTTTTCTCCCCGAAAAATTAAAAGTTCAGTCGTGATTTAAAATCAGTGATTCAACGCTTCCCAATAGCTTGATATCCGAAATTCGACGCGACACATAGCATCATCAAAGTCTAATTGAAACCCTAAAAACACTCTGATTTTCTTCAATTCACTCACATTCAGAACCTTCCTTCTCATTACTTTGCTGGATTTGGGATAAGGGCATGCATGTTCATGAATGAAACTCATTTTGGCTCATTTTGATGTTTAGAAGCAAGAATTGAAGAAAGGAGTCAAGGGAAGAATCAGTAGCAGCATCCTAGGCAAGAATTGAAGTTAATTGCAAAGGTGAGTTCCTCTTAGATAGGAAACTTACCTTGGGTAATTCATTCCTTGAGAGAAAGATTCATTTTTAGGGAATTTCAACACTAGTTGCCCAATTTTATCATTGCATGCCACTGATTATGTTAAGGCTTGGTTCATACAGTTAAAATTACTTTGAAATTGTTTCTGGAAATGTTAAAACACATTGGGACACCTGGGTTCATCACTGGTAGCAGAAAAATACGTCTTTGGACCATTTTCTGTTCTGTCATGGTCGCTAAGCGAACTGGAGTTCGCTGAGCGACCATACACGATTCTGCTACTGGAAGACTTCGCCCAGCGCAGTGTGATACTCGCCCAGCGAACTTAACAACTCAGTTTTGGGCAGTTGAGCTTCGATGTGCGATCACACACCCGTTAAGTGAGACCATTGTCCCTGCTTTATGCAAAATCCCTGTTTTCCACTCAAGGACTATTTTGGCATGATCAAAACGTCCATAAAATTGAACCATGAACTTAACATAAACCGTGGCAGTGCTTTAGTATCAGAGAGAAATGCAAAAACTTAGAGGATATTTCAGTGAGGGTAGAGTATTTGTTGGAACAAAATGTATCAACAACTCTCTTTGGGTTTTGATGATAACAAAGTGTTAAAACGAAAATTGGATATGCTAATACTTGATTCTAGTGTGCAGAACCATGTACTTAGAGATTGGTATCTAGCATTGGTTATGAAAGAACAAGTTAAGAGCAAGAAGGAAATTATAGAAGCTTATGTTGCAAGAATAAAGAAAATCAGCGTCTGAAGCAGCTTCTGAAGAGCAGCTTCTGAAGACAGTGTCTGATGAACAGTGCATCTGAAGGCCAGCTTCTGAAGACAGCGTCTGATGAACAGTGCATCTGAAGACCAGGTTCTAAAGAAGTGCTTCTGATGAACAGTGTCTGATGCCAGCTTCTGAAGCCAGTTCTGAAGAGAAGCTTCTGAAGTCTGAGTTTTAAGGAAAAGCAACTGTCACTGTCAACAGTAAAGCACTGTACAGTCAGAACAGCTCAATAGTTGCCTCCTTGGAAGAAACACGCAGCCAGCTTTTAAGGAAACAATTCAAATTTGGTGTGCTCTGTTTTCTGGTTTGTGCACACAATGACAGGGATGAATTAAATGCTGGATGTAGCTTCTAGTGCAACGACTCTTTTGCTAAAACTGGCTCCTTCCAACAGCTCTTAATTCCTCTATAAAGGATTGAAGTTTTGTAGAAGAACCACAAGACTCTTAAGACTGAATACGTGATACTCTGTTTTCTGAAATACACTTCTGCCAAAACTGAAAACTGTCAAAATAACTTAGAAATTCTTACAAACTTCTATCTTAGAATTTCTTAACTAATAGAGTCTTAAATCTGTGTTGTATTTTGTGAACACCACTGATAGTATATCAAGTGTTCAACTCAAACTTATTCTCTTGTAAAATATGTATGATTTAAAGTCTTAGACTGTGTGTCTAAGCATATGAAGTCTCTTACTTAGTATTTGAGCAACTGGAAGTCTCTTACTTTGTGTTTGAGCATAGGAAGTCTCTTGCTTTGTGCATGAGCAAATTGTAATCTTTGTGATTATAGTGAAAATCTCTTGTAAGTGACAAGGGGACTGGACTACTTCCGGATTGTGGAAGGAACCAGGATAAACTGCTGTCTCTCTCTCTCATTTACTCTTTATACCCGCTGCAATCAACTCTGAAAATAGTTTCAGATCTGATCAATATCAGAATCTGAACTAACATAAGTTTTTGAGAAAGAAAAGAAAAATCCAACACAATTCTTGTGTTTTTCTCACCTTCAGTTGGTATCAGAGCTCCGGTTCTGATATTCAATCACCTAACAGTGAGTCAGTAAAGATCCTGAGAAAAACATGGCTTCTAGTAGTTCTCCCCAATCCTCTCCCAGAAATAGTGGTGTTTCTGTATCATATGACTATGGTACAGATGAAAGGAAATCTCGTTCACACAATAAACCTCCTATGTTTACTGGTGATCCTGAGAAATTTTCATGGTGGAAAAGCAAGATGTACAGCCACATCATTGGAATTGATGACTCCTTATGGGATATCATAGAAGATGGAATATCTATTCCAGTTGATGAAGAAGGAGTAGCTGTTAATAGAAGTGGTCTCTCTGATGCTGAAAGAAAGATCTACAGAAAGCATCACAAGGTTAGAGGTATCATTGTGGATTATCTACCTCACAGTGAGTATCAAAAGCTGAGTGATAAATCAACAGCCAAAGCCATCTTCACCTCTCTCTACTCTAACTATGAAGGTAATAAGAAGGTTAGAGAAGCAAAAGCAATTATTCTGGTTCAGCAGTATGAGCTGTTCAGAATGAAGAACGATGAAAATATTGAGACTATGTTCTCAAGATTTCAGACTCTGGTTTCTGAACTTCAGATTCTGAAGAAAAGCTATACTACTGCTGATCATGTGAATAAAATCCTCAGAAGTCTGCCATCTAAATGGAGACCCAAAGTGACTGCTATTGAGGAAGCTAAAGATCTAAATACTCTAAGTATTGAAGATGTTATAAGCTCACTCAAAGTGCATGAACTAGGACTTAATGAAGATGAATCTGTTAGAGAGTCTAAGTCTATAGCACTGAAATCCAAAGAAAGTCTGTAAAAGTTCTAAAAGCTTTAGAATCTGATGTTGAATCTCCTGATGGAAATTCTGAAGAAGATTCAGATGCTGAGGAACTTGCAATGCTTTCTAAAAGATTTCAGTACTTAATGAAAAGACAAAAGAAATTTTCTAACAGAAGCAGCAACTTCAAAGGATCTGGTTCCAAGAGGGAAGATAAGAAAGGTTGCTACCACTGCAAGAAGACTGGTCATTTCATTGCTGATTGTCCTGAACTTCAGAAGGACAAGTCAAAGGAGAAATCTAAGAAGACCAGCTCTAAATCAAGCAACTTCAGAAACAAACTCAAGAAAAGTCTTATGGCAACATGGGATGATCTTGACAATGAATCTGAATCTAATAAAGATGATGAAGAGGAAGCTAACCTGGCTTTAATGGCAACAGCATTCCCTGATACAGAGTCAGGTTCAGGCTCTGAAGATGAAGATGAGGTATATTCTGAACTTATTGAAACAGTGTAAGCTTTAGGCTTTGTTTTGTACACCACTCATCTGTTTGAGTTGGTTTAGGTGTTTTGATTTGTAAATCACTTAAAGCTTTTAAGCACCAGTGATGTTTTTGTTCTGTTGAAGAGTGTCTTCATCGTATTTATTTTTATTGAAGAGTTTACAATCACTGGGCTGTGGTTGCTTGGTTAGGAAGTAAGAGGGGGTTCTTATATCTAGGTGGTTTCCTAGGTAGAAGTCTAGACGAGTGGAGATTAAGTGATAAGACTGGGAACATGGGCTGTTAAGTCTTAGAATTAATTCCTCTTAGTGGATTTCCTTACTGGATTGGTATCCCCCAGAGTAGGTGAAGTTTGCACCGAACTGGGTTAACAAATTGCTGTGTTCCTTTTACTTTTTGCACTTTATTTTTCTGCTTCTGAACATTAGTTTTCATACTCTGTTTTACTGGTTCAGAACCAGAATTGCCAGAATTTCAGGATACTCGTACTGAATTCATAAGTTTCCTTCATTGACCACTTGGTCTTACCTTGACGACACCGGGTCAATTTTATCCTCCTCAATTGATTCCACTAAATCCTTATCTTTGACTTTCACCTCATAAGACGACAACTCACAGTTATAATTATACCATTCTTCATATAGAATCATCTTTACCAAAACATTCAAAGCTTATAGGATTTAGTCCAAGTGATAAGTGGTATACATCGTCTCCCATATCGTCATATGATACAATTCATAGCACATAAATTACATACACGATCGAGTACGTGTACACTACTAACGGGTACACAGTACATCGCATCATCCTTGTCCAACTAACGGGACATCCTCCTTAATAAAAATATCCTTGAGACAATACCACGTCAACTGGAGACCCTCTTTTATTCTTAACTCATGTTTATTCCTTGAGCATACATTATCACATAACATAGATCATGGTTACACTTGTCGATATTGTGAACTCATTTCTCATTTCTGAACATCAAGTTCAAGATCCTTGTTTTCGGAAAGAAAACTCTACTCTGATTGCTACCAAAATAGCACACTCAATCTTTAATCCTTTAATCATAACCTGAACTTACGTAGCCCTTTACTGTAGACGACGAGTGACTTTTAATCTGCATAGAAAGTTCTTCTTCCTTTACTGGTGAATATTAAGTTCAAGAATTTCTGAACTCTTCAGCTAAGATATGTTTGATATCAACAAACCTGTTTTGGTCAAAAACCTTGCTACTTAAACATTCCTGACTGTGTACCAATGTTACTAAAACATGTCACATAACTGAAAATCTGTTACACTACTATCTGAGTAGTATAAGCACTACCTGATAAGTATACATAATACTAAACATAACCTGATACATGTGACATGTTGACATAACATGAGTACAATGTGGATTAGACTCATATGCCAATGCATTGTCATTTCTGATCAATGCTCCAAATTCAAAAATATCCTCTTGCAAGTGCAGCCTTTACTAATGTTGCCTTGTGCATAGCTCTCCTTGGATAAACTTACTCTCTTCAAATCCACTTGAAGTTACTGAGCTAAAAATAGCTAAATTACCGCATTAGCGGTGACTTCCCTTGCTCTAGACATATTGTGCTAGAAACACATCCTTCTTATTCCTTATCACATACTCTTAAACTGCTTCGATTTCCATTCCTCATGAGTTTCGAGGTTTGAAGTATTCTTCGGCTGACCTTTTAAAATTTCCTGTTAGAACTTATGATAAGTTCAAGACGTCACTGCTTACTGCTATTCTGCGTTGTAAGAACTGGACTCTTAATACCTTCCTGTGGTTCATCTGACAAGAACTTCACAGGCATTCTTGTTCTCTAAGCTTCAGCTTAGAATTGTTCGTTAACCCATCCTTGGATTACTTCTCTGCTGCGCAACTCTGATTTAAACCATCTTTTTACTTATTGACTTGCAACTATCATAGTAGAACCATTGAATGTTTGATGATTCTCTTGTGGCTTAAACCACCTGTTTAACCTACTGATTGGTCATCATCTGACTTGTGTTCCTTCCGGACATAAACCGTATACTTACTATCGCGAAAATACGCCAAAACCTGTAAGCAGTTTCCCGCAACTGTTACGAGCCTACCAATGCTCCTGACAAAACAGCTTATACACTGGTTCTAACTTTACTTTCTATATTATAAATTCTGTAACCATCTCATGATCAGCTCAACATGTGTAATCATTTGAACATTGCAGAAACCCGACTAAAAGCATACCTGAAGCAACTTAAGTTCACACATTAATCACTTGTGGCAACTTCTAAAAACAATTTATGGCTTCCAGAGATTCACATCTTTCATACACTGAATCCACTGATGATCCGAGTCTCGTTCTGTTATTATCCGTAAGGATTTCATATCCATAACCTTCTCCAAGACAACTTAGGTCCACATAACTTTACCACATCTCTTAGGTTACTCCTCGAGTTTCTTCGGAAACAATCTGTCTGGATTAGATTCAAACTTTTACCGGCTCTCTTGTAAGCCCAAACATAGGTTATGCCTCTTCGAGTACACGATTAATTGGTCTTAAACTTCAACACTTATCATTTCCTATTGGATCCTTCCAATAACTTGTTACTGTATCCACAATTCCAATCTAATCCTATTATCTGAATAATTCTCCATATGTCTTCACGACCGTTGCCTTCTTCATATGGTTTCGAACAATCCAAGGTCTGTATATTCTACCACCTTTGAAAGCATACTCTTATAAGGTGATCTCTGCCGGCTTTCTAGAATACTTGTGTAAGGAACCCATCAAATGAAAACATAGAACTCCTTAACATTAACCATAATCTTAACTTTAACTTGTGCGTTAGTGGCGATCTTCCTGATGCTAGAGCCTCACAATAGTTCTTGGCTAATTCTTGATTATTCCTCAAAACCGGTCTACTATAATCCGACAACATACAATTCAATCTTTACTTCATGCCCTTACCAGGGGTCTCCTTCACTTAACACTAAGCTTGCTTTTCTCTTACAAAGCATCTTGATGAGTCATAATAAAGGAAGGTAATCTGTTCCATCAGTCCAATAATTCTCTTAATCCATAATTAAGTCTCTTAACTGCTGGATATTAAAATCTCATCCGGTTTGAGTGCGCGAATCCTCCGATTCTTACACACCCTATCGTTGTTGGCAGTCTAGAGGTTCCAATAATCGACTAATAATTCTCATTCCGAGTTTTTGGGTCTGAAGGGTGAATTTGTAGCCTGTCTCTGAGTCTGAAGCTTCGCAGAGCAAAGTCTTGGTCGCTCTGCGATCGTAGCAATACTAAGAATCCTGAAACTTGCGTTTTAACCTCAAAATCTTGGTTCCTAGGTTGCAAATCATTCCTCAGAGTATTCCATAAGAAGTCATACTCATAGTCTTTTCTGAGACAGCTTCGGTCTCTAAAGTCTCACCATAATTCCTTACTTCTTATGTCTCCTGAGAAGAGACATTTCTCAATGACGCGTCCATCTGCTTTAAGGTACTTCACCTTAATCTTAAATATTTCTTATGTTCATGAAATTCTGCCATAACAGGCTCCGTTACTTTACGGTTTGACAACCATTACTTGGCATTGAATACCTCTTCGCCAATTCCTGACTTAAAAAATATGACATCTTAAACATCGCTCTTCATGCGCTTCATTCCTCCACGGTCACATTCAGCTTGTAATTCTGGCAGGTACGGTTCTGAACCTGTAAAACAGAGCACAATGAATGCAAAATAGAGCACAAGAAACACAGGTTCAGAAGCAGAAAATAAACAGGACAGAAAGTAAATAACACAGATATTTGTTAACCCAATTCGGTGCAAACATCACCTACATCTGGAGGATATCAATCCAGGAAGGAAATCCACTATGAGGAATTAATCCTAAGACTCAAGACACAACCCCTGTTCCCAGTCTTGTGACTTAATCTCCACCAGTCTAGATTTCTACCCAGTAACACCTAGTTATAAGTACCCCCTCTTACTTCCTAATCACGTAACTACAACCCAGTTAATAACAACTTTGAAAACAACCCAATTTTGAAGACACACTTCAAGACATCAAAAATATCACTCGTACTTAAAAGCTTAGAGTGAATTACAACTCAAAACAAAACCAAACCAACTCAAACATAAGAGTGGTGTACAGACAAAGCAATAGCTTACAAAACTCAAAAACTCTTAAAATTCTAAGATTCTAAACTTCTGGTTTTTGATAATCAGTCTTCAAATAGCAGCATGTCTTCCTTATATAGTCTTCAGTAGGCACACATAATTCTGAATCATATAATCTTCAAAATACAATTCTGAAATTCAAAGAAGTTCCAAAAGGAAACATATATTTTTGAATCATATTAAGCAAAGATCCCTTCAGCAAATATATTCATTCATAAACACGAAGCCAACATTCACCAAGATCTTCACCAAAATAATCAGCCTTCTAGAAAACTGTTGGTTATTTGGTGTTGGCTACATTGTTTGGTAAAATCAAAGTGCTCAAGCAATGCGTCTTTATGTGTTAAAGAAGTCTTCAAAAGCAAGAAATTGGATTTGAGGAGGTTCAGAAGCTGAAATGGCCTTCAAAAGCATATTGGACCTTCAGACGCAGTTTTGGCCTTCAGATGCTGAACAGTACTTCAGACGCAGAAATGGCCTTCAGACGCTGAACAGTTCTTCAGACGCACTGTTCAGACGTTGACCAGCGTTGACCTTCAGAAGCTGGACTTCAGAAGCTGGATTTTTTGCATTAAATCTGATTCTTTCAGTGTGTATCTTTGGAAGATTTATCAAGGATTTATTCAGGCATTTAGTTTTCTAGAAAGCTGATTAATTTGTTAAAGATCTTGAGAAGATTGGCTTCGTGTTTTATGATTGAATTTAATTGCTGAAGGATCTTTTCATTATTTGGTTCAGAATTATATGTTTCCTTTTCAAGCCTTTCATAATTCAGAATCATATCAATTGAAGAAGATTGGTTTCAGAATTATGCTGCTTGCTGAAGCCTATATAAAGAGACGTGCTGCAGCTATTGAAGACAACGAAGATATATCAAAAATCAGAGTTTAAGAGTCTTTGTGTTTTTAGGCTTTATTTGTACACCACTCATATGTTCTGAGTTGGTTTAGTTTGTTTGAGTTGTAAATCATTCAAAACTTTTAAGTACGAATGATGTTTTTGTTTAATTGAAGTGTGTCTTCAGAACTGGGTTATTTCAGAAGCTGTTAGTAACTGGGTTGTTACTTGAATAGGAAGTTAGTAGTGTTCTAATACTTAGGTGGTGCTCCTGAGTAGAAATCAGGCTTGTGGAGATTGATTGCTAAGGCTGGGAACAGGGGGGTCTGTGTCTTGAGTCTTAAGGATTAATTCCTATAGTGGATTTCCTTCCTGGATTGGTATCCTCCAGACGTAGGTGGTATTTACACCGAACCGGGTTAACAAATACTTGTGTTCTTTTCTTTTCTGCACTTTATTTTAAATGATTCTGAACCTGTGCTTTGTGCTCTGTTTTGCAAACCATCGTGCTCTGTTTTACTGTCTGAATCTTTAACTGCCACAATTTCAAAAACAAATGCCTGGATAAAACTTCAAATATATCTTCAAGAGATACGCACAGAATTTATCAGAAAGAATGCAGAAAATCCAGCTTCTGAAATGCAGCCTCTGAAGTTCAGCTTCTGAAGGTCAACAGAAGTCAACGTCTGAACAGTGCGTCTGAAGACCTGTTCTGCGTCTGATGAACAGTACCAGCGTCTGAAGGCCAATTCTGCTTCTGATGAACAGTAAACCCAGTTTTCAGCTTCTGAACCTTCTCAAATCCAATTGCCAGCTTCTGAAGACTTAAATAGCTTCTGGAGACGCATTGCTTGCACATTTTGATTTTACCAAACATGTAGCCAACCTTCAAATAACCAAAAATCTCCCCCTTTGGCAAATTTTTGGCTAAAATCAAATTCTTCATAAAACCAAGTTCTTCACTCAACACAATTAATCAACCATGAAGAACTCCACACAATTAACCATAGCACCAGAGTCAGCAGCGGATAAATGCTATGTTAAACATAAACAACTTCAGTTTTTGAAATCCACAACAGTTCTGAAGCACACACGAACACTCCCCCTGAAGCATAAACTCCCAGTAAACTCCCCCTGCAACTCAGCACATCACAAACAACTCTCCCCCTTAATTTTGAACTGCAGTAAATTCTGATATAATGCTCCTGAAACTGAAACAGCACACAACTCAGGTACTTAACACTTATGCACTCCCCCTGAGCCAGAAACTCCCCCTCAAACACATCTACACAACTCTTGTTGTATTTCTGAATTCTGAATAAAACAGTTATCTGAAAAACCTGAATTCTGAACAAAATTAAATCTGATTAAATCTGAACTCTGAATACATTCTGAAACCAACCACAAGTTTTTCTCCCCCTTTTTAGCCAAAAAATCTTGACAAAACACAGTCTTCACATAGGGAACAAAAACAGACTTTTTATCACAGATTGTATCAGACTCAGTATCAGACTCAGCATCTGCAACATCTTCATCTCCCTCACTACCAGCTTGCTCACCCTCAACAATCTGTAATTGCTATAACTCCTCATGCAGATAAACTCCCAGCTTGCTTCTCATATTCTCAAATTGCTTGGCATCCAAAGCTTTTGTAAAAATATCAGCAATCTGTTCTTCAGTGTCCACATGTTCAAGCTGCACAATCTTCTCCTCCACAAGGTTTCTGATGAAATGATGTCTTATATCAATGTGCTTGGTCCTACTGTGCTGTATGGGGTTCTTTGAAATGTTGATAGCACTTAGATTATCACAGTATAGGGTCATAACACCTTGATCAATGTTGTATTCCTCCAGCATCTGCTTCATCCACACCAACTGAGAACAACTACTTCCAGCTGCTATATACTCAGCTTCAGCTGTAGACAATGACACACAATTTTGTTTCTTACTGAACCATGAGATTAAATTGTTACCCAGAAAGAAACATCCACCAGAAGTACTCTTCCTGTCATCTGCACTTCCTGCCCAGTCAGCATCACAATACCCAATTAACTCAGAACTTGCACTGTGTGAGTACATAATACCATAATCACTTGTACTGTTGACATACTTCAGAATCCTCTTCACTTATGTCAAATGACTCATTTTAGAATCAGCTTGATATCGAGCACACACTCCAACAGCAAAAGTAATGTCTGGTCTGCTTGCAGTTAGATATAGTAAACTCCCAATCATGCTTCTATACTGGCTTTGATCAACAGCAACACTTTGTTCATCTTTAGTTAACTCCAAGTGAGTAGCTGCAGGTGTTCTCTTATGACTAGCATTCTCCAATCCGACTATATTCTTTGCATATTTGCTTTGAGAAATGAATATAGTATCTTCCATCTGCTTGACTTGAAGTCGCAGAAAATAAGTAAGCTCACCCACAAGACTCATCTCAAACTCAGATTGCATCTGCTGAACAAATAATTGAACCATCTTGTTTGACATCCCACCAAACACTATGTCATCAACATAGATTTGTGCTATCATCAGACTTCCATCTTCTTCTTTAACAAACGAGGTCTTGTCAGTTCCTCCTTTTCTGTATCCTTGAGTAACAAGAAACTGTGTGAGTCTCTCATACCATACTCTAGGTGCTTGCTTCAATCCATACAAAGCTTTCTTCAATTTGTAAACATGATTTGGAAATTTAGGATCCACAAAACCTTTTGCCTATTCAACATAAACCTCTTCTTGTAAATAACCATTCAGAAAAGCACTCTTCACATCAATCTGAAATAGTTTGAACTTAAGAATGCATGCCACTCCCAAAAGCAGTCTTATGGACTCTAATCTGGCCACATGTGCAAAGGTTTCATCAAAGTCAAGTCCCTCCACTTGAGTGTATCCTTGAGCAACTAACCTTGCCTTGTTTCTGGTCACAGTTCCATTTTCATCTGATTTGTTCTTGTAAATCCACTTAGTTCCAATGACATTCATACCTTCAGGTCTTGGTACAAGGTCCCACACTTCACTTCTTTTGAATTGATTCAATTCCTCTTGCATAGCTTCAATCCAGAGTTCATCAGTGAGAGCTTCTACAATGTTTTTGGGTTCAAATTTGGACACAAAGCATGGATCAGTAGTTACTGCATCTGATCTTCTGGTTCTGACTCCTTGATCTAGACTTCCAATGATTAAATCTCTGGGATGATCCTTCTGAACTCTAATTGAGGGTCCTTTACCAGTAGAAACATGATCTGGATTCATCTCTCCTTCTTCAGACTCTACTTCATTTTCTGCAACTGGTGCTTCTGACTGTTGTTCTTCTGATGTTTCAGTATCTGGAACCACTTCAGACTCATCTCTTTCTTTTTCAGCAGACAGATCATCAATCACAACATTAATAGACTCCATAACAACCTTGGTTCTGGAATTAAACACTCTATAAGCTCTGTTGTTCACTGAGTAACCCAGAAAAATTCCTTCATCAGACTTAGGATCCAGCTTTCTTCTGTTTTCTCTATCAGCCAAAATGTAACATTTGCTGCCAAAAACATGAAAATACTTGACTGTAGGCTTTCTTCCTTTCCATAATTCATACAGAGTAGATGTAGTAACTTTCTTCAGTGTCACCCTGTTGTGAATATAGCAAGTTGTATTCATTACTTTTGCCCAGAACATATAAGGTAAATTCTTAGCATGTAACATAACTCTAGCTGATTCTGCTAAGGTTCTGTTCTTCCTCTCAACTACACCATTTTTCTGAGGTGTTATAGGTGCTGAAAACTCATGCTTGATCCCTTCAGATGAACAGAACTCAGAAAACTTCTTGTTTTCAAACTCCTTCCCATGATCACTTCTGATTCTGATGATGACACAGTCCTTCTCTCTTTGTAACTAAGTGCACAGATCTCTAAATACTTCATAAGTATCTGATTTTTCTCTAAGAAAGCTTACCCAAGTGAATCATAGTCATCAACAACCACAAAAGCATACCTTTTTCCTCCAATACTCTCAACTTGCATAGGTCCCATTAAATTCATATGTAACAATTCAAGAATTTTAGTTGTTACCTGGTGTTCTAATATGGGATGAGACTTTCTTGTTTGTTTACCAATCTGACATTCACCACAAACACTGTCTTCATTAATCTTCAGATTAGGTAGACCTCTGATAGCTTCAGTATTCAAGACTTTCTTCATGCCCTTCAGATGCAAGTGACCCAGTTTATGGTGCCAGAGTCTGACTTCTTCTTCTGAGCTTATGAGACAAGTGGACAGGCTTCTTTCTTCTTCAGATACCCACAAATAACAGTTGTCCTTTGATCTACAGCCCCTCATCAGAACCTCACCTTCTTTACCAGTTACCAAACATTCTTCGTTGTTGAAATTCACTTTAAATCTTGATCACACAGCTGGCTTATACTGATCAGATTTGAAGTCAACCCTTTCACTAATAGAACATTATCTAGTCTTGGTAATCCATCACTGATTAAATCTCCAATACCCAGAATCTCTCCTTTTGCCCCATCACCAAAAGTTACATAGCTGCTGGAATATGGCTTCAAATTACTCAAAAGCTTCTTCACACCAGTCATGTGTCTGGAACAACCACTATCAAAATACCAATCTTCCTTAGAGGTGGCTCTCAAAGATGTATGAGCTATGAGGCCAACAGTATTACCTTTGGGTTTCATAACCTTCTTGACATTGTTTCTGGATGCAGCAGGTTCCACTTTTCTGTGCTGAAAATGCTCAGGATAACCATATAACTTGAAACAGAATGGTTTAATATGCCCCTTCTTTCCACAATGATGACAAACCCATGGATTATTTCTCCTCTTTCCTTTAGACTTCTGAGGTTGCTTCTGAGGTTTCATCTTAGATGTTCCTTCCCTGGGATCATAAGTTTCAGTAGCAGGAACAAACCTTTTAGCAGGATTCTTCTGTTTGAGTTTCAAAGTCTCATCAACAAATCCTAAGCCATTTTGTTTCCCTTGTTTCCGATTTTCCAAAATCTCCTCCAGCACATCAGTAGCAGTATTCATCATTCTGACCTGCTTTTTCATGTTTTCAAGCTGCGAATTCAGTTGACTCACTTCATCCTGTCAACATGCTTCAGAATTTTATTAAACTTTCTCCCCAGCAACCCAAGAGCTTCTGATAAACCTTCATCATCCTCCTCAATCTCTTGTTGATCCTCAGCTTCAGAATTAACTGCAAAAGCAACTCCTTTTCCTTTCTTCTCATTACGGTTACAAAAGGTTGTTTCAAAGTTCAGCAAGGATCCAATTAACTCCTCAACCTTCATATTGGATATGTCATGAGCTTCCTCAACAACAATCACCTTCATGTCAAATCTTTTAGGAAGTGACCTGAGTTCTAACTATCTTCTCATCAGACATCTTCTCTCGAAGAGATTCATAAGAATTAGCCATATCTAGGACATTCATATAGAAATCTTGAATGTTCTCATCCTCCAACATCTTCAAATTTTCAAATTTTGTGGTGAGTAACTGAAGTTTGGATAGCCTAACCTTTGAAGTTCCTTCATGAGTGGTCTTGAGTATCTCCCAGGCATCCTTGGCTATGGTACATTGCTTAATCAGTCTGAACATGTTCTTGTCCACTCCATTGAATAGTGCATTCAAGGCTTTGGAGTTTCCAAGAGCCAAATCATCTTCAGCCTTTGTCCATTCTTCCTCTGGTTTCAGCACATCAGTCTTATTCCCATCTTTGTCCAACACAACTATATGATCCCAACCTTTTAGCACAGCTTTCCAGGTGCTGCTGTCTATGGATTTCAGGAATGCACACATACGAGACTTCCAGTATTCATAATTGGTCCCATCCAACAAAGGTGGTCTGTTAACATATCCTCCTTCCTTGTCCATTCTTGCCAGAAAAGCCAGCCCTGGAGCTCACCCAATAACAAGCAGGGTGCCTGCTCTGATACCAATTGTAATTCTGGCAGGTACGGTTCTGAACTTGTAAAACAGAGCACAATGAATGCAAAACAGAGCACAAGAAACACAGATTCAGAAGCAGAAAATAAACAGGACAGAAAGTAAATAACACAGATATTTGTTAACAAAGTTCGGTGCAAACATCACCTACATCTGGAGGATACCAATCCAGGAAGGAAATCCACTATGAGGAATTAATCCTAAGACTCAAGACACAGCCCCTGTTCCCAGTCTTGTGACTTAATCTCCACCAGTCTAGATTTCTACCCAGTAACACCTAGGTATAAGTACCCCCTCTTACTTCCTAATCACGTAACTACAACCCAGTTACTAACAACTCTGAAAACAACCCAGTTTTGAAGACACACTTCAAGACATCAAAAACATCACTCGTACTTAAAAGCTTAGAGTGAATTACAACTCAAAACAAAACCAAACCAACTCAAACATAAGAGTAGTGTAAAGACAAAGCAATAGCGTACAAAACTCAAAAACTCTTAAAATTCTAAGACTCTAAATTTCTGGTTTTTGATAATAAGTCTTCAAAAAGCAGCACGTCTTCCTTATATAGTCTTCAGCAGGCACACATAATTCTGAATCATATAATCTTCAAAATACAATTCTGAAATTCAAAGAAGCTCAAAAAGGAAACATATATTTCTGAATCATATTAAGCAAAGATCCCTTCAGCAAATATATTCATTCATAAACACGAAGCCAATCTTCACCAAAATAATCAGCCTTCTAGAAAACAAATGCCTGGATAAAACTTCAATAAATCTTCAAGAGATACGCACAGAATTAATCAGAAAGAATGCAGAAAATCCAGTTTCTGAAGTTCAGCTTCTGAAGGTCAACATAAGTCAACGTCTGAACAGTGCGTCTGAAGACCTGTTCTGCGTCTGATGAACAGTACCAGCGTCTGAAGGCCAATTCTGCTTCTGATGAACAGTAAACCCAGTTTTCAGCTTCTGAACCTTCTCAAATCCAATTTCCAGCTTCTGAAGACTTAAATAGCTTCTGGAGATGCATTGCTTGCACATTTTGATTTTACCAAACATGTAGCCAACCTTCAAATAACCAACACAACACTTAGACATTTGTCCTAACTGTCATATACTAGATTGAGTTGATTAGGCTCAACTAGATGTGAACTTTAGAACAATATCCGGAACCCAATGGTCCCACTACTTTTATTGAATCTTTAATGACCCATGGCACAGTCTGAATCGACCTGCTCTGATACCAATTGTAACACCCATACTAATTTTATCTAGAATATTAGCATGTGCATTAAACTGATACTGGATACATCAAGGTTTTCAATAATAATAATACAACACAACTGAATGAATACAAATTTACGCGTTATACAACCAATCAAGTACCATAAAAATACTTAAACAAAAGTCCGTTAAGCTCCTGATCTGGTACATGACGAGCAACTACACTCCATCCAGCATCTCCCTGATGATCTTCAACACGATCCTCGCGCTAACCTGTAAACTGCACTCCACCCAACCTACTGTTGGCAACCTCGGGGAACCTAGGGTTGCCATGCCTACTTTTGGCGATCTCGGGGATTCCTATAATCGCCAAGCTTTAACCTTTTCCATATAGGGTATACCTGCCTGTTCCTGTTATCATGTGTAGTCATAATAACTAAACTACATCCTGCTAAACTAGTGATCAAGGGGAAACCTAGGATCACTGACTGAGCCTGATAACTGAATAGTCATGAAATCTAGACTATAACCTGATAACTTGGTGATCGAGGGGACTCCTAAGATCACCACCTGATACCTGCCTGATAACTTGCTCAAAATTGTGTTTTTCACCATTTTAGCTCAATCCAACTTACCCAAGCATCCCAATGACGTTAGGAATGATTTTCTACTGCAAATTGACTGATTAAACCATGGATTAGCAAGGAATTGGCAACAAATAGGATTAGGGCACAAAAACCATATTTTAGCATAAAAAGAAATACATACACAAACTCACTCAAAGTGGGTTCTAAAACCCTAGGGAGCTCACCTAGTACTGATGATGATCCTTGCCAAGCTTTCCTCTTCAAACCCTAGCTTGAAATCTTAATTCCTTTCTTGATCCTCTTTGTTTCCTTTGGATCAAAATCACAAACCTTGCTTGCTTGCATGAAGATGGAGTAATTGAGATAGAAGTTTGATGATTGTTGGAGGAGAGGAGAGGATGGCGTGAGAAGGAGAAGAGAGAAGGGGGAGGATTGTTGTTAGAGAGAGTAGTGAGGATGAGGAATGAAAGAAAATGGGTTTTCCCCCTTTATAAAATCCTGGCGCGGCAATTACCAAATTGCCCTTCTTAAAATATCTCTGATAAATACTTGAGTCTGAAGTGGGATATTACAGGTTCGGCCGAACTTTGGATTTGGTTTGATTGTGTTGTTTTTGTCGAAAGTTTAGGTGGTGGTTATGGTGGTGGCTGAAAATTTATGTGGTGGTTATGGTTTTGTATATTTCGGTTTGTTTATGTTGATCAGTTTTGGCTTTGTGATTTTTGTGTGGTGGCCGGATTCTTGGTGGTGGCCGGATTTTTTTTTGTTTGTGGTTGTGGATTTCTTACTGATTCTGAGTGAAAAACTGACCTCGTGAACAGTACAATAAATGTACTATTTATAGTGCAAAAAACCAGGGTTTGAAATTTTGTGGACAAAAATGCCACTTGGGGTCTGGACAGCAAAGGATGAAATGGAAATGAAATAAATTAAAAACAATTAAATAATAATATAAAATAATAAAAAAAGCCATAAAATAAATAATAATAAACTAAAAAGATTAAAATAGAGATAAAAATAATAATAATAAAACGGTCTCCTTCGGAACAAAAATGAGGTATTTTAAAATACCTCTATGCCGAAATTTCGTCTGAAACGACGAAAAAAAATCGGCTTAAGAGACGAGTAAAAATGAGTCGAAACTGGATCAAAAAATGGGGTATGACACATTTATTCACCATAAATCATATAATCCACATGTTGTTGCTGTCATGGTCGCTCAGCGACCAGGGACTTTGCTTAGCGAGTCCTGTTTTCTGGGCAACCAAAAAACAGAGTAGTCACTACGGGAAGACCCCAAATTCCACCCAAAAATCCCATTTCTCAACCCAATTGACCCTAAAATCATTTTACAAACAATACACATGATTAATACACTTAAAATTTTAATGATTGAAACTCTTGGGAAATGCCCATTATTGCCATGTAATCCGAGTTTAATGTCTTGTCTGAGGTTTTAGGCTATAAATAGGGCTACAATCAGACTTGTTTGCATCTTAGAATTTGTGTAATGTTACTATAGTTAAATCCAAGTTCTACATTGTTCTAAGTTCATTTCTTTACATTTTCTGCACTTTTACATTTCTGCAATTTATATTTTCTGCTATTTACTTTTCTGCACTTTTACATTCTTGCAGTTTAATTTTATGCTTTTACAATTCATGTCATTTACAATTTGTCAAGCGTCTACGATGAACATTCATGAGTAGACTTGTCTAGTCTTGGGATTGTTGGAAAAATCTAATGACTAGATCCTAATCAAACCAAGCCTAGACTCTATTTTATTCAATTCTATTTTCCTATCTAATCTCATTGTTTTTAAACTCAATAGCAAGTGTTGAACGAAGCACCGAAAGGAGAAGCTCAACAACTACTATTTCATCATCACAAATATCAAGTGAAGTATCAAAAGAGGAAGCTTGATATTGGCACAAATGAGATTAGACAATGTATCTCAAAACTTGATGGGAACACCCCAAATGAGTAGATTTGTGATATCTTGAGGCCATAAGATTTGTGCTTAATCGGTCTCATATAGCAATCAACCATGAAAATAGGCGTGACTGTTATTGAGATACATTCATGTAGTTCGAAAGAAACCATGAATTACCTTAGTTAATCTTGTCTTTGAAAAATGGATTCAATATAGAATAGTGATATAGGCTTGAATGTTTATATTCTGTCATTAGATATACCAATAATCCCGAGACGTTTTTTATCTTATAAATCTAAACCAAAGAATTTGTCCAAATCTTAAAACTTAATGTGTTCAGCTAACAACTTCTGAAAATTAAATCGGTACTTACATAACTCTCCGTGGATCGATATTTTTACTACTTGATAATAATCGTATACTTGCGGTGACATATCAAGTTTTTGGCGCAGTTTACGGGGAGTTGTTCGTAATATTGATTGACTTTTTAGTAAAAGTTAGACAAAACTTTTTCTTTTTCTTTTTCTTTTAATTTTCAACTGTTCGGATTCTCTTGTTCTTTGAATGCGAAGAACTAGAAGTCTTGGTGAATTTATTCCTGAGATTGAAAGATTCCTCCACCAAAGAAGAAGAGAAGCACACGATAACGCCATGACTGCGGAACATACTCTTAAAGAGTATGCTACGCCATCTACGGATGAGCCTCATGCTGTCATCGTGTATCCAGCCGTTGAAGCAAACAATTTTGAAATAAAACTTGCATTACTTAACTTGGTGCAGCAGAATCAGTTTCCCGGATCACCCACTGAGGATCCAAATCTGCATCTTTCAAACTTTTTAAGACTCAGTGGAACTTTGAAAAGCAATGAAGTGACTCAGGAAGCCATAAGGCTGCATCTCTTTCCTTTTTCATTAAGGGATCTAGCAAGCGCCTGGCTTAACTCCTTGCTAACGCTTCTATAACCACATGGGATCAACTAAGGGCAGCTTTCCTTTTCCGATTTTTCCCCCTAGTAAAACAGCTCAATTGAGGGATCAAACTACTAGATTCACTCAAAAAGATAGGGAATCTCTATACGATGCGTGGGAGCGTTTCAAAGAAATGCTTAGGCTATGCCCCCATCATGGTTTGGAGAAATGGTTGATCGTCCATACCTTTTATAACGGTCTTTTGTATGCAACCAAATTGATTGTTGATGCAGCTGCAGGGGGAACTCTAATGAACAAAAATATCACGGAAGCATACGCTCTCATTGAGAACATGGCTCAAAACCACTATCACTGGACGAGTGAGAGAGCCATCACTGCTGTTGCTCCGTCTCCCTCTAGAAAAGAGGCAGGTATGTATGAAATCTCTGCCCTTGACCATTTAGCTGCTAAGGTGGACGTACTTTTTAACAAGTTTGATAAGTTAAGTGTAAGTGCTGTCACACCTCCTTCTTCTACTCCTCCTTGTGAAATATGTGGTGTCTTGGGTCATGCCGGTGTTGAATGCCAACTAGGTGTGGCTGCTGAAAGTCCAGAGCAAGCTAATTATGCTCAATATAACCAAAGGACTAATTAAAATTTTGCTTTTAAAAATCCTTTTGGACAACAATAAGCACCACCCGGTTTTGCAAACAATAACAGAGTCTCTCAAAAATCCAACTTGGAACTTTTGCTCGAAAACTTCGTTTTATCTCAAACAAAGCAAAACCAAGAATTGAAAAATCAAACCGGATTTTTGAATGGCTCTATAATAAAATTGACCTCAAAAGTGGATTCCATTTCTACGCACAACAACATGCTTGAGACCCAAATTTCTCAAGTAGCCCAACAAGTGGCTTCTTCCTCAAAATTTTTCGGAACCTTTCCGGGTCAGCCTGAAACCAATCCTAAGGTCCAACTTAATGTTATTACCCTTAGGAATGGTAGACAATTAGAGGATCCTCAAATAAAAAGCAAGACCAATGAGGGTGAAAAGGTGAGTGATGAGCCACATAGTGAGGAAGTCGAAGTGGAAACCGAAAAACCTAAAACACCACCACCATATAAACCAAAGATACCATTCCCCTAAATATTTGCCAAAACTAAGTTGGATGAGCAGTTTAAGAAATTTGTTGAAATGCTAAGAAAGCTCCACATTAACATTCCGTTTTCGGATGCCTTGTCTCAAACGCCCTCATATGCAAAGTTTTTAAAGGAAATTTTATCAAATAAAAGAAAAATTGCAGAGGATGAGACAGTCAATCTTAGGGAAGAATGTAGTTCAATCATTCAAAACAAACTTCCACCCAAACTTAAAGATCCGGGAAGTTTCTCCATTCCATGTGTCATAGGGGCTGAAACAATAAAAAAGGCTATGTGTTACTTGGGAGCGAGTGTGAGTTTGATGTCGTTATCCTTGTATGAAAGGTTAGGAATAGGTGAACTAAAGCCAACAAGAATGACCATACAACTAGCGGACCTCTCTGTTAAGTACCCATCCAAAATTATTGAGGATATCCCAGTCAAAGTGGGAGGGGTTTATATCCCAGCTGATTTTGTTGTGATGGAAATGGAAGAAGACTTTCAAGTACCAATTATTTTGGGAAGGCCTTTCCTTGCTACCACATGGTCATAATTGATGTCAAACATGGTAAGTTGGCATTTAATGTTGGCGAAGAAAAAATTGAATTTGAGTTTGCTCATCTTATGAAGGGTCCCTCCATTAAGGACTCTTGTTGCATGATAGATGTGATTGACCGTTGTGTGAAAGAGTGCTTTTTAGTATCACCTACACATGATGGCTTGGAAGGATGATTGTTGAATAATGCAGGTACAAAGATGGCTGGAGATGCCCAAGTCTATGCTAAATTATTGGATGAAAATCCCCCCATAAAAGGCATGGGTATAGAAGACTTGGTTGAGGAAAAATCTGATCCTCTTCCAATGGAAGCACCAAAGATGGAATTGAAGTCCCTTCCATCAAATTTGAGGTATGAATTTATGGGCTTAAATTCCACTTATCCTGTTATTGTCAATGAAAACTTGAATGAGGGTGAAACTGAAAAGTTGCTTAATATTCTCAACAAATATCCCAAAGCAATAGGGTATACTATTGAGGACATTAAGGGAATAAACCCCTCATTATGTATTCATAGGATACTACTTGAAGAGGACTGTAAACCCTCCATTGAACGTCAAAGAAGATTAAATCCTAACATGAAAGAAGTTGTGAAAAAAGAGGTTTTAAAACTCCTAGATGTTGGGGTTATTTATCCAATTTCTGATAGTAAATGGGTTAGTCTGGTTCTTGTAGTACCTAAAAAGGGTGGTCTTACAGTTATTAAAATGAGAAAAATGAATCCATTGCCACTAGAACTGTCACGGGTTGGAGAATGTGTATCGATTATAGGAAGCTTAACAAAGCAACCCGTAAAGATCACTTCCCATTCCCTTTTATTGATCAAATGCTAGAAAGGTTGGCCAAGCATTCACACTTTTGCTATTTGGATGGTTATTCTGGATTTTTCCAAATACCTATTCATCCTAATGACCAAGAGAAAACAACTTTTACTTGTCCTTTTGGCACTTATGCCTATAGAAGGATGTCAATTTTTTCTGATTTTGTTGAAAATATAATGGAAGTTTTTAAGGATGATTTCTCCGTGCATGGATCAAGTTTTGATAACTGTTTGGCTAACTTAGAAAAAGTCTTGGAAAGAAGTGAGAAAGTGAACCTTGTTCTGAATTGGGAAAAATGTCACTTTATGGTGAGGGAATGTATTGTGCTAGGACACTTCTGAAAGAGGTATTGAGGTTGATAAAGCAAAAATTGAAATTATTGAAAAAATGCTACCTCCTACCTCGGTCAAAGAAGTAAGAAGTTTCCTAGGACATCGGGTTTTTACCGCCAGTTTATAAAAGATTTTTCAATGATTACTAAGCCACTAACAAGCTTGCTCCTTAAGGATGCAACTTTTGTTTTTGATGATTTGTGTCATGAAGCATTTTGCAGGTTGAAGAAAGCCTTGACCACTTCCCCAATCATGCAACCACCGGATTGGAATCTTCCATTCAAAATAATGTGTGATGAAAGTGACTATGCGGTTGGGGCGGTTCTAGGTCAAATGAGGGAGAAGAAGATGCATGCTATTTACTATGCTAGTAAGACCTTAGATGAGGCTCAAGTGAATTATGCCACAACATAAAAAGAATTGTTAGCCGTAGTTTATGCTGTAGATAAATTTAGGCAATACCTTATGGGGTCCAAAATCATCGTTTATACCGATCACTCGGTAATAAAATATTTGTTAAATAAAAAAGATGCTAACCCCAATTTATCCGATGGATTTTGCTCCTCCAGGAATTTAACCATGAAATAAGAGATAAAAAAGGTACAGAAAATGTTGTGGTTGATCACTTGTCTCGTCTTAGGGAGCCCAATGAGAATGAGTTGCCACTTGATGATTCCTTTCCGGATGATCATCTCTTCTCATTGGTGCAAACTGGCGCACTTTGGTATGCAGATTTTGTGAATTTTCTTGCAGCAGGGGTGTTATCCACATATTTGAACTACCAACAAAACAAGAAGTTCTTTCATGACCTCAAACACTACTATTGGGATGAGCCCTACCTCTTCAAGAGGGGATCAGATGGGGTTTTCAGAAGGTACATTCCAGAAAATGAGGTAAGTGACATCCCTAACCATTGTCACTCTTCTTCTTATGGTGGCCACACCAGTTCCCAAAAGACTTCTTTCAAAATCCTTCAATCTCGCTTCTGGTGGCCATCACTTTTTAAGGATGTGCATCAATTTGTTTCTAAATGTGACCAATGTCAACGCACTGGCAACATCACAAAAAGAAATGAGATGCCTTTGAACAACATTCTAGAAGTTAAAATTTTTGACATTTGGGGTGTTGATTTCATGGGGCCGTTTCCATCTTCGTTTGGAAACCAATACATTTTGGTTGCGGTTGACTATGTCTCAAAGTGGATCGAGGTCATTGCCTCTCCCAAAAATGATGCACAAGTGGTAATTAAACTTTTCAAAAAAATAATTTTTCCAAGGTTTGGGGTGCCAAGAGTTGTGATAAGTGATGGAGGGTCTCACTTCATCTCTAAACATTTTGAAAAGCTTTTACAAAAGTTTGGAGTGAGACACAAAATTGCAACACCTTTCCACCCCCAAACAAGTGGCCAAGTTGAAGTTTCAAATAGAGAGATAAAATCAATCTTAGAAAAAACTGTTTCAGCTTCTAGAAAAGATTGGTCAATTAAGCTTGATGATGCTCTTTGGGCTTAGCAGACTGCAT
Organism: Medicago ruthenica; assembly: GCA_018208015.1. Taxonomy (NCBI): domain Eukaryota; kingdom Viridiplantae; phylum Streptophyta; class Magnoliopsida; order Fabales; family Fabaceae; genus Medicago; species Medicago ruthenica. Next base: position 38,540,410 of record CM031372.1, read on the forward strand.
ACAAGACCCCCATTGGGATGACTCCTTTTAAACTAATTTATGGGAAGTCTTGTCATATTCCAGTTGAGCTAAAGCACAAGGCTTATTGGGCAATAAAAACTCTCAACTTGGACATGAAACTGGCTGATGAGAAAAGAAAACTTCAGTTAAGTGAGTTAGAGGAACTTAGGATGGACGCTTATGAGAATGTCAGAATTTATAAGGAAAGAACAAAAAATTGGCATGACAAGCGTATCATTCGAAGGAACTTCAAAAGTGGTGATCTTGTATTACTCTTCAACTCTAGACTGAAATTTTTCACAGAATGTTGAAGTCAAGATGGCCCGGTCTGTTTCAAGTCCGCAAGGTTTATCCTTTTGGGACGATTGAAATTTGGTCTGAAGAGACCGAATCATTCAAGGTAAATGGCCAAAGGTTAAAGGCTTACAATATAGGTGATAACATTGAGATGGGAGCGACTTTGGTTCTTAAGAATCCAGATTAGTGAGAAACTCTTTTTGATCGTCAAGTTAGTGACGTTAAAAGAGCGCTGCGTGGGAGGCAACCCACGGGTTTATGTGTTTTGTTTGCTTTGTTTTATGCAGGTTAAGGTAGAGATAAATGTCTGAAAATGCTTAAAAGAGACATGGCTAGAGTGTGGGAAGGTTTTGATCCATGAGTAATTGCAAGAAAAGACCAGAAAATGGCGAAAAGTTGAAAAAATGCGTCTCCCATAAAAGTGAACGACCGTGCACCCTTCCAGGACTCTTGATATTCATCCAAACAGAATAAACACGCACGGCCGTGCCAGTAGTACGCACGACTGTGCGCATACCCAGCCAACATAAAACAAGATTTTTTTTCTCTTCTTCTCCCATTCTCAACATTCAAAACCTTCATCTTCTCAAAACTTAAAACTCCCAAACTCCATAAACCAATCAAAACTTCACGAAAATTAACCAAATATAACCCAAATCCACCAATTTTCATCATCCTTAACACATTCCAACCATAAAAAATTCAAAATCATCCATCAATCATAAAACCCCCAAATTTTCATACAACCCTAACTCAAACCCTAAAACTTTCAAAAACTCCATAAAACCTTACCCCAAACAACAAAATAAAGAACAAACCCCAATGACCAACACCAAAAACAGCCTTCTCCACAACAAATTCATTCAAAACCAATTTTATAAATTTGAGCAATAACTTTCAAAAGCCAAATAAGCGGTATTCTTAAGCAAATAAAAATTGGGGAGTTTTTCCTGTTGTGGGTTGTGGTGGAAAACACATGCTTTTATTTTCTTGAGCATCTAGCTTCTATGGCTAAGAGAAAGAGAAGAGAAAAAACCCACGGTTTAACACGATTCTCTTTTTGTATTTTGCAGATGAACAAAAGAAAAGCCACATAAAGGATAAATTCCAAGTTCAACAAAAAGTAACAATGTGAGCTTTCCTACCCCTTTTCTTTTGTTTTGTTTAAATTTTGAATCATTGAGGACAATGCTTGTTCCAGGCATGGGGAGGTAAATAAATTAGTTTGTTTTTATAGTATTTTTCTTATGTCTTGTTTTTCAATTCCCCTTTGTTTGAATAGCTGTTTGTTGTTAAGTGAAAGACATTGAAGCGAAAAAGTCTTAGTGTATATAAACAATGAAACATTCCCCAAGGACCAAAACGCACAGAACATCACATGTTGTTTTTGTCATGGTCGCTCAACGACCAGGGACTTCACTTAGTGAAGTCCTATTTTCTGGGCAACCATAAAACAAGGTAATCACTATGGGAAGACCCCAAATTCCACCAAAAAACTCATTTTTCAACCCAATTGACCCCAAAATCATTTTTCAAACAATACACATGATCAATACACTTAAATTGAACAATGGATAAAAAATGAAACATCAAATTGACATGAATTCTCAAGATTTTTTGGTTAATTTCAAAGTTCGTCTCGAAAGTCTATTTTCACCAACAATTTAGCAAATAAACTTGTATAACAACATCAACAGTATTTCATCAAGTTTAACATCACCACAATCACCTATTCAAACTATTTCAACAACAACTTATTCATTTAAGCAGCAACTTATTCATTTACACTTAATTAAGCCATTTTAGCAAAACACCACCAACAACAACAACAACAACAACTTAATTCCCATCAAAGCTACACAACTAACATAATATTTTCATGCTCTTCATCATATGGCAGCAACTTAATCAAAACAGTAGCAACTTAATCAAATTCACTCAATTAATCAATTTTCCCAAAATCACTTAAATCACAACTTATTCAACATAACTTCATGATTTCTCAAACAAAACAGATACCCATGCTCATAATCAACTTCATAATCAACAAACATCATTCAATTATCATGTTAACCATCCAATTCATCAAAATTCACAAAGGTGTCAATTAATCATAATAAAACATGAATTTGAAGGTGAGAAAAACAGACAAGAAGGGGGGGGGGGGGGGGGTTGAATTGTGTGGACTCAAAAACTGGTTCCTTTCTCTTCTCAAAAACTTAAGTCAAGTTCAGAATCTGATATGAATCAGTTCTGAACTATTTCTCAGAATTATGTTAAGTTCAGAATCAAGTTCTGAACTTTTATCAAAGTTGATTGCAGCGGATTCAGAAGGTAAATAGAGAAGGGAAGAGACACACGCAAAGTTTTATACTGGTTCCTTCCACAAGTTGGAAGTAGTCCAGTCCCCTTGTTACTAACAAGAGATTTCAACTATAATCAGTGTGATTACAATTACTCAGACCATAAAGGAATGAGATTTCCAGTTGCTCAACCACAAAGGAAGAGACTTCTAATGTTCAGACCACAAAGGAATGAACCAACCTTGCTTAGACCACAAAGGAATAAGACTCCCTGCTCAGACCACAAAGGAATGAGACTCTAACTTCTCAGACCACAAAGGAATGAGTTTACAACTGCTCAGTATTCAGACTGAGACTTAAACCAAACAGAATTACAAAGAAGTAAGTTTGGATTGAACACTTGATAAAATATCAGAGGTGTTCACTTAATACAACTCAGGGTAAGACTCTTAACCTTAAGAAATTCTAAGATACAAAAGATTGAAAGAATTTCTAAGTATTTGGTGAACTACGATTTCTGCAGCAAAACAGAGCAAGTTTCAGACAGTTTTTGTTCCAAGAGTCTTAGCAGTTTTCTTCTTCAATTCTTCTTCCATTTATAGAGGAAATTAGAGCTGTTGAAGATTTGCAGAAATTAAGCAAAGAGCCGTTGCAAATTGAGAGCTAGGATAGCTGAAATTGTGTGCTGAACTTTTGCAGAAAACAGAGTGCAACAACCATTTTTGAATTTGCTTTCCTTAAAAGCTGGGGAATGTTTGAGTCAGGGAGACAACTATTCCATTGGAGTTGTTCTAACATATGCAGGCATTAAATGCGCACAGTAACAGTTGCTTTCCTTGCCACATTAGACTTCAGAAGCTTCTGCGTGAACAGTACATCAGAAGCTCTCTTCAGGAGCACTTCTTCAGAAGCACTGTTCATCAGACGCACTTCTTCAGAGGTTGACTTTTTGTTGACCTTCAGACGCAGACTTCAGAAGCTGTCTTCTGACGCAAGCTTCAGACTCAGCCTTCAGACACACTTCAGAAGCACCCCTCAGACTTAGGCTTCAGACCCAGTTTTCTTCCAACTTTGCAACATTGCTTCTAAGCTTTCCGTTCTTGCTCTAAGCTTGTTCTTTCATAACCATTAACAAATACCATTCAACAAGAACGTGGTTCTGAAATAACTTGAACAAAGCATTAGCAATAACCAATTTTCTTTTTAACACTTTGTTATCATCAAAACCTTAAGGAGGGATATTCATACAAATTGTTCCAACAATCTCCCCCTTAATTCAGAAGAGAGTTGTTTAACACATTTTGTTCCAACAGAATTTTGACATGAAGAAAATGCAATTTCATCAAGGTTTAACATGCTTAATTAATCACTAAAAAGGAGCACGAAATTCACCAAATCAGCAGCAATTAACATGCACTTAATCATAATTTAAAACACCCAAACCTCATAATTGCTTATTAAACCCATTTGGTGAAAGTAATCTCCTTTCTTACCTTAATTCTTCACTTCTCTTGCTACCTCTAGTTGAATTCCCTTCTTCCCCTTGAGCTCTTCTAGTTTCCTCTTCTCCAAGCCTCTCCTTTCTCTAATCTCTCACTTGCCTCTCAAAATTTTGTGTTAAAATGTTTAACATACTTCACCACCACTCACTACTAGTCTATTTATAATATGGTTTTAGGGTTACTCCCACTAATGGGCTTAGTCACAATTAACTCACAATTATTTTCTCTACACTTTTATTTCACTTAAACACCCCATATTAATTATACACCACTATTCTCTAAAATTCAAATTACTAGTTCTAGCATAATTACAAAAATACCACTCAAGCACTAATAATTCTACTAACCCACCAATCACACATAAATAATCAATTAAAAAATATAATTAAATAAATAATACTAATTAATAATAAGAGATAAATCTAATGCTAAAAATCGGCCTGTTATAGAATGCTTTATGCTTGAATTGATGATGAGATATGAACAATGTAAAATTCATATTTATTTGTTGATGACTTATAGATGAGTGATTGATAAGTAGTATTTTATTAGGTTTTTAAGTGTTTATTTTAATTCGATTTTAGTCATTTTATTTCATTTTCAAGAACTATTTTACTTCAAAGCACTTGTTTTTCCTTTCTAGGCAAAATTAATGAAGAGGAAGCATCTTGGATCAAAAACATGAATGAAGAGCCAAGCAAGAGAAGAAAATCAAACTTCCATGTCATTTTTAGGTGGCACGGTCGTGCCATGTTTTGCACTAGTCGTACGTCCCTCACATGCAGACCGTGCCATGGTTGGCAGAATTATCACGCATGACCGTGCGCCCAAATGGCACGGTCGTGCGCCCCTTCAGCTTTTCAGATATCAGCAGTTTTGGAACTTGGCACAGTCGTACGCCCCTTTGGCACGACCGTGCGCGTTATGCAGTCAAATTTTAATGATTGAAACTCTTGGAAAATGCCGATTATTGCCATGTAGTCCGAGTTTACTGCCTTTGTTGGAACAAAATGTGTTTAACAAGTCTCTTATGAATTAAGGGAAGATTGTTGAAACATTTATGTGTAAACATATCTCTCTTTATGGTTTTGATGATAACAAAGTGTTAAATAGAAAATTGGTTATTTGCTAATGCTTTGTTCAAGTGTATTTCAGAACCACGTGTTTATTGATTGGAAACTAATAATGGTTATGAAAGAACAAGCTAAGAGCAAGAAAGGAAAGCTAAGAAGCAATGTTGCAAAGCTAGAAGGAAACTGGGTCTGAAGAAGTGCTTCTGAAGAAGTGCTCCTGAAGTAGAGCTTCTGAAGTAGTGCTCCTGAAGTAGAGCTTCTGAAGTGGTCCTGAAGTGATGCTCCTGAAGTGCAGCTTCTGAGTCTGAAGGTAGCTTCTGAAGTCTGGGTGCTTCTGAATAAGTCAACGCAGAGTCAACTCCTGAAGCCAGCTTCTGATCCGTACAAGGCAGCTTCTGATGCAGCAGCTTCTGATGCACTATTCACAAAGAAGCTTCTGAAGCTTATGTGGCTTGGAAAATGACCAGTACTGTGCGCATTAAATGCCTGGATGTGTCAGAACAACTCAATGGAACAGTTGTCTCCCTGACCCAAACATTCTCCAGCTTTTAAGGTAGGCAAGTTCAAAAATTGCTACTGCTCTGGTTTTTGCAAAAAGCTCAGCACACATTTTCAGTCTATCCTAGTACAACTTGCAACGGCTCTTTCCTCAAATCAAGCAAATCTTCAACAGCTATATTTTATCTATAAAAGGAAGAAGATTTAAAGAAGAAATTTGTCTAAGACTCTTGAAACAAATTGTTGAACCTGTGCTCTGTTTTCTGTGTAAAAACTGTCAAGTTCAAAACTCTTAGAAATTCTCATAGTCTTTGTAACTTAGAATTTCTTAAGGTTAAGAGTCTTAACCAGTGTTGTATTAAGAGAACACCTCTGATATTTTATCAAGTGTTCATCCCAAACTCCTTTACTTGTAAACCAGTTTGGTCCTTAAAGTCTCAGTCTGTATACTGAGCATTTGTAATCTCATTCCTTTGTGGTCTGAGTCAGAAGCCTCTTGACTTAGTGTCTTGAGCATTGAGAAGTCTCTTGACTTAGTGTCTTGAGCATTGGAAGCCTCTTCCTTGGTAGTTGAGCATAGAAGCCTCTTTCTTTGTGATTGAGCAACTGGAAGTCTCTTTCTTAGTGATTGAGCAATTTTAATCAGAACTGATTATAGTGGAACTCTCTTGTTGGAAAACAAGGGGACTGGACTACTTCTCACATTGAGAAGGAACCAGTATAAATCTTGTGCGTCTCTCTCTTTCATTCTCCTTTTAACTTGTTATCCGCTGCATATACTTCTGATCATAGTTCAGAACCTGGTTCTGAACTTGTGTTAAGGTTTTGAAAAGAAAAGAACAAGTTTTTGAGTCACACAATTTAACCCCCCCCCCCCTTCTTGTGTGTGTGTTTTTCTCACCTTCAGTTGGTATCAGAGCTCCGGTTCTGATATTAACACTTAACAGTGTGTCAGTCTTGATCTTGAGAAAAACATGTCTGATAATGAAGATTCACCTCCTCCTCCTCCACCTCCTCCTAGACATACTTCTGTTCAATATGATTATGGCACTGATGAAGAAAATCCAGGTCACACAATAAACCTCCAATGTTTACTGGTGATCCTGAGAAGTTCTCATGGTGGAAAAGCAAAATGTACAGCCATATCATTGGTATAGATGATTCACTATGGGATATTATTGAAGATGGAATCATTATCCCAGTGGATGAAGAAGGTGCTGCTGTCAACAGAAGAGCTCTGAGTGATGCAGAAAGAAAGATCTATAGAAAGCATCACAATGTGAGAGGAATCATTGTGGATTCACTACCTCACTCAGAGTATCAGAAGCTGAGTGACAAGTCAACTGCTAAAGCCATATTCACATCCCTCTGCTCTAACTATGAAGGTAATAAGAAGGTTAGAGAAGCTAAGGCAAACATACTTGTTCAGCAATATGAACTGTTCAGAATGAAAGAGGATGAAAATATTGAGACTATGTTCTCAAGATTTCAGACTCTGGTTTCTGGACTTCAGATTCTGAAGAAGAGTTATACCACAGCTGATCATGTGAACAAACTCTTAAGAAGTCTGCCATCCAAATGGAGACCAAAAGTGACTGCTATTGAGGAAGCTAAGGATCTGAATACTTTAAATATTGAGGATCTGATAAGCTCCCTCAAGGTGCATGAACTAGGACTCAATGAGGATGAGTCTGTTAGAGAACCAAAGACATTAGCTCTGAAGTCTAAGAGAAAGCCTGCTAAAGCTTTGAAAGCTATTGAATCTGAAGAAGAGTTTCCTGAGGGAAATTCTGATGAAGATTCAGATGCTGATAAGCTTGCAATGCTTTCTAAAAGGCTTCAGTATCTAATGAATAGAAAGAAAAAATTCTCTAACAGAAGCAGTAACTTTAGAGGATCTAGTTCTGGTTCAAAGAGGAATATCCAGAAGGAAAGCTGCTACAACTGCAAAAAGCCTGGCCACTTCATTGCTGACTGCCCTGATCTTCAGAAGGAAAAATCAAAGGAAAAAGCAAAGAAGTCCAGCTCAAAATCAAGCAGTTTCAGAAACAAGCTTAAGAAGAGTCTCATGGCAACATGGGATGATCTGGACAATGAGTCAGAATCTGATGAGGAAGAAGCAAACCTGGCCCTGATGGCAACTGCATCTTCTGATACAGAATCATGCTCAGATTCTGATGAAGAAGATGAGGTATACTCTGAACTCTCTAGATCTGAATTGATTGAAACAGTTAATGATCTTATGAGTCATCTTAAAAGCAAGTTAAAAGAAATCAAATCTTTGAAAAATCAAACTAACTTGCTGTCTGAGGAAAATCTTAAACTTCAGAATCAAATTTTTGAATATGATGAAGAAGTTGAAGAACTCAGAAAAGAGGCTCATAAGAAATCTGAAGAGATTCCTAATGAACAGGAAATAGCTCTTCAGGATTTCATGTTAACTGGATTCAATAGAACAAAAATTGCCTCCATGATGTATAATATGATCAGAAACAAAGGTGAAGGCATTGGCTATGATTCATTTAAACCTTCAAATGAATTAAACTCACCTTCATGTTCTGAAGATATTTTAAAAGGCAATGGTATATGCTTTGTGTCTGCTTCTGATAGCTCTGAGAAGTTGAAAATGTCAGAATCTGAGACTAAGTCTGAAGTTCTGAACAACTCAGACTCTGAAGCTTCTGAACCTAAGGATAAGATGAAGGCAACTGTTAAAACCTTGCCTAAATCTAAGCCAAAAGGTCCTAAGCCTAAGAGTAAGAGAAAATCAGACTCTGAACCTGAAAATGTTCAGAATCTGAAGTGTTCAGAACCTGGAACTAGTAAGTCTCAGAATCTGAATAAATCTGATTCAAATTCTTCTAAGACTGGGTTTATTAAAACTTCAAGATCTGTTAAACCAGTCAATGTAAAACATTTTCAATCTCAGAATGCTAAGCAAAGCAAGCAAAAGCAAACCAATCAGTTTTCTGCTTTTAAATATTTTAAGAAAGGCAAAACTGAAGCTTGCCTTGTGCCTGAAGTAAACAAAGTTAGAATCCTGAAGAGATCAGAACCAAAGTGCTCAATGGTTCAAACTCTGAAGAACTCAGAACCAAAGACACTCAAGTCTCAGGTTTTGAAGAAATCTGAGTTCAAACCCTTGAGAACTCAGGTTCTGAAGTACTCAGGTTCTGAAACTCAGACTTATTCAAGATATAAGGATCCATATCCTAAGTATCAGAACAAGTCTGAACATCATAACTTGAGACACAAGTTTAAAAAGCCAAAACCTTTCAGGACTAACCCCAAAGGACCCATGAAAATCTGGGTACCTAAGTCTGAGATAATTTCAATGGCAGATATGCTTAACATCCAAAGAAAAGGAAAGGTCCTGGTACCTGGACAGTGGATGCTCGCATCATATGACAGGGGACAAGTCGATGTTCCAAACCCTGACTCTGAAAGAGGGAGGAACTGTGGGGTTTGGAGGAAGTCAGAAAGGAAAGATCATTGGTACTGGTAAGATAGGTAATTCTTCCCTGTACATTGATAATGTTTGGCTGGTAGATGGACTTAGACATAATTTACTTAGCATAAGTCAATTATGTGATAGTAATTATGAAGTCCTGTTCAATAAGAACACTTGTACTGTAATCAGTAACAAAGACAAGTCTGTAGTGTTCAGAGGCAGCAGGAAAAACAATGTTTAAAAAATAAACTTTTCTGAATTGGTTCAGCAGAAGGTAGTTTGCCTTCTGTCTGTGAGTGATGAGAAATGGGTATGGCACAAAAGGCTGGGACATGCTAACTGGAGACTCATCTCCAAGCTTAGCAAGTTACAGCTGGTCAGAGGCTTACCCAGCATTGATTATCACTCATATGCTCTGTGTTCAGCATGCCAAATTGGAAAATTTTCTAAAACTTCTTTTAAAGCTAAGAACATTGTTTCCACCTCAAAACATCTAGAACTCCTTCACATTGATTTGTTTGGTCCTGTTGGAACAGCTTCAATCAATGGGAAGAAGTATGGACTTGTTATTGTTGATGATTACAGTAGGTGGACTTGGGTTAAATTCCTTAGAACTAAGAATGAAACATATGATGTGTTTTTTAAATTCTGCAAACAAGTACAAACTGAAACTGATTTGAAAATTTTGAAAATCAGAAGTGATCATGGTGGGGAATTTGAAAATGAACCTTTTGAAAACTTTTGTGAAGATCATGGAATTCTCCATGAGTTCTCATCTCCTAGAACTCCACAACAAAATGGAGTTGTAGAGAGAAAGAACAGGTCGTTACAAGAAATGGCAAGAACCATGATCCATGAATCTAAAATTGCTAAGTACTTTTGGGCAGAAGCTGTAAACACAGCATGTTATATTCAGAACAGGATCTATATCAGACCCATTCTGAATAAAACAGCATATGAACTGTTTAAAGGAAGAAAACCAAGTATTTCTTATTTTCATCAGTTTGGTTGTACATGTTACATACTGAACAATAAAATCTACCTAAAGAAATTTGATGCCAAAGCTCAAAAGGGTACCTTTTTAGGATACTCAGAGAGATCTAAGGCATACAGGGTGTATAATTCTGAAACACATGTTGTTGAGGAAGCTATACACATTAGGTTTGATGATAAGAAGCCTGGTAATGAAATACCAGAGCTGGTTGAGAGTTTTGCAGATGTCAGAATCTCAGAAGAACCTTCAGAAGCTGAACCCAGTTCAGGTTCTGATGAAGGTTCAGAAGCTGAAAACAATAAAGACTCTGAGAAGTTCTCTGATAATGATGCTACTCCTGAAGCAAACCAAGACCAGCATGGTTCTGAACACATCCCTGATGGTTCTTCAGAAGCTAATCCACCTAGAACCTCATTCAAGTACAAGTCTTCACATCCTGAGGAGTTGATCATTGGAAACAAAAACAGTTCAAGGAAGACAAGATCAGCATTTACTCAGAATGAGTCTATGCTTGGCCTGCTATCCATGATTGAGCCTACAACTGCTGATGAAGCACTTGCTGATGATGGTTGGATTGTAGCAATGCAAGAAGAGCTGAACCAGTTTCAAAGGAATGATGTATGGGATCTTGTTGCAAAACCTGATCAGAAGAACATCATTGGAACAAAATGGGTGTTCAGAAACAAGCTCAATGAACAAGGAGAAGTGATCAGAAACAAGGCTAGATTAGTAGCTCAAGGGTACAGCCAGCAAGAAGGAATTGATTACACTGAGACATTTGCTCCAGTAGCAAGACTGGAAGCAATCAGGTTACTTCTTTCTTATGGTATTAATCATGATATCATCTTATATCAAATGGATGTTAAGAGTGCTTTCTTAAATGGTGTAATTTCTGAAGAAGTGTATGTAAAACAACCTCCTGGTTTTGAAGATGTTAAATATCCAAATCATGTTTTTAAACTTAAGAAGTCTTTGTATGGTCTGAAACAAGCTCCCAGAGCTTGGTATGAAAGGCTAAGCAACTTCTTAATTAAAAATAATTTTGTAAGAGGTCAAGTTGATAATACACTTTTTAGGAAAACTGTTAAGAAAGAAATCTTAATTGTGCAGATATATGTTGATGATATCATATTTGGTTCTACTAATGCCTCCCTTTGCAAGGAATTTTCAAAGTTAATGCAGGATGAATTTGAAATGAGCATGATGGGTGAGCTGAAATTCTTCTTGGGAATTCAAATCAACCAATGCAAAGATGGTGTTTATGTTCATCAGTCCAAATACACTAAGGAGCTTCTGAAGAAGTTCCAGCTGGATGATTGCATGCTGATGACCACACCTATGCATCCCACCTGCACCTTAAGCAAAGAGGACAATGGCTCTAAAGTAGATCAGAAGCTGTACAGAGGTATGATAGGTTCTCTCCTATACTTAACTGCTTCTAGGCCAGATATTTTATTTAGTGTATGTCTGTGTGCCAGATTCCAATCAGATCCTAGAGAATCTCATATGACTGCTGTCAAGAGAATCTTTAGGTATCTGAAAGGAACAACTAATTTGGGGCTTCTGTATAAGAAATCTCTAAATTATAAGCTAGTTGGATTCTGTGATGCTGACTATGCTGGGGACAGGATTGAAAGAAAATCCACCAGTGGAAACTGTCAGTTTCTTGGTGAGAATCTGATATCCTGGGCCAGCAAGAGACAAGCAACCATTGCTTTCTCAACAGCAGAAGCAGAATACATCTCAGCTGCAAGTTGTAGCACACAACTGCTCTGGATGAAACATCAATTAGAGGATTATCAGATTCATGCAGACAATATTCCTATTTATTGTGATAATACTGCTGCTATATGTCTGTCTAAAAATCCAATTCTGCATTCTAGAGCCAAGCACATAGAAATAAAACATCATTTTATAAGAGATTATGTTCAGAAGGGTGTTTTAGATATTCAGTTCATTAATACTGATCATCAATGGGCTGACATATTCACAAAACCCCTAACAGAAGAAAGATTCAATTTTATTAAAAAGAATCTGAACATGCACTTTATCTCTTGAAAATGTGCTTGAATCTGAATGAAATCCTTGATTCTAAGTTTATCATAAGCTAAGACTTATCAAACACTCATGTTCTGAGAGTTTGAATAAAGTTAAGCCTGAAAAACATCAGAGTCTGAAGGATCAGAACCTGGATTTTCTGACTTCTGAATCTGATAAAAATCTAATGTTGGTCAGAATCTGATAAGTATAACTATGGGCAATGATGATTAAAGCTTTGAAAGTTTATACTCTAATTCTCCCAAAGTCATCAATTTAAAAATGAGATTTTCTGCCCTGATATTCAATGTTAAAATTGCTTTACAAACAATTTTCAGTTGATATCAATCTGTTTTAAACTGTTTTAAAATTGAGCATTTGAAAAATCATTTATCTCAAAGTGTTTCAGACATGTTCAGCTTTTAAACTTATTTTATCTTGGTATCAGCACTGAAATGCTAATTTGGTATCAGACTCTGAGATAAACCTTCATATTTTGAAATCAGGTTCTGATACAAGTTTAGCAGTATTAAAATTGTAATTTGGTATCGGACTCTGAGATAAAATCCTCAATTGGTATCAAGCTCTGATATAACTTTTCAGTTGGTCTATAATCTGAACTATTTTGTTTTAAAAATGAGTTAGACCTGCTATGATCTGAACTATTTTCTTTAAAACTAGCTCAGATCTGCTCTGATACCTTCTTGAATGTTATGCTCTGATGCTCATCTTTGCTTCTTTATTATCCATATGATTGCATAAATATCTCACAAATTTCTGTTCAACCCCCTCCTATATGCTCTAATCCTTTTGAAATGTTTTTCAACTCTTTACAAAGAGGGAGATTGAACTGCTCTGATACATGTTTTCAAACTCTTTTAAAATCCTTTTCTGCTCTGATACAGATGTTTTCAAACTCTCTTAAAAAAGGGGGAGAAATTTTCTGTGTTGAGGAGTAAGTAAAACTTTTTGTTGATGACAAAAGGGGTAGAAAGTAAAACAAGTATTAAAGCACCTGAGCCTAAAATAAGTTAAATTCTGTCAGTAATTAACTTATGAAAGGGGAGTAAAAGGTATTAAAGCCTGAGGCTCTGAACATAAGTTAAAGCAGTTAAAGCTCTGATACTGATTAGTTAAGCTCTAATACTGATTAGTTAAAGCTCTGATACTGATTGAATTTAACTTATGAGAACTGTTTTTAACTCTTAGCCTCTGAATTGAAATTTATGCTCTTATGAATTTGAAATTAGGCTCTGATACCATTCTGTGAGATACATAACTCTTAGTGAGTTATAGTGAATTTAAAATAACTTGGATAAGACTCAGGGAGCTTACGAAACTCATCCTGTGGATTATCAGACTTAGGGGGAGAGCTTACAAACCTCAGAACCTGAAGTCAGCAAGTTATTTAAAATTCTGAGTGTAAATTTCACCATATTGTTTTAAGTTAAGATTAATTAACTTTGATAAGAATCAAGGGGAGCCTACAAACTTAACCTTGAGGACTGTCAGACCTAGGGGGAGCTTACAAACCTCTCCTGAAGTCAGACTGTTAATTAAACTTAACAACAATTCTGAAATTTTCACATTTGTGTTTTTAACTGAACTTAATTAACTTGGATCAAACTCAGGGGGAGCTTACAAACCTCACACCCTGCAGTTAACTTGTTAATTAAGTTAACAACAATTTTCTGATTTAATACTTATGTTTGTCATCATCAAAAAGGGGGAGATTGTTGGAACAAAATGTGTTTAACAAGTCTCTTATGAATTAAGGGAAGATTGTTGAAATATTTATGTGTAAACATATCTCTCTTTATGGTTTTGATGATAACAAAGTGTTAAATAGAAAATTGGTTATTTGCTAATGCTTTGTTCAAGTGTATTTCAGAACCACGTGTTTATTGATTGGAAACTAATAATGGTTATGAAAGAACAAGCTAAGAGCAAGAAAGGAAAGCTAAGAAGCAATGTTGCAAAGCTAGAAGGAAACTGGGTCTGAAGAAGTGCTTCTGAAGAAGTGCTCCTGAAGTAGAGCTTCTGAAGTGGTCCTGAAGTAGTGCTCCTGAAGTAGAGCTTCTGAAGTGGTCCTGAAGTGGTGCTCCTGAAGTGCAGCTTCTGAGTCTGAAGGTAGCTTCTGAAGTCTGGGTGCTTCTGAAGAAGTCAACGCAGAGTCAACTCCTGAAGCCAGCTTCTGATCCGTACAAGGCAGCTTCTGATGCAGCAGCTTCTGATGCACTGTTCACAAAGAAGCTTCTGAAGCTGATGTGGCTTGGAAAATGACCAGTACTGTGCGCATTTAATGCCTGGATGTGTCAGAACAACTCAATGGAACAGTTGTCTCCCTGACCCAAACATTCTCCAGCTTTTAAGGTAGGCAAGTTCAAAAATGGCTGCTGCTCTGGTTTTTGCAAAAAGCTCAGCACACATTTTCAGTCTATCCTAGTACAACTTGCAACGGCTCTTTCCTCAAATCAAGCAAATCTTCAACAGCTATATTTTATCTATAAAAGGAAGAAGATTTAAAGAAGAAATTTGTCTAAGACTCTTGAAACAAATTGTTGAACATGTGCTCTATTTTCTGTGTAAAAACTGTCAAGTTCAAAACTCTTAGAAATTCTCATAGTCTTTGTAACTTAGAATTTCTTAAGGTTAAGAGTCTTAACCTGTGTTGTATTAAGAGAACACCTCTGATATTTTGTCAAGTGTTCATCCCAAACTCCTTTACTTGTAAACCAGTTTGGTCCTTAAAGTCTCAGTCTGCATACTGAGCATTTGTAATCTCATTCCTTTGTGGTCTGAGTCAGAAGCCTCTTGACTTAGTGTCTTGAGCATTGAGAAGTCTCTTGACTTAGTGTCTTGAGCATTGGAAGCCTCTTCCTTGGTGGTTGAGCATAGAAGCCTCTTTCTTTGTGATTGAGCAACTGGAAGTCTCTTTCTTAGTGATTGAGCAATTGTAATCAGAACTGATTATAGTGGAACTCTCTTGTTGGAAAACAAGGGGACTGGACTACTTCTCACATTGAGAAGGAACCAGTATAAATCTTTTGTGTCTCTCTCTTTCATTCTCCTTTTAACTTGTTATCCGCTGCATATACTTCTGATCATAGTTCAGAACCTGGTTCTGAACTTGTGTTAAGGTTTTGAAAAGAAAAGAACAAGTTTTTGAGTCACACAATTCAACCCCCCCTTCTTGTGTGTGTGTGTTTTTCTCACCTTCAGCCTTGTCTGAGGTTTTAGGCTATAAATAGGGCTACAATCAGACTTGTTTGCATCTTAGAATTTGTGTAATGTTACTATAGTTAAATCCAAGTTCTACATTGTTCTAAGTTCATTTCTTTACATTTTCAGCACTTTTACATTTCTGCACTTATACATTCTTGCACTTTAATTTTATGCTTTTACAATTCATGTCATTTACAATTTGTCAAGCGTCTACGATGAACATTCGTGAGTAAACTTGTATGTTGGAACAAAATGTATGAACAACTCTCTCTTGAGTTTTGATGATAACAAAGTGTTAAAAAGAAAATTGGATATGCTAATACTTGATTCTAGTGTGTAGAACCATATACTTAAAGATTGGTATCTAACAATGGTTATGAAAGAACAAGTTAAGAGCAAGAAGGAAAATATAGAAGCTTGTGTTGCAAGGCTGAAGAAAATCAGCGTCGGAAGAAGAGCTTCTGAAGGGGGCGTCTGAAGGCAGCTTCTGAAGACAGCGTCTGAAGGGTGCGTCTGAAGGCCAGCGTCTAAAGACAGCGTCTGATGAACAGTACGTCCGAAGGCCAGCTTCTGAAAGCAGCGTCTGATGAACAGTGCGTCTGAAGTCTGCTTCTGAAGAAGTGTGTCTGATGAACAGTGTCTGAAAGACCAGCTTCTGAAGAACTGCTTCTGAATTTTAAGGAAACGCAGAAGTTAACAATTGCAACTGTCAATAGTAACGTACTGTACATTCAGAACATCTCTTTGCAACAGTTGTCTCCTTGGACGAAACATTCTCCATGTTTTAAGGAAAAACCTCAAATCTGCCATGCTCTGTTCCTGAGTTCGCACACCATAACAGAAGGAATTAATGTTGGCTGAAGCTTCTAATTGCAACGGCTCTAATTGCTGACATAGCATCTTCACAACATCTCTTTATTCCTCTATAAAGGATTGAAGAATCGAAGAAGAAGACTAAGACTCTGTTACTCTGTTTTTCTGGAAAACGTAACTGCCAAATTAGAAAGAGTCTTAATTTGTGTTGTATTTTGTGAACACCACTGATAGTATATCAAGTGTTCAACTCAAACATATTCTTTATAATTCTGTTTCATTAAAAGTCTTAGACTGTGTGTCTAAGCAACTAGAAGTCTCATACTTTGTGTTTGAGCAAGGAAGTCTTAGACTGTGTGCCTAAGCAAGGAAGTCTCATACTTTGTGTTTGAGCAAGGAAATCTTAGACTGTGTGTCTGAGCAGGGAAGTCTCTTACTTTGTGTTTGAGCAAGGAAGTCTCTTACTTTGTGTTAGAGCATAGGAAGTCTCTTGCTTTGTGCTTGAGCAATTGTAATCTTTGTGATTATAGTGGAAAATCTCTTGTTAGTAACAAGGGGACTGGACTACTTCCGGGTTGTGGAAGGAACCAGGATAAACTGCTTGTGTCTCTCTATCTCTCTCTCATTTACTTTATATCTGCTGTAAAACACTCTGAAAATAGTTTCAGAATCTGATCAATATCTGATTCTGAACTAAACATAGTTTTTGAGAAAGAAAAGAAAAAGCCAACACAATTCAACCCCCCTTCTTGTGTTTTTCTCACCTTCAGTTGGTATCAGAGCTCCGTTTCTGATATTCAATCACTTAACAGTGAGTCAGTATAGATCCTGAGAAAAACATGCCTTCTGGTGAATCCACATCCAGAAGTGGTGGTGGTGACTATGGTACAGATAACAAGCAATCTCACTCACACAATAAACCTCCTATGTTTACTGGTGATCCTGAGAAATTTTCATGGTGGAAAAGCAAGATGTATAGTCATATCATTGGAATAGATGATAGTCTATGGGACATCATTGAAGATGGTATAACTATACCAGTTGATGAAGAAGGAGTAGCTGTTAATAGAAGAAGCCTTACTGATGCTGAAAGAAAGATCTACAGAAAGCATCACAATGTAAGAGGTCTCATTGTGGATTCTCTACCTCACAATGAGTACTTAAAGCTAAGTGATAAATCAACAGGAAAAGCCATCTTCACCTCTCTCTGCTCTAACAATGAAGGGAACAAAAAGGTTAGAGAAGCTAAAGCAAATCTTCTGGTTCAGTAGTATGAGCTGTTCAGAATGAAGGAGGCTGAAAATATTGAGACTATGTTCTCAAGATTTCAGACTCTGGTTTCTGGACTTCAGATTCTGAAGAAAAGCTATACTACTGCTGATCATGTGAACAAGATCCTCAGAAGTCTGCCATCTAAATGGAGACCTAAAGTGACTGCTATTGAGGAAGCTAAAGATCTAAACACTCTAAGTATTGAAGATCTTATCAGCTCTCTCAAAGTGCATGAACTGGGACTCAATGAAGATGAACCTGTTAAAGAGTCTAATTCTATAGCACTCAAATCTAAAGGAAATTTTTCAAAAGCCCTAAAAGTTTCAGAATCTAATGAAGAATCTCCTGAGGGAAATTATGAAGAAGATTCAGAAGCTGAGGAGCTAGAAATACTTTCCAAAAGAAGTCAGTGCTTAATGAAGAGACAAAAGAAATCTTCTAACAGGAGCAGTAACTTCAAGGGATCTGGTTCCAAGAAGGAAGAACAGAAGGGCTGCTTCAACTGCAAAGAAATTGGTCACTTCATAACTGATTGTCCAGAACTTCAAAAGGACAAATCAAAGGAGAAATTCAGAAGGACCAACTCAAAGTCAGGCAACCTCAAAGACAGATTCAAGAAAAGTCTTATGGCTACATGGGATGAGCTTGACAATGAATCTGAGTCTGAGAATGAAGATGAAGAAGAAGCAAATATAGCTCTGATAGCTACAACATCTTATGATGAAGAATCAGGTTCAGACTCTGAAGATGAGGTATATTCTGAACTCACTCTTTCTGAACTTATTGATACAGTTAAAGAACTTATGAACCATCTCAGAAGCAAGTTAATTCAAATAAAATCTTTGAAAAAGAAATGTAACTTGCTGGCTGATGAGAATCTTCAACTTCAGAATCATATCAATGAGATTGAGGAAGAAGTTAAAGAACTCAGAGAAATGGTTCATAAGAAAACTGATAAAATTCCAAGTGAACAAGAAATTGTATTTCAGGATTTTATCTTAACTGGAATCAACAGAAGTAAGATTGCTTCTATGATTTATAATATTAGCAGAAACAGAGGAGAAGGTATAGGTTTCAAAAATGATCCATTCAATCATTCAAAAGAAACAAATATATCATCATGTTCTGATAATATTATGAAAGGCACTAAGCTGTGTTTTGTACCTGCATCTGAGATTTCTGAGAAATAGAATTTACCAGAAACAGAGATTGCTGACTCTGAAGTTCTGAACTGCTCAGAATCCAAAACTTCTGAACCTAAGGGAAAGATGAAGGCAGAATTTTAAACTTTGCCAAAGTCTAAACCAAAAGGTTCTAAGTCTAAGAATATGAGAAAAACAGACTTTAAATCTGAAAAGGTTCAAAGTCTGAAGAGTTCAGAACCTAAGACAAGCAAGTCTCAAACTCTAAAAAATTCAGACACTAATTTTAAAAAGGTTGTGTTTATGAAATCTTCAAAAGATACTAAACCAGTTTATACAAAACTTTTTAAATCTCAGAATGTCAGACAAAGGATACAAAAGAAAGCCAATTTGTCATCTGATTCTTATTGTATTAAGAAAGGTTTGAAAGTTTGCCTTGAGTCAGGAGCAGGCAAAACTGAAGTTCTTAACAAATCAGAACCTTCTACTTCTGAATCCAAGATTCTGAACAAATCAGAATCAAAGACTCTTAGGTCCAAAGTTCTGAAGAAAACAGAACCAAAGTCTTCAAAGGTTCAGACTCTAAAAAGCTCAGAACCAAAGACCTTCATGTCTAAGGTTCTGAAGAAATCTGAGTCAAGACCTTTGAAAGCTCAGGTTATGAAGAACTCAGTGTCTGATACTAAGACTTATTCAAGATTAAAGGATTCACATCCAAGGTATCTGAACAAGTCTGAGTCCTATAACTCCAGACACAAGGTGCAACAAAAGACTAAACCTTTCAGAACTAACCCAAGAGGACCCATATGGGTACCTAGGTCTGAGATTATTTCTGTTGCAGATATGATTAAGAACCAAACAAAAGGGGAAGTCATGGTGCCTGGACAGTGGCTGCTGGCATTACATGACACAAGGAAAGTTTATGTTCCAAACCCTGACCATGAAAGAGGGAGGAACTGTGGGATCTGGAGGAAACCACAAAGACTAGATCATTGGTACTGAGCTATTGAGAGCTCTGCAGATCTTCAGCTCTCAGTGGACACTTCAAAACCTGAACAAGTTCTATAAAACTGAAGAATGTACAGAAGCTGAAAATCCTCCTGTAGCTGAATATCTCTCATAAGCTGACACTTCTCCTAAAGCCAATCAAGAACATTGTTGGAACAAAAATGGGTGTTCAGAAACAAACTAAATGAACAAGGAGAGGTAGTTCAGAAGCTCAACAGAGGTATGATTTGTTCTCTGTTATACTTAACAGCTTCTAGACCAGAATAGAAACTGAGAATCTGAAGTTCATCAGAAGCTAAAACTTAACAGACACTCACTTTGAGAGTCTGAAGAAATTTCAGCCTCTGAAAACATCAGAGTCTGAGTTTCAGAATTTGTTGATTTTTGAACTTCTGATAAAACTCATCATAAGTGGACACTTTACACATGACCCACTAATGAGAGTGAATCTGAACAGTTGTTTAAAACACTTGGTCAAAATCTGATAAGTTATAACTGATGGGCAGTGATGAATTAAAGCTTTGAAAGTTGTACTTTGCTCCTCCTAAAGTCATCAATGTGCATTTGCGCTTACTGTTTTTCTATTTTCATATTCTGAAATGTTTTAAACACTCAAAACACAGTCACACTTTCAATCTTTCATCTTATATGTTCAGTTTTCAGACCCTGTTTTAAAACTCTCAATTTTATCTGAAACAGTTCAGTGGCACTGAACAAAATGTTCTGAACAATTGTGTCTGAAAGAGTTCAGCAGTATTGAACCATATGTTCTGAACAATTGTATCTGAAACAGTTCAGTGGTACTGAACAAAATGCTCTGAACATTTTTATCTCACGTTTTAACTCTCTTAAATTCATGAATTTTCTTTTTGTTGATGACAAAAGGGGGAGTAAAAGTAACAAGTATTTCAGGCTCTGAGCTCAGAATATAAGTTAATTTCTGATAATTAATTAACTTATGAGAACAACTTTTAATCTCTTAGCCTCTGAATTAAATTCTGTTAGATAAACTGAATTTTCAATTTTGTGAATTAAACTGAATTTAAATAACTTGGATAAAACTCAAGGGGAGCTTACAAACCTCACCTTGTGAATTATCAGACTTAGGGGGAGCTTACAAACCTCAAACCCTGAAGTCAGATTGTTATTTAAATTCTGAATGTATTTACACATTGATTTTTCATCTGTTTGATTTAAATGGAATTTAATTAACCTGGATAAGACTCACGGGGAGCTTACAAACCTCACCTTATGGATTATCAGACTCAGGGGGAGCTTACAAACCTCAGACCCTGAAGTCAACTTGTTAATTAAATTAACAACAATTTTCTATTAATGCTTATGTTTGTCATCATCAAAAAGGGGGAGATTGTTGGAACAAAATGTATGAACAACTCTCTCTTGAGTTTTGATGATAACAAAGTGTTAAAAAGAAAATTGGATATGCTAATACTTGATTCTAGTGTGCAAAACCATATACTTAAAGATTGGTATCTAACAATGGTTATGAAAGAACAAGTTAAGAGAAAGAAGGAAAATATAGAAGCTTGTGTTGCAAGGCTGAAGAAAATCAGTGTCTGAAGAAGAGCTTCTGAAGGGAGCGTCTGAAGGCAGCTTCTGAAGACAGCGTCTAAAGGGTGCGTCTGAAGGCCAGCGTCTGATGAACAGTACGTCTGAAGGCCAGCTTCTGAAGGCAGCGTCTGATGAATAGTGCGTCTGATGTCTGCTTCTGAAGAAGTGCGTCTGATGAACAGTGTCTGAAAGACCAGCTTCTGAAGAACTGCTTCTGAATTTTAAGGAAACGCATAAGTCAATAATTGCAACTGTCAACAGTAACGTACTGTACAGTCAGAACAGCTCTTTGCAACAGTTGTCTCCTCGGACGAAACATTCTTCATGTTTTAAGGAAACAATTCAAATCTGCCATGCTCTGTTCCTGAGTTCGCACACCAGAACAGAAGGAATTAATGTTGGCTGAAGCTTCTAATTGCAATGGCTCTAATTGCTGACATGGCATCTTCACAACAGCTTTTTACTTCTCTATAAAGGATTGAAGAATTGAAGAAGAAGACTAAGCCTCTGTTACTCTGTTTTTCTGGAAAACGTAACTGCCAAATTAGAAAGAGCCTTAATCTGTGTTGTATTTTGTGAACACCACTGATAGTATATCAAGTGTTCAACTCAAAGATATTCTTCATAATTCTATTTGATTAAAAGTCTTAGACTGTGTGTCTAAGCAACTAAAAGTCTCATACTTTGTGTTTGAGCAAGGAAGTCTTAGACTGTGTGTCTAAGCAAGGAAGTCTCATACTTTGTGTTTGAGCAAGGAAGTCTTAGACTGTGTGTCTGAGCAGGGAAGTCTCTTACTTTGTGTTTGAGCAAGGAAGTCTCTTACTTTGTGTTAGAGCATAGAAAGTCTCTTGCTTTGTGCTTGAGCAATTGTAATCTTTGTGATTATAGTGGAAAATCTCTTGTTACTAACAAGGGGACTGAACTACTTCCGGGTTTGAAGGAAAATCGAGTACAAAGTGCAGCGGAAGTTTAAAATTTTTGATTTCCTTTCCTTGGATCATTACGAATATCACATGAATCAATGATAGAGTTGTTACCTCTTGTAGTGCAGAAACAGTTTCTTTGATCACAGCTAAGCAAGCAAGCCAAGCCTCTACTCGTCCACACGAACGGCTTCCTCTGGTTCCCGGTGCTAGCCAAGCGATCAGAGGTTAGGGAGAGAAGTGGGGATTCGATTTCGCCTTTAGGGTTACACGAAAAAGCACTTGCTGATTTCAGCACTAGAGCTTCTCTTTATAGAACTCCTTGCTGCACAAAATCAGCTTGAGCTTCCATAAGCCCATTAACCCATTAGCTTCCGCTAACTAATTAGCGTCAATTGCTAAACGCACCCCATCATATAAGTATTACTTATATTTCTCTTTTTTACCGTTCTATTGTGTGTGACCCTATAGGTTCTTGTAACGTTGGCAATAATATTAAATCCCATATTTAATATTATAAACAGTGAGCGGTATCTAGCAACACATCACTGCTACCCAAGTGACAAGAATGTCAAGTGATCTGACGAAACCTTTTCCATGATAATATCTATGTGTACGAATACTCCTTTGTCCTGATATCTTTATTGAACACAAGGCATAGATTACGTCACCCTTGCTTAGCTCAATATTTATATTTCTTGATCTCGAAATATACTGAATAACGAATAAGTCCAATATCTCATATTGACTTAATTCGGCATGGCCATGCATTTTTCCAGTCATATTTCATCAAGAGGCCTAAAGATATATCTCTTGTTATGAAGGAGGGACAAATCCCATCTAGGACACTCATGTCCCTCAGCATGATTCGTCGAGTGCCCATTAACCAACGTTATAGTTATCTTGTTACAGATAACGTTTGAATGGCAATAAAGCACTTGAGTCCACATCTAGGGATCACAGTGGTTTCAGGTCTAAGAGTGATATACACTATTATCATTGTGAGAATAACTTATGGCGATTTCATAACATACTATGTAGTATTCTCACGATGGGTCAATCCAGTATAAATATTACTCCTAATACTTATACCTATGTATAGACTTAATATCTCATATTCATGACCCATGAGATATGGTCATCAGTCTACATACATAATAGTCTCCATGCTTTATTATTATCCCAATTCATATTAAAGCTCGACTACGGATACCTTTAAGAATAGTGTTCTTTCGTTGATGTAATCTCATGATTAAGTCACACTTAATATTCCATCACATGAACTAACTATTCTAGGGACTTTATTTATCTTATAACAAGTGTAATAAAGAACACCATATCTTATTCAATAATAAAAGTCATGATACATATAAAAGTTTAACATAAACTATTGGCCTCTAGGGCTTACACCAACAATCTCCCACTAGCACTAGAGCCAATCAGGCATAGACCTAATACCCATAGATCTAGTATGACCATCATGCTTCTGCTGAGTTAGAGCTTTAGTCAGTGGATCAGCAACATTGTCTGATGTTGGTACTCTGCATATTTTCACATCTCCTCTATCGATGATTTCTCGAATGAGATGATAGCGCCTAAGTATGTGTTTGGATCTTTGGTGAAATCTAGGTTCTTTAGCTTGTACGATTGCTCCATTGTTATCACATAACAATTCAATGGGATCCACAATGCTTGGAACTATACCAAGATCAGAGATGAATTTCTTGATCCAAACAGCCTCTTTTGCGGCATTAGATGCAGCAATATACTCGGCCTCAGTTGTAGAATCAGCGACTGTTTCCTGCTTTGAACTTTTCCAGCTAACAGGACCGCCATTTAAGCAAAACACGTATCCAGATTGCGATTTGAAATCATCATGATCTGTCTGAAAACTAGCATCTGTGTAACCAATTACAGAGAGCTCTTCTTGACCTCCATAGATCAAGAAGGTATCCTTAGTTCTTCTCAAGTACTTAAGGATGTTCTTAACAGTAACCCAATGACTGTTACCTGGATTAGACTGGTATCTGCTCGTAGCACTTAAAGCATACGAGACATCTGGTCGAGTACATAACATAGCATACATGATAGATCCAATTGCGGATGCATATGGAACATTGATCATTCGATCCCTTTCTTCATCAGTTGAAGGGGATTGTGCTTTTGACAAACTTATACCTGATGACATAGGTACAAGTCCTTTCTTGGACTCATACATATTGAAACGTCTCAAGACTTTGTCAATGTATGTACCCTGACTTAAGCCAAGCAATCTTTGTGATCTATCTCTATAGATCCTGATTCCTAAGATGTAGGAAGTTTCACCTAAGTCTTTCATAGAAAAGCATTTCCCTAACCAAGATTTAATTTCTTGTAGTGTAGGGATGTCATTTCCGATAAGCAATATGTCATCCACATATAATACCAGAAATGAGACTAAGCTCCCACTAACCTTCTTGTAAACACAAGGTTCATCTTCATTTTTAATGAATCCATACTGTTGTACAGTTTCATCAAAACGAAGATTCCAACTTCTGGAAGCTTGCTTCAATCCATAGATTGATCGCTGCAATTTGCATACCTTTTGGATGTTATTAGGAATGCCAAATCCTTCAGGTTGTGTCATGTACACATCCTCAAGGAGATTTCCATTAAGGAAAGCAGTCTTAACATCCATCTGCCAGATTTCATAATCATGGTATGCAGCGATAGCAAGTAAGATCCGAATGGATTTAATCATTGCAACTGGTGAAAAGGTTTCATCATAGTCTACACCATGAATTTGTTTGAAGCCTTTAGCAATCAATCGTGCTTTGTAGGTGTTTACCTTTCCGTCCATGTCAGTTTTCTTTTTAAAAACCCACTTGCATCCTATAGGATTAATTCCTTTAGGTGCTTCGACCAAGTTCCAAACTTGATTTGTGTACATGGAATCCATTTCCGATTTCATGGCTTCAAGCCACTTCTCAGATTCAGGACCAGTAATGGCCTCTTGATAAGTCATAGGCTCATCTTGATCCATGAGCAATACGTCACATTCTTCTGATATGAGATACCCATATCTCTCAGGTTCTTGACGTATCCTATTTGACCTACGTGGTTCTTGTGTTATTGGAGTAGGATTTTCTGTCACAACAGCTTGTGTATCCTGCTCTTGTTCCTCCATTGGCGTACTACTACTTTGTGGGTCTTGAACTTCTTCAAGATCTACCTTTTTACCACTAATTTCTTTGGAAACAAATTCCTTCTCAAGGAATACTCCATCTCTAGCGACAAACACTTTGCCCTCAGATGGTTTGTAAAAGTAGTATCCTTTAGTTTCTTTAGGATATCCCACAAAGAAACATTTGTCAGATCTTTGTTCAAGTTTAGTGGACATTAGTCGTTTCACATAAACTTCACAACCCCAAATCTTTAAATGTTTCACATTGGGTTTTCGACCACTCCATATCTCATATGGTGTCTTTTCTATTGCTTTGGATGGAACTTGGTTAAGTGTATAAGCTGCAGTTAATAAGGCGTGTCCCCAAAAGGAGTTTGGAAGATCAGCATGACTCATCATAGATCGGACCATGTCTAACAAGGTTCGATTTCTCCTTTCGGAAACACCATTCCATTGTGGTGTTCCAGGAGGCGTGAGTTGGGATAAGATCCCAAACTCTTTTAGATGATCGTCAAACTCTTGGCTCAAATATTCGCCACCTCGATCAAATCGAAGCATTTTGATTTTCTTGCCAAGTTGGTTTTCTACTTCATTTTGAAATTCTTTGAAGAAAGTAAATGATTCAGATTTATGTTTCATTAGATACACATATCCAAATCTACTAAAGTCATCAGTGAATGTAATGAAGTAATAAAACCCTCCTCTAGCAGGTGTGTTTAGTGGTCCACATACATCAGTATGTATGAGTCCCAAAAGATCACTAGACCTTTCACCTGTTCCGGTGAATGGGGTCTTTGTCATCTTTCCCAATAAACAAGATCGACATGTCTCATATGATTCTAAATCAAAAGAGTCCAAAATTCCATCTTTATGGAGTTTGGAAATGCGATTTTCGTTTATATGGCCTAAACGACAATGCCAAAGATAAGTTGGATTCAACTCATTAGGTTTCATCCTTTTCGTATTTATGTTATAGATTGGCATATCAAGATCAAGAATATAAAGTCCATTACTCATAATGGCATTAGCATAGTGAATATTATTCAAATAAATAGAACAACATTTGTCTTTTATTGTAAATGAAAAACCAGACTTGTCCAAACAAGAAACAGAAATAATATTCCTGCTAATTGCAGGTACAAAATAATAGTTCTCTAACTGTATTAAAAGACCACTAGGTAAAGTCAATTCATAAGTTCCAACAGCTAAAGCAGCAACCTTTGCGCCATTGCCAACTCGTAGATCGACCTCCCCTTTTGCCAATGTTCTACTCGTTCTCAGCCCCTGCACATCAGTGCAAATATGAGAACCACATCCAGTATCTAATACCCATGATGTAGAAGTAGACATATTAATTTCTATAACAAAAATACCTGAAGAAGTGGAAGCAACTGTTCCATTCCTTTTGTCTTCCAGATATTTTGGGCAGTTGCGCTTCCAGTGCCCGGTCTTACCGCAGTAGAAGCACTTGCCCTCCTTAGCCACACCTCCAGTAGGCTTCAAAGCTTTGGTTGATGGCTTAGCAACTGCTTTGCCTTTGCCATTTCCCTTAGACTTTTTAGGCTTCTTGTTATGCTTTTTGACCTTTCCATTGTCAGCTTGCTCTTCATAAAGAGTCTTAAGGTGTTCGATCATATCGAACGCAGCCATGTTCTCGTGTTGCTTCTGAAGCTCAGAGGTCATAGTTGCAAGCATGATGCAAGCGACTTCCACGGCATCTTTGACACGCTTACTATAAGCATCTCTCTCAGCCCTGGGAGCATTTGCAGCTGGTGCCTCTTCAGGAACAGGTTCATCAAGCACATACAGCTTTTTCTCATGTGTGAGGACAATCCTCAAGTTACGGTGCCAGTCTAAAAAATTTGTTTCATTCAGCTTATCCTTATCAAGGATTGATCGCAAAATGTTGTTTGAAGTGTTATTTGCCATCTACAACTTAAAATATGCAAAATAAGTATCATGTGAATAACATATTTAATTTGGCCTTTAATTAAATATGCTCCCACTATTTTATTCAAATCAAATGACCTTCAAACATTTAATTCGGAAAATCCCGTTGGAAGATTTTCTAGCGGGTTGAAATCCTTATTTCACCTTGTTTTGAGTCAGCTAGGGCTGATCACCCAAAACTCAGCTATTTAGGTAGGAACATTTCCAATTGTATCTCATACAACTTTCAAATCAATTGGGCGAGTAACTCTTACTCTAATCTATCGTATAGATATTTCCCAATTCTTGCTTCTAAATTTATTCTAATCATATTAAAATTAATTTAGTTAAGTTAAACCCAATAGAATAACAATCGGGTAAATGAAATTACCGCACCGCGACTTACAAACATAGAACATGTGCTTCGCTAAGGCAGAACCCACACATTCGATATTAGTCTTGAAGGGTGTTATTCTTTTGGAAAGCATTAAACTTAATATATCACTTTGAAGGATTTTATTTAGTTTGATCTCCCCTCACCACGGCTTATATATCATATATATTCGCACTCCAATCATTCAAGCATGCATAACAATTATACAAAATAAAAGTGACATGATTATGGCCTCCTAACGCTATGATTCTCTCAAGCCAATGAAAGAATCTAAACTAATCCTAGAAACGACCTTGCTTCTCCAAGCTGGACTTCTAGGACTAATCCAACGTCAATGGTCCTATTACCTCCTTGTATTCTAATTACATTACATATAAAGAAACTCGTTTTACATACGAGGGATTGGATGAGAAGAGAATGTACATATAGAATTCAAGAGAGAGGCACGACACGCAGGCCGTATTTCAAAAATCCAAAATAAAAGAAATAATAAGACTAAGGCCATAATCATTCACACAACAACAATAAAACACCTTTTATTATTATTAACACCTCATAATTAAATAAATTAAATTAAAACTCGGCGATTGATCACACTACGCAGATTAGTCGGGGGTTCCGCTGCCCGGTCAGCAGACGGGGGTTCCGCTGCCCGTGTCACGATTTTGTAGGCAGAAGCAAACGATTTGCTGGGCACAAAATCGTGTCACGATTCTGGCATCGTGTCACGATTTTATAGGCAGAAGCAAACGATTTGCTGGGCACAAAATCGTGTCACGATTCTGGCATCGTGTCACGATTTTATAGGCAGAAGCAAACGATTTGCTGGGCACAAAATCGTGTCACGATTCTACTAATCGTGTCACGATTCTGAACCAGGTTTCAGCCTTTTCGTAACCCTAATCATGACAGCACAACACTTGCGGCATTATGAATCCCGTTGTAACAGTATGATCACACCAATCAAAGTACTCTGATTGTTTATCCAATATGAAGATCGAACTTAGAATGCTTCACCTGATACGGTTCCGAAGCTCCAGTTTACAATCATCCAATATGAACAAATATCATCTGACTTGATTTAGTGAACGATCATCATGAGTATATCACATATACTTCTGTTACACAGAATTTATCAATCATATTTCTGTCGATATGGATAATCGAAAATATTGATGCTTCACCAGAAAACGGTTCCGAAGCTTCAAACAATACGAAAAGCCATGCACAGAAAAGTGATACGATTCAATTATGTGCGTATGTGATCGAGCAACACATCTCCGTCGATATGGATAATCGATATATTGATGCTTCACCTGATATGGTTCCGAAGCTACAAACAAACCGAAAATCCATGCACGGAAACGTGATGCCTTGCCAATTTTAATTCGTCTTTATTATTTAATTGTATTTGATTATGTTTAATCCAATTAAAACATAAAGCAGTAAACAAAACAATCCGATTCATGGTTTCGTAATTGGCTCTGATACCACTGAAGGAAAATCGAGTACAAAGTGCAGCGGAAGTTTAAAATTTTTTATTTCCTTTCCTTGGATCATTACGAATATCACATGAATCAGTGATAGAGTTGTTACCTCTTGTAGTGCAGAAACAGTTTCTTTGATCACAGCTAAGCAAGCAAGCCAAGCCTCTACTCGTCCACACGAACGGCTTCCTCTGGTTCCCGGTGCTAGCCAAGCGATCAGAGGTTAGGGAGAGAAGTGGGGATTCGTTTTCGCCTTTAGGGTTACACGAAAAAGCACTTGCTGATTTCAGCACTAGAGCTTCTATTTATAGAACTCCTTGCTGCACAAAATCAGCTTGAGCTTCCATAAGCCCATTAACCCATTAGCTTCCGCTAACTAATTAGCGTCAATTGCTAAACGCACCCCATCATATAAGTATTACTTATATTTCTCTTTTTTACCGTTCTATTGTGTGTGACCCTATAGGTTCTTGTAACGTTGGCAATAATATTAAATCCCATATTTAATATTATAAACAGTGAGCGGTATCTAGCAACACATCACTGCTACCCAAGTGACAAGAATGTCAAGTGATCTGACGAAACCTTTTCCATGATAATATCTATGTGTACGAATACTCCTTTGTCCTGATATCTTTATTGAACACAAGGCATAGATTACGTCACCCTTGCTTAGCTCAATATTTATATTTCTTGATCTCGAAATATACTGAATAACGAATAAGTCCAATATCTCATATTGACTTAATTCGGCATGGCCATGCATTTTTCCAGTCATATTTCATCAAGAGGCCTAAAGATATATCTCCTGTTATGAAGGAGGGACAAATCCCATCTAGGACACTCATGTCCCTCAGCATGATTCGTCGAGTGCCCATTAACCAACGTTATAGTTATCTTGTTACAGATAACGTTTGAATGGCAATAAAGCACTTGAGTCCACATCTAGGGATCACAGTGGTTTCAGGTCTAAGAGTGATATACACTATTATCATTGTGAGAATAACTTATGACGATTTCATAACATACTATGTAGTATTCTCACGATGGGTCAATCCAGTATAAATATTACTCCTAATACTTATACCTATGTATAGACTTAATATCTCATATTCATGACCCATGAGATATGGTCATCAGTCTACATACATAATAGTCTCCATGCTTTATTATTATCCCAATTCATATTAAAGCTCGACTACGGATATCTTTAAGAATAGTGTTCTTTCGTTGATGTAATCTCATGATTAAGTCACACTTAATATTCCATCACATGAACTAACTATTCTAGGGACTTTATTTATCTTATAACAAGTGTAATAAAGAACGCCATATCTTATTCAATAATAAAAGTCATGATACATATAAAAGTTTAACATAAACTATTGGCCTCTAGGGCTTACACCAACAATCTCCCACTAGCACTAGAGCCAATCAGGCATAGACCTAATACCCATAGATCTAGTATGACCATCATGCTTCTGCTGAGTTAGAGCTTTAGTCAGTGAATCAGCAACATTGTCTGATGTTGGTACTCTGCATATTTTCACATCTCCTCTATCGATGATTTCTCGAATGAGATGATAGCGCCTAAGTATGTGTTTGGATCTTTGGTGAGATCTAGGTTCTTTAGCTTGTGCGATTGCTCCATTGTTATCACATAACAATTCAATGGGATCCACAATGCTTGGAACTATACCAAGATCAGAGATGAATTTCTTGATCCAAACAGCCTCTTTTGCGGCATTAGATGCAGCAATATACTCGGCCTCAGTTGTAGAATCAGCGACTGTTTCCTGCTTTGAACTTTTCCAGCTAACAGGACCGCCATTTAAGCAAAACACGTATCCAGATTGCGATTTGAAATCATCATGATCTGTCTAAAAACTAGCATCTGTGTAACCAATTACAGAGAGCTCTTCTTGACCTCCATAGATCAAGAAGGTATCCTTAGTTCTTCTCAAGTACTTAAGGATGTTCTTAACAGCAACCCAATGACTGTTACCTGGATTAGACTGGTATCTGCTCGTAGCACTTAAAGCATACGAGACATCTGGTCGAGTACATAACATAGCATACATGATAGATCCAATTGCGGATGCATATGGAACATTGATCATTCGATCCCTTTCTTCATCAGTTGAAGGGGATTGTGCTTTTGACAAACTTATACCTGATGACATAGGTACAAGTCCTTTCTTGGACTCATACATATTGAAACGTCTCAAGACTTTGTCAATGTATGTACCCTGACTTAAGCCAAGCAATCTTTGTGATCTATCTCTATAGATCCTGATTCCTAATATGTAGGAAGTTTCACCTAAGTCTTTCATAGAAAAGCATTTCCCTAACCAAGATTTAATTTCTTGTAGTGTAGGGATGTCATTTCCGATAAGCAATATGTCATCCACATATAATACCAGAAATGAGACTATGCTCCCACTAACCTTCTTGTAAACACAATGTTCATCTTCATTTTTAATGAATCCATACTGTTGTACAGTTTCATCAAAACGAAGATTCCAACTTCTGGAAGCTTGCTTCAATCCATAGATTGATCGCTGCAATTTGCATACCTTTTGGATGTTATTAGGAATGCCAAATCCTTCAGGTTGTGTCATGTACACATCCTCAAGGAGATTTCCATTAAGGAAAGCAGTCTTAACATCCATCTGCCAGATTTCATAATCATGGTATGCAGCGATAGGAAGTAAGATCCGAATGGATTTAATCATTGCAACTGGTGAAAAGGTTTCATCATAGTCTACACCATGAATTTGTTTGAATCCTTTAGCAACCAATCGTGTTTTGTAGGTGTTTACCTTTCCGTCCATGTCAGTTTTCTTTTTGAAAACCCACTTGCATCCTATAGGATTAATTCCTTTAGGTGCTTCGACCAAGTTCCAAACTTGATTTGTGTACATGGAATCCATTTCAGATTTCATGGCTTCAAGCCACTTCTCAGATTCAGGACCAGTAATGGCCTCTTGATAAGTCATAGGCTCATCTTGATCCATGAGCAATACGTCACATTCTTCTGATATGAGATACCCATATCTCTCAGGTTCTTGACGTATCCTATTTGACCTACGTGGTTCTTGTGTTATTGGAGTAGGATTTTCTGTCACAACAGCTTGTGTATCCTGCTCTTGTTCCTCCATTGGCGTACTACTACTTTGTGGGTCTTGAACTTCTTCAAGATCTACCTTTTTACCACTAATTTCTTTGGAAACAAATTCCTTCTCAAGGAATACTCCATCTCTAGCGACAAACACTTTGCCCTCAGATGGTTTGTAAAAGTAGTATCCTTTAGTTTCTTTAGGATATCCCACAAAGAAACATTTGTCAGATCTTTGTTCAAGTTTAGTGGACATTAGTCGTTTCACATAAACTTCACAACCCCAAATCTTTAAATGTTTCACATTGGGTTTTCGACCACTCCATATCTCATATGGTGTCTTTTCTATTGCTTTGGATGGAACTTGGTTAAGTGTATAAGCTGCAGTTAATAAGGCGTGTCCCCAAAAGGAGTTTGGAAGATCAGCATGACTCATCATAGATCGGACCATGTCTAACAAGGTTCGATTTCTCCTTTCGGAAAAACCATTCCATTGTGGTGTTCCAGGAGGCGTGAGTTGGGATAAGATCCCACACTCTTTTAGATGATCGTCAAACTCTTGGCTCAAATATTCGCCACCTCGATCAGATCGAAGCATTTTGATTTTCTTGCCAAGTTGGTTTTCTACTTCATTTTGAAATCCTTTGAAGAAAGTAAATGATTCAGATTTATGTTTCATTAGATACACATATCCAAATCTACTAAAGTCATCAGTGAATGTAATGAAGTAATAAAACCCTCCTCTAGCAGGTGTGTTTAGTGGTCCACATACATCAGTATGTATGAGTCCCAAAAGATCACTAGACCTTTCACCTGTTCCGGTGAATGGGGTCTTTGTCATCTTTCCCAATAAACAAGATCGACATGTCTCATATGATTCTAAATCAAAAGAGTCCAAAATTCCATCTTTATGGAGTTTGGAAATGCGATTTTCGTTTATATGGCCTAAATGACAATGCCAAAGATAAGTTGGATTCAACTCATTAGGTTTCATCCTTTTCGTATTTATGTTATAGATTGGCATATCAAGATCAAGAATATAAAGTCCATTACTCATAATGGCATTAGCATAGTGAATATTATTCAAAAAAATAGAACAACATTTGTCTTTAATTGTAAATGAAAAACCAGACTTGTCCAAACAAGAAACGGAAATAATATTCCTGCTAATTGCAGGTACAAAATAACAGTTCTCTAACTGTATTAAAAGACCACTAGGTAAAGTCAATTCATAAGTTCCAACAGCTAAAGCAGCAACCTTTGCACCATTGCCAACTCGTAGATCGACCTCCCCTTTTGCCAATGTTCTACTCGTTCTCAGCCCCTGCACATTAGTGCAAATATGAGAACCACATCCAGTATCTAATACCCATGATGTTGAAGTAGATATATTAATTTCTATAACAAAAATACCTGAAGAAGTGGAAGCAACTGTTCCATTCCTTTTGTCTTCCAGATATTTTGGGCAGTTGCGCTTCCAGTGCCCGGTCTTACCGCAGTAGAAGCACTTGCCCTCCTTAGCCACACCTCCAGTAGGCTTCAAAGCTTTGGTTGATGGCTTAGCAACTGCTTTGCCTTTGCCATTTCCCTTAGACTTTTTAGGCTTTCTCTTATGCTTTTTGACCTTTCCATTGTCAGCTTGCTCTTCATAAAGAGTCTTAAGGTGTTCTATCATATCGAACGCAGCCATGTTCTCGTGTTGCTTCTGAAGCTCAGAGGTCATAGTTGCAAGCATGATGCAAGCGACTTCCACGGCATCTTTGACACGCTTACTATAAGCATCTCTCTCAGCCCTGGGAGCATTTGCAGCTGGTGCCTCTTCAGGAACAGGTTCATCAAGCACATACAGCTTTTTCTCATGTGTGAGGACAATCCTCAAGTTACGGTGCCAGTCTAAAAAATTTGTTTCATTCAGCTTATCCTTATCAAGGATTGATCGCAAAATGTTGTTTGAAGTGTTATTTGCCATCTACAACTTAAAATATGCAAAATAAGTATCATGAGAATAACATATTTAATTTGGCCTTTAATTAAATATGCTCCCACTATTTTATTCAAATCAAATGACCTTCAAACATTTAATTCGGAAAATCCCGTTGGAAGATTTTCTAGCGGGTTGAAATCCTTATTTCACCTTGTTTTGAGTCAGCTAGGGCTGATCACCCAAAACTCAGCTATTTAGGTAGGAACATTTCCAATTGTATCTCATACAACTTTCAAATCAATTGGGCGAGTAACTCTTACTCTAATCTATCGTATAGATATTTCCCAATTCTTGCTTCTAAATTTATTCTAATCATATTAAAATTAATTTAGTTAAGTTAAACCCAATAGAATAACAATCGGGTAAATGAAATTACCGCACCGCGACTTACAAACATAGAACATGTGCTTCGCTAAGGCAGAACCCACACATTCGATATTAGTCTTGAAGGGTGTTATTCTTTTGGAAAGCATTAAACTTAATATATCACTTTGAAGGATTTTATTTAGTTTGATCTCCCCTCACCACGGCTTATATATCATATATATTCGCACTCCAATCATTCAAGCATGCATAACAATTATACAAAATAAAAGTGACATGATTATGGCCTCCTAACGCTATGATTCTCTCAAGCCAATGAAAGAATCTAAACTAATCCTAGAAACGACCTTGCTTCTCCAAGCTGGACTTCTAGGACTAATCCAACGTCAATGGTCCTATTACCTCCTTGTATTCTAATTACATTACATATAAAGAAACTCGTTTTACATACGAGGGATTGGATGAGAAGAGAATGTACATATAGAATTCAAGAGAGAGGCACGACACGCAGGCCGTATTTCAAAAATCCAAAATAAAAGAAATAATAAGACTAAGGCCATAATCATTCACACAACAACAATAAAACACCTTTTATTATTATTAACACCTCATAATTAAATAAATTAAATTAAAACTCGGCGATTGATCACACTACGCAGATTAGTCGGGGGTTCCGCTGCCCGGTCAGCAGACGGGGGTTCCGCTGCCCGTGTCACGATTTTGTAGGCAGAAGCAAACGATTTGCTGGGCACAAAATCGTGTCACGATTCTGGCATCGTGTCACGATTTTATAGGCAGAAGCAAACGATTTGCTGGGCACAAAATCGTGTCACGATTCTGGCATCGTGTCACGATTTTATAGGCAGAAGCAAACGATTTGCTGGGCACAAAATCGTGTCACGATTCTACTAATCGTGTCACGATTCTGAACCAGGTTTCAGCCTTTTCGTAACCCTAATCATGACGGCACAACACTTGCGGCATTATGAATCCCGTTGTAACAGTATGATCACACCAATCAAAGTACTCTGATTGTTTATCCAATATGAAGATCGAACTTAGAATGCTTCACCTGATACGGTTCCGAAGCTCCAGTTTACAATCATCCAATATGAACAAATATCATCTGACTTGATTTAGTGAACGATCATCATGAGTATATCACATATACTTCTGTTACATAGAATTTATCAATCATATTTCTGTCGATATGGATAATCGAAAATATTGATGCTTCACCAGAAAACGGTTCCGAAGCTTCAAACAATACGAAAAGCCATGCACAGAAAAGTGATACGATTCAATTATGTGCGTATGTGATCGAGCAACACATCTCCGTCGATATGGATAATCGATATATTGATGCTTCACCTGATACGGTTCCGAAGCTACAAACAAACCGAAAATCCATGCACGGAAACGTGATGCCTTGCCAATTTTAATTCGTCTTTATTATTTAATTGTATTCGATTATGTTTAATCCAATTAAAACATAAAGCAGTAAACAAAACAATCCGATTCATGGTTTCGTAATTGGCTCTGATACCACTGAAGGAAAATCGAGTACAAAGTGCAGCGGAAGTTTAAAATTTTTGATTTCCTTTCCTTGGATCATTACGAATATCACATGAATCAGTGATAGAGTTGTTACCTCTTGTAGTGCAGAAACAGTTTTTTTGATCACAGCTAAGCAAGCAAGCCAAGCCTCTACTCGTCCACACGAACGACTTCCTCTGGTTCCCGGTGCTAGCCAAGCGATCAGAGGTTAGGGAGAGAAGTGGGGATTCGTTTTCGCCTTTAGGGTTACACGAAAAAGCACTTGCTGATTTCAGCACTAGAGCTTCTATTTATAGAACTCCTTGCTGCACAAAATCAGCTTGAGCTTCCATAAGCCCATTAACCCATTAGCTTCCGCTAACTAATTAGCGTCAATGGCTAAACGCACCCCATCATATAAGTATTACTTATATTTCTCCTTTTTACAGTTCTATTGTGTGTGACCCTATAGGTTCTTGTAACGTTGACAATAATATTAAATCCCATATTTAATATTATAAACAGTGAGCGGTATCTAGCAACACATCACTGCTACCCAAGTGACAAGAATGTCAAGTGATCTGACGAAACCTTTTCCATGATAATATCTATGTGTACGAATACTCCTTTGTCCTGATATCTTTATTGAACACAAGGCATAGATTACGTCACCCTTGCTTAGCTCAATATTTATATTTCTTGATCCCGAAATATACTGAATAACGAATAAGTTCAATATCTCATATTGACTTAATTCGGCATGGCCATGCATTTTTCCAGTCATATTTCATCAAGAGGCCTAAAGATATATCTCCTGTTATGAAGGAGGGACAAATCCCATCTAGGACACTCATGTCCCTCAGCATGATTCGTCGAGTGCCCATTAACCAACGTTATAGTTATCTTGTTACAGATAACGTTTGAATGGCAATAAAGCACTTGAGTCCACATCTAGGGATCACAGTGGTTTCAGGTCTAAGAGTGATATACACTATTATCATTGTCAGAATAACTTATGGCGATTTCATAACATACTATGTAGTATTCTCACGATGGGTCAATCCAGTATAAATATTACTCCTAATACTTATACCTATGTATAGACTTAATATCTCATATTCATGACCCGTGAGATATGGTCATCAGTCTACATACATAATAGTCTCCATGCTTTATTATTATCCCAATTCATATTAAAGCTCGACTACAGATACCTTTAAGAATAGTGTTCTTTCGTTGATGTAATCTCATGATTAAGTCACACTTAATATTCCATCACATGAACTAACTATTCTAGGGACTTTATTTATCTTATAACAAGTGTAATAAAGAACGCCATATCTTATTCAATAATAAAAGTCATGATACATATAAAAGTTTAACATAAACTATTGGCCTCTAGGGCTTACACCAACAGGGTTGTGGAAGGAACCAGGATAAACTGCTTGTCTCTCTCTCTCTCTCATTTACTTTATATCCGCTGCAAAACACTCTGAAAATAGTTTCAGAATCTGATCAATATCTGATTCTAAACTAAACATAGTTTTTGAGAAAGAAAAGAAAAAGCCAACACAATTCAACCCCCCTTCTTGTGTTTTTCTCACCTTCATTGTCTAGTCTTGGAATTGTTGGAAAAGTCTAATGACTAGATCCTAATCAAACCAAGCCTAGACTCTATTTTATTCAATTCTATTTTCCTATCTAATCTCATTGTTTTTAAACTCAATAGCAAGTGTTGAACGAAGCACTGAAAGGAGAAGTTCAACAACTACTATTTCATCATCACAAATATCAAGTGAAGTATCGAAAGAGGAAGCTTGATATTGGAACAAATGAGATTAGACAAGGTATCTCAAAGCTTGATGGGAACACCCCAAATGAGTAGCTTTGTGATATCTTGAGGCCATAAGATTCGTGTTTAATGGGTCTCATATAGCAATCAACCATGAAAATAGGCGTGATTGTTATTGAGATACATTCATGTAGTTCGAAAGAAACCATGAATTACCTTAGTGAATCTTGTCTTTGAAAAACGGATTCAATATAGAATAGAGATATAGGCTTGAATGTTTATATTATGTCATTAGATATACCAATAATCCCGAGACGCTTTTCATCTTATAAATATAAACCAAAGAATTTGTCCAAATCTTAAAACTTAATTTATTCAGCTAACAACTTCTGAAAATTAAATCGGTACTTACACAACTCTCTGCGGATCGATATTTTTACTACTCGATAATAACCGTATACTTGCGGTGATGTATCAGTGATATTTATCTGTTGATGACTTATAGGTGAGTGATAGTTATCTGTTAATGACTTATAGATGAGTTGATGATTATTTATTGATGATTTATAGTTGAGATTATGATTTAATTGACGATGATGTATAATTAAGTTGATAATTATATAATGATGAGGGTATACTATGATTTATGAATTATGCATAAGTATTAACCAGGCTTTATGTATTGATGAATACTTATATATTAAGTGATGTTTTTGCCTGAAACTTACATGCATTTATTATATCCTTTTGTTGAATGTATATTTTATCTTGGGGATGTAGACTTGCAGGTTGAGGAGTAGTTGCTTGGTGAGTTGTGCTGAGGACGGCGTTACACCTTCTCTTTTATGTTGTGTTTTCCAAGGATGTCTAGATTAGGTGCTCTGATCTAGGAGTCCGGGATTTATTTTACTTGTTGAATTTTTATGACGATGTATTTATTTGAGATATTTTTTATGAGACCCGAGATGATTTTTATTTGAGATGTTTATTTTTCGCTGTGCTGTGATAATTGTTGATGAAATTTTTATTATGAGAAATTAGCATGAGATGTTTGATGTATCGTATACCTAGATGTTGTTGAATTTCATGAATTATTATTTAAATAGTAGTCTCGGGGATTAGGGTGTTACACCCTCCGTTCCATATTAGTTTGGACTAATTAAAGTGATATTAAATAGAAAGTGGAAATGAAAAATAATGATTAATATTGCATTAAAAATTGAAAGGCTCATTTATTTTGGATCAAAATATTTCTACAGATGGGTCACTTATTTTTAAATGGACAGAGTAGTTTTTGTGATTTAATTTTTAGATATTGTTAAACTACTTTTTTTTATTAATTGGAAAGATTTTCATTTTCATAAATTTTTTGTATATAAGAATACTATTTTATTTCAGTTTATCGTTTATTTTAATAAAGATTTTACTAATAATATATATATATATATATATATATATATATATATATATATATATATATATATATATTATCATTTTAGACACACTCACACGCTCACAAACACACATGATCATATCTTACCATCTCGTGGAATCATTTCGCTTGAGTTACTAGCTTAGTGTTGAGACCTTAGCCTTAAAATTCACATGAGTCCCACCAAATCATGAGTCGTATAAATTTAGTGAAACTCATACAAATATTAACCAATTAAAAAGAGTGTATTAAAATGTGTTCCTCTTATTCATATTAATTTCTTTGATCAATTTGTATGTAGATATGATTGCATACACTGCATTGGTTCCATCGTATGTCTATGCATGCGGATAGATTTATGTAAGATTAAAAGCAAGAAAATAAGTATTATCTTAATGAATTATGGCCAAGATGAGCTTTTTGGTTAAGTGGATTAATTGGATTATGTTATGGGTAGAGAATGTTGACTATTTTGTTTTTGTTAATGACAGTGGAGTGGGACCTATTGATTCAGGAAGAGGTCTTAGACAAGGTGATCCACTTTTTTTTGTGGAAAATTGCTTCTTGTTCTTCGGAGCAAATAATAATGAGTCTATAACCATGAATAACATTCTTTCTACTTATAGATAGAGTTTGATCGGAGCAAATACTGTATTGTATACATGTATCCATTACTCATATCGTGTCTTGGCACCATCACCTACTACTACACATGTCTACAACTTTCTTTAATCCAGTGGTGGATTTCAAATATTTTAAACCAAGCTCAAACCAAAGCAAATTATATATTGATCACAAACCAAAAAAGTTTCATGCAGAAACTATTCCAATCTAGTCCAAAAGACAAATGTAAGCAATAACAATTTTAAAATACATGTTAAAGTAATAAAAAGGTTCCAAGTGCTAATGCACACACTTTGAAGTTTCTCTCAAAAAGAGTAGTTCACAAGAACACATGAAAAGCAGAAATAAGTGACCAATTACCATGAAAACACCGAAACCAAAGTGATTAAGCCAAGGATGATTTGCCTGTCAGATGAAACTATCACCGGACAACCGAAGCACGTTGCTTTGTTCTGCCAAATGCGAGTACTCCACTGCATTGTGGTGCTCCTCCCCCCATGTTTGGAGAGTTTCCGAGAAACATGTGCTCTGGCTGCCTAAAACTGAAACTGTTGCCGGAAAAACATGTCCGATCGGAACAACTTGTGATGGAAGATATGTTATCTCTGGTTTTTGAGGAATGATGACTTTCCATCTCTGAAGGATCTTCCTTTTGATAATTGTTGCCAGGGCCAGAATGTGAACCAGTGACAAATTCTGCATTAGACTCTGAAAGCTGTTTGGTGCTTAGAAATCGGCCACCGGATCCTCTAACTCTATTCAAAGCATGTTTGTGCCGAGATTCGTGAAGATATGGCTGCATCAAATTAAATGATGAGTGAACTATGTTGATTAGAAACATTTCTTTTAGCCCAAACCGGATTAAAAAAAAACAGGCAACACATTCGACAAAGTTGAATAATGACTTGTTTACAAAATGAAACATGTAATTCTATTTGATCACAGGTAAAAGCCTAAAACTATCATTTCGATACGCAAAGAGATTACAAACATTCCCTATCCAATAACAATCTAATTAACATGGAATTTTGTGCTACACAATGCTTATTTTAATTCTACCCCTTGTCATCACGGGAGGAACATCATTCACCCATATACAAAATCCAGAATTCATACAGGTAATTTATCCCCCCCCCAAAAAAAAAATAAAAAATAAAAAAATAATAATAATAATAATAATAATAATAAATAAAAGGCCAATCTCAAAAGGTAAAGAGTGAAAAATACAGGGAGCTCAAAGCATGAAACATACTTTACGATTTTTGATGAGTTTGTTCTGTGCCTCAAGCTTAGCTCGTGATTGTCGCCTTCTAAGTATACCATGGTATTGTTTTGCATTGACATAAATGGGCCCATCTTGTGCAAGATCAAGTGGTAATGCAACTCTAGTGGATGCTAATCCCATCATTTGAGGCAACATTTGGGGTTGATTCTAAAACATTAAAAAACATTGACATATTAAAATACTATTATATATACAAAAGAAATTCAATAAGAAATTTAACAAACATTTCATTTTGACAAAATCAAGCATAAAAAAGAGTTAATAGCGCATTCATGAAGAGATATATATTACTAGACAAAACACTTACAACAGCATGCGGTGCGTAAGCAACTAACGAACCAGCGAAAAATGGATCACTATAAGGATAATGAGCATGAGCCTGAGCCTGAAAACGGACGAAAATAACTGCTTGGTTACTAAAAGTGGAAGCAAAAAAATCCAAATACAGAAGTTTTACATACCATTGAGTGATTATGATCAACTTGTGAGCAATTGAACTCGGTATCAGGATGATTCAAGGAGAGAAAAGGCTTCATGTAACCTTCAACAACACAGCCATTACTTAAAATTTAGATCTTGACCTGAGAGAATGATTCTGTATAAGATAGATTTGAAGGCAGGAATATCACAAACATAAAAGAAAGTCATGTAAAAGCATAAGAGGAACACGACAGGACATATTTACATGACTAAGAAGCTACAACACAAAATATGTGTTCTAAAGGATGTGAAGGGAGGTAATATAACAAAAGCTTTTTCGCGCGTAGGTGACTTGATCATATGAGTCAATAGATGCCATAAAACACCAAATTATGAACATATCTATACTCAAATCAGGTAGTCATTTAAGGAAATAGACAGAGTGAAGGTATCCTTAATCAATGTTTTTCATTTTTCTAACAAGGATCGAAAATGAAGCTAATAACATGGCTCAACCCGCCTGCATACTTGAGAAGTAGTGATTGGAGAGTCAGAAAGCAACATATTCAATGTAAAATCAATTGACAAAAACCAAACAATAATATTCTACTTTCTTCACTACAATTTCTTAGCAAACATAAATTAGGCCATGGAGACCAATACTCGATTAGTACATACATAGAATTAAACGTTGTCAAAAATATAACACAAATCAATAAAACAAATTCATTAAAGTATAGATACCAATATTACATAAAATTGTCCTAAAATCAAAATGACATACATACATAGAATCAAAATGAGGAATTTACTGCTAAAAAGAAGGGGAAAAAAAATTACAGAAATGCATCCATCTCCTCAAATATAGAATAACAAAGCCATGCACAATTGGCTAATTTTGAATTGGCTTAATTTAGTTTGCAAATCTTTTAAATCCATAATATCCATACTAATCCATTCCAATTTCACATACATTGTTGTCCTTGTAGTGATTTTTCATCAAATTATTTGTTAAATTATGAAATGTCACATTAAAATAATATCCAACAATTCTCAAAATCTTACAAAGGGATCACAAAAAACTAAGGCACCAACCATATAAAATGGATCATCAAACTCAAATCTCTGCCTTGAAACTTGAGTTTAACATTCACTTTAGATCTTTGAAAAACCAAGTAGTAAAAAATTGAAACTTTAAGTTTATTAATGACATCAAACCCCCAAAAATAGATTATTTATGATTATCCGTTCACTTCTCATTGATCTTAACGAAACTAAATAAATTAATAAATTTATTTTGCTGTATTGCTTATAAAAAATAAAATTAAAAACATTATAAAAACAAACACATGCCAAATAATCAAAATATGC
Source organism: Medicago ruthenica (assembly GCA_018208015.1). Classification (NCBI taxonomy): domain Eukaryota; kingdom Viridiplantae; phylum Streptophyta; class Magnoliopsida; order Fabales; family Fabaceae; genus Medicago; species Medicago ruthenica. Next base: position 38,583,379 of record CM031372.1, read on the forward strand.
TAGGATAAAAAAAAAACAACAAAAGAACTAGTTCATTCATACTAGAATTGGTTAACAGAAACAGTTTTACCCCAAAAACAAAACAGACAAAAAACAACCTTTCCAAATCTGAAGTCAAGTTAGAGTGAACTCCACATGCAAGTGAAAAACACCAAAACATTAACCTTTTATACTTAAAAGTAAAATAAATCACAAATCATGCTAAAAGAAAAAAATAACAAAAACAATTAAAAATTAAAGATAAAATATAAAGAGCAGAATAAAAAAAAACAAAAAAGGAAAAAAGGTAGATAGTGAAGAGGGAAAGAGAGAGAGAGAGAGAGAGAGAGAGTACCTTTGGGATCTGGCAAGAAGGATATGTATGAAGAAGAAAGACAAGTATACTAGTTTGAAGTGTTGTACTTGTTGGGTTGAAATTGGGCATGTTTCCTCTATTGAAACCCAAACCAACCCACTTATGTAAATGTTCTATTCTCAATGAAGCTATTTTTCACACTCTAGAATCATCTTTTTTTATCACTTTTTTTTTTGGTGAGACAAAAGAAACAGGTGTTCGATTAGATTTAGAAGTACAATAAATACACAGAGTAACAACCAGCACCAAACTCTACTCTACCATCTATATTCATTCACAAGTCATAAAAAACTATAGCTTCTCTCTCTTTGTTTTTGGTTTATAGTAATATTGTGAGTGGGCCATGGACACAGTTCCCTAAACTTTGGGTCTTCGTTTTCATCACTGAGCTTAGCTGGTTAGCTTAGCTCACAGCCGCCCCTCATTGTTTATGTCTCTCCCCACGCGCATATCTTACACGCGCAGTGCACACCTTCATACAAGAGTGTTAGGATCATAATCAATGTCTCACTTAACACTTCAATATTAAGTGGAGTCTGAATTTTTTTAATATTAAGAAATTGAAATATAATGATATAAGAATGCACTCTTTAATTCATAAAAGCAAAGAAATGCACTTTCATCCTACTTTGTTTTATTTTTTTATGAAGTTGTTTAGTGGTTAGAAATTCACTATTTTAAGGTGAATTAATGGAGTGATTAAAGTTCTAACCTTGACCCCTACATATATTATACAATACCCTTATCAGCTGAACTAAGCTCACCAAAACGCATCACACTCTCTTCTACTCGCTTCGTCCTAAATTATATGCAAAAAAGACAAACTTATATCATATTTAATTATGTTATTTTAAAAAAATCATATTTTCCAAAGAGATTAAATGCAAATTGCATTCATTTTACTCTTCCTTTCATCTTCTCTGTAACTAATAACCAATGAAAATTATATTTATATCTTTTTCTGAAACATATTCCAAGGATAACACAAGAAACTATACTACTACATCCGTCCCTAATTATAAAACCATTTTGAGAATTTTTTTTGTCTCTTTTTATAAGACCCTTTTGGTATTTTCAATTACATTAATTATTTTTTTACCAACATACACTTATTTATTTTGCATCATTTTCTTCAATCAACAATAAATACTATATTGAAAACATGAACTAACTTTCTCTCTTAAGGATAAAATTGTAAAAATAATACTAATTAAATACAAATTTAATACTACTATCGACTTTCTTAATTTCCGTGATTTTGGTAAAAAAGTCTTATATTTAAGGACGGAGGTAGTACAAACTACTATGTTTTGATTTTCTTAAGAAGCGTAAAATATATTTTTTTTGCTTATAATTTGGGAGGAGGAAGCATTTGCGCATATTTTATACTTCATATTATATAATGCTCTTTTATGAAATTTGTAATACCCGACTTTCACCACAGTTTTTTTTTGTCTATAAGGTAAAATTGAATTAATAAAATGGTGAATGGGGGCTCCGCTAGGGTTTACTTCTACGTTGTTTTCACTGTATGTTTCTTCCACTAATTGCTTGCTGTTGTACCCTAATTTTGTCTGAGCTTTTTCAAAAAAAAGAGTCAACAAAAAAATATATAAGAAAGTCAAGGTCAACACAAGAAAGTCAACTTTCATTTTTTCTCCTTTTAAAAAAATATATTTAAAAAAGAAAAAAAAGATTTCGCAGAGCGATGTTGTAATCGCTCTGCAAACTCTGCGAATTCTGCAGTTTTTGATTTTTTCTTATTTATCTTTCTTTTATTTTTATTATGATTATTATTATTATCATCTATTATTATTATTATTATTATTACTGTTATTATTAATTTTGTTGTTGGATTCAACTAAGAAAGAAAGAAAACATGTGGCAATGCAAATCAAGGAAAGAAGAAATTTGTGCCAAAGAGGGCATGTGCCAAGCAAGTTGGCTGCCCTTTGGGCAGCTCTCATCCCTACCATTTGGCCTGCTACTGACCCTGCACTTTCCAGCAAGCAGCTTGCTCTTTTTCTTCCTTCCTTCTCCACCAAAAACCAGTCAAACATAGCTGCAAGTTGCTTGCCCAAGGTCCAAAACTGCTGCCCTGTTTCAGCATTCTTTCTTTCCTTCTCAGAGCAGCACACTTGTTCCTTTTGTTTCTCCCAACCTCTGCACAAACATCACACTACTCTTCCTGTTTGTCTTCTCAAAATTGCAAGGATCAATCCCAAAGGGTAGCTCAAGTTGCAAACAGCCCATGTTTTCCCACTTTTCCAGCATTTTTCTGTCAGAAATCAGCTTCATTGGGTGCTGAATTTGGCCAAAGTCTTGAACATGATCACAAGGCAATATCACCTCTTCCCTTTTGCATTAAATGCATAGCCAAAAGTCATGATCATAGCCCACAAAAACAGCCCTGCTTTAGGATTTTTCATGATGACAATTGATCCTAATTTGCCTATTTAAGCAATGCAATGCATAAGGATTATAGAGGAGTTCTTTGACAGTTCTTAGAAAGAAATTAGGCAGTGAATTTCTACACAATTCAGACTTTCTTTGATACAAAAAAAAAAAACAGAGTTGGTTTTGAGCAAGTTTAGAGAGAATTCTAGGAGGAAATTTTAGAGCAAATTCCATTCCTTTCTTTCACAAATTATCCCAAACCAGCATAAAGTAACCAAGCATCTAAAACAACCTTTAAACCTCACACAAAGAGGGAAAAACAATAGCATAATATCATTGTTCTTGCTGATTGTATTCATCAACACTTCCAACTTTGCAAAATCACAATCATTCAAGTCCTTTTCTATTTCTTGCATCCCAAGCCATTGCTAGGAGTTTGTAAGTTATTCTAACCTTTTATATTTCATTTGCATACTGTTTGCATTTGTTTTGATTTCTGTTTGATTCAGAATTTTTCTGTTTTATTAGTGTTTGTTTAAATCATTTTGCACTAAAAACAACTTTTGAAACTTCAAAGAAATCTCAAGTTTGCAAAACACCAAACTGAAGTGTTGTACTCCTTTTCTTGCTAATTTCAAAAGCTTTTCACTCCTCTTAAGGTTTTGAAGTTAGTTCAGAAGCAGCTTCTGAGTTCAAATTTTCGAAGGGTTCGCAGAGCCAAGTCCTGGTCGCTCTGCGACCATGACAGAACTCAGTTTCTGAGTTCAAGCTTCTGAAAGCTATTTTATGAGGTTCTGACTTGAAGATTCAGAATCTAAGAGGATTAAAACTCATTTTGGTTCAAAACATAACAAGGGTTTTTGCATACATTTGGAAATCCACAAGTTTAAATAGTTAACTTGAGTAACAAGAAACTTGTTCATTTTTTCAAACTTGAACTTGAACCGAACTTGTTCATTTTCCAAACTTGAACTTAAACCAAACTCGTTCATTTTTCAGTAAGTTTCAAAACCAAACTTGAACAATAACCCCGTTCATGAATTTCGACCAAGCTTGAACTTGAACCAAACTTGTTCATTTTCCAAACTTGTGCATTTTCCATAAACTTGTGCATTTTTTCATAAACTTGTTCTTTTTCCAAACTTGTGCATTTTCCATAAACTTGTGCATTTTTTCATAAACTTGTTCATTTTACAAACTTGAACAACACTTGTTCATTTTTCTCAAACTTATTCATAAGTTGCAACAACTAATTTGAGCAACAAGCTTTTCTTAGGTTTGTTAACCAAGTGTTTTGCTCTCTTTGGGATTTCTTAAGTTTCATTAACAAACTCGAATGAAAAAAGGAGTGGTTTGACGTATGTCTCTCCATTCCCCGATTGAATAAACACTTGACGTATGTCTCGTTGTTTAGACAATCGTCATTCTTTTCAAACTTCACCAAGAAAAAATACGTTTGAAGTTTCAAAACAATAAACTTGAATGAAAAAGGAATGGTTTGACGTATGTCTCTCCATTTCCCGATTGAACGAATGCTTGACGTATGTCTCGTTGTTCGGGCAATCGTCATTCTATTTTCAAACATAAAACATATCCAACACACCACAACTTTTCTTGACTCTGTTGAGTCAATTGAATCAATGCTCGACTCCGTTGAGTCCATTGAACCTTTTCTTGACTCCGTTGAGTCAATTGAATCAATGCTCGATCCCATTGGATCCATTGAACCCTTTCTTGGTCCCCCGTGACCACTTGAATCAATGCTCGACTCCGTTGAGTCCATTGAACCTTTTCTTGACTCCGTTGAGTCAATTGAATCAATGCTCGATCCCGTTGGATCCATTGAACCCTTTCTTGGTCCCCCGTGACCACTTGAATCAATGCTCGACTCCGTTGAGTCCATTGAACCTTTTCTTGACTCCGTTGAGTCAATTGAATCAATTCTCGATCCCGTTGGATCAATTGAACCCTTTCTTGGTCCCCCGTGACCATTTGAATCAATGCTTGACTACGTTGAGTCCATTGAACCTTTTCTTGACTCCGTTGAGTCAATTGAGTTTATTTCTCGACTCCCCGTAGTCAATTCAAACTTATTCTTGGCCCCCGTGGTCAATTCAAACCTCTTTTTCCCCAACGGACATGTTTATCAATTCTAGCGCGATTTAAACAAACGCTTAAGCCTCCCACGCGCGAGCATACAAGCTACGTTTAATCGCAAGAATACGATCAAAAGCATCGTTCATTAAAAACAACCAACAAATATACGTTTTTCTAACAAAGAACTACGTAGCTTTGAATTCTCCATCGCACCAGGAGATACGTAGGAGCAAGATCATCATCTTGTCAAGCACAATAATAAAAAATAGCTTTTTCCCCCTTTCTTTTAGAGATTTACATATTCAAGTATGCAAGCAAACTTTAAAAACACTTTAGCCTTAACTAACTAGGAGGTTCCCGTTGAGTACAACGGATGTGAGGGGTGCTAATACCTTCCCCTTGCATAATCGACTCCCGAACCCGATAATGGTTGCTGTTGGGTTTTTGAAGATTGGCTACATTTTGCAAAAACATCTACTAGCCAGATGCTGGGACAAATGCGGTAGCATATGGAACAGCATTATGTGACTTGTGGTTTTCGCGCCAGCTAGCGCTTTATATATGTGTACGCAATCTTCCAAAGATTTGCTTGAAGTTTATTTTCCTCTAGCTTGCTGATCAAGGCGCGTGTATCTGATTGAAGATTTGCTTGAAGTTTTATTTGCCTTGCTATTTGTTCCACAAGATATCATTCTATATTTGGAAGCTTTTTATTATTTCTAGAAGATCTTTTCAGCTGGACCGGTCAATGTCCATGCTCTACTTTGAAGCCCATACCCGTGCTTTCTCAGTGCTATATATTTGTGAAGACAAACCCTAGTAGGGTAACTAAAAACCGTGTGTGTTAGCAAAGCGTGTGTTTAAGGTTTTTAGGGTTTTCTTTGTTAATTGTGAGCCTTGCTTGTATCTCCCTGATTCAAGCTAAGGACTGAGCTTGTTTGAGTTGTAATTGTAAGCTGCTCCTAAGCTTTTAAGTACGGAGTGAGTATGTGTCATTAGAGTGTGTTTCACTTGGTGTGTTTTGCGTAGTTGATTACAATATTGAGTGTGTTGCTGGTAGGAATTGAGACGGGGTCTCATATCTAGGAGTTCCTAGATAGAGTTGCCACTGGTAGGGTCTAGGTGCAAAGTCAAGTAGTGTGTCTGCGTTGGTCTTTTCACTAGAACTATAATAGTGGAATCATTCCTGGATTGGTATCCCCCAGAGTAGGAGAGTTGCTCCGAACTGGGTTAACAAACTCACTGTGTACTTTATATTTCCGCTGTGTTCCTTTTATTTTGTGCCTTGTTATGCTGCGTTATTTTAATTGTAGTTTTGAGTAGACACGCGCTCGGACAGTTGTTCCAACATTGTGCACAGCATATTTCAGTCAGGTTGCCAGGAATTTCAATTGGCATCAGAGCAGGCACCCTGTTCTGTGTGGGTGAGCTCCAGGGAAAGAATTTTCTGGCTTAATGGATAAAGAAGGAGGACTGGTGAACAGACCACCCTTGTTGGATGGGTCGAACTATGACATTTGGAAATCACGCATGACAGCATTCTTGAAATCTCTAGACAGCAGAGCTTGGAAGGCTGTGATCAAGGCATGGGTCCCTCCTAAAATAAAAGATGTGAATAATGTTGATACTGATGAGTTGAAACCAGAAGAGGAGTGGTCTACAGCAGAAGACACTGCAGCTATTGGAAACTCTAAAGCCCTGAATGCTTTGTTTAATGGTGTAGACAAGAACATGTTCAGGTTGATTAAACAATGTACTATTGCTAAGGAAGCTTGGGATATCCTAAGAACAGCTCATGAAGGTACTCAAAAGGTCAAGAAGTCAAGGCTACAATTGCTAACAACACAGTTTGAGAATTTGAGAATGAAGGAAGGAGAGAGTGTTCATGACTTTCACATGAATGTGCTAGAATATGCTAACACATTTGAATCCTTGGGGGAAAAGATATCCGATGAAAAACTGGTAAGCAAAATTCTCAGGTCCCTGCCTAAGAAATTTGATATGAAAGTATGTGCTATTGAGGAGGCCCAAGATATTGGAAATATGAAAGTTGATGAGTTGATTGGATCTCTTCAAACTTTTGAATTAAAGGCTAATGAAAGATCTGAAAAGAAAGACAAGAACATTGCTTTCATCTCCAACACTGATGAAGATGATGTGGAGAGTGACTTAGATACTGATGAGAGCATCTCTGAAGCTATTGTGTTGTTGGGCAAACAATTTAATAAAGTTGTGAAGAGGATGGACAGACGCCCTAGGACAAATGCTCCGGACAACAGTCGCAGCATCTATAAAAATGTCAACAATCAGAGGAAACCTAGAACTGATGACAAAATCAATCAAAGCAAAGGGGTGCAATGCCATGAATGCGAAGGATTTGGTCACATCAGAACTGAGTGTGCAACTTATCTGAAGAAACAAAAGAAGGTGATGACTGTGTCTTGGACTGATGAGGATGAATCAGAAGAAGAACCTGAAACTGCAAAACATGTGAATGCTTTGACTGGAGTGTGCACATCTGACAATGAATCTAGTGATGAAGAGGTAACATATGATGAATTGGCTGATTCCTACAAGGAGCTGTATCTCAAAAGTGAGGAAGTTTGTAGAACTTTAGAAAAACAAAAGAGGACCATTGCTCTCTTGCAAGCTGAGAAAGACAAACTTCTGAAAATAAACTCAGATCTCAATGATGAGGTTATCTTACTTTCTTCCAAGATTGACAATATGAACAAGCAACTGCGGATGATGAACAAAGGTACTGATGCTTTAGACGAAATTCTAGAAATAGGACAGAAACCTGGAGATTCTAAAGGTATTGGGTTTGACTACAGATCCTTGCCTCAGCAAGAACAACTACCAGTAAGACAGTTTGTGCCATCTGTTAGTACTTATGATCATACTATGTCAAGACAGATGCCCCAGCATCATGTGAGACAACAGGCATCAGGATATAGGCCCAGATCAAAAGGAAGGAATTATGGTTGGGTATGTCACTACTGTGGAAGAAAAGGACATATCAGACCTTTCTGTTTCAAATTATATGGTTACCCAGACAGGATCTATTCACCAAGACCTGATCCCACAGTAAAGATCACCAAGAAGCAGTGGAAGCAGAAAAATGATAATTTCACAAGCAACACTATGGATCCTAGAAAAACAGAACCAGAAGCTGATGAGATTGCTCAAATTGCTCATACATCTCTGAGAGTGTCATCCAGAAATGATTGGTACTTTGACAGTGGATGTTCCAGACATATGACTGGTGATAAAAATTACTTGACTGATGTTAAGCCTTATGCTACAAGTTTTGTGACTTTTGGGGATGGAGCCAAAGGAGAAATAAAGGGTGTAGGAAATCTTGTGGAAGAGGGTCTACCCAAACTTGATAAGGTGCTTCTTGTGAAAGGATTAACTGCCAACTTAATTAGTATTAGTCAACTGTGTGATCAAGGAATGAAGGTCAACTTTACTAAGAGTGAATGCTTAGTTGCTAACAGTGAAGGGGACATCCTGATGAAAGGTGTTAGATCAAAGGACAATTGCTACTTGTGGGTTTCTCAAGATAAAGCAAAGTTATCTACTTGTCTAATAACCAAAGAAGATGAAGTTAAGCTATGGCACCAAAAGCTTGGACATCTGAATCTCAGAAGCATGAAGAAAGCTATTGCTGAAGGAGCCATCAGAGGTTTACCAAAACTCCAAATTCAGGAAGGAAGTATATGTGGAGAATGCCAGATAGGAAAACAGACCAAGATGCCTCACCAGAAGCTGCAACATCTGTCCACATCCAGAGTTCTTGAGCTATTGCACATGGACTTAATGGGACCTATGCAAGTCGAAAGCTTAGGTGGTAAGAAGTATGCATTTGTTGTTGTTGATGATTTTTCCAGATATACTTGGATAAATTTCATTAAGGAGAAATCAGACACTTTTGAAAAATTCAAGGATCTTTGCTTACAACTTCAGAGAGAAAAGGATTGTGGAATTGTTAGAATCAGAAGTGACCATGGGAAAGAGTTTGAGAATGGTAAGTTCTCTGATTTCTGTATTTCTGAAGGAATATTTCATGAGTTCTCTGCTCCCATTACTCCCCAACAAAATGGGATAGTTGAGAGAAAGAACAGGACTTTGCAAGAATCTGCCAGGGTTATGCTACACGCAAAGAAGCTGCCATTTTTCTTTTGGGCTGAAGCCATGAACACAGCCTGATATATTCATAATAGAGTGACTTTGAGAAAAGGTACATCTACAACCTTGTACGAGCTATGGAAGGACAGGAAGCCAACAGTGAAGCACTTTCATGTGTTTGGTAGTAAATGCTATATTTTAGCTGACAGGGAACCAAGAAGAAAGATGGATGCTAAAAGTGAAGAGGGAATTTTTCTAGGCTATTCAACAAACAGCAGAGCCTATAGAGTATACAACTCCAGAACCAAGACAGTGATGGAATCTATAAATGTTGTTGTAGATGATGAAGGTAATAATGCTGTGCCAGATGATGCGACGTTTGCCTCAGCATCTGACCTACAGGAAGAGAAGAAAGAAGATGAAGCAAGTAGCAAGGGAGATTCTGAAGTAACTGGTCCAGAGAAGACTGCTCCCAACAAAGGACCTTCCATCAGAGTTCAGAAAAACCATCCCATAGATCAAGTCATTGGCGATCCTAACCAAGGGATTACAACTAGAAGGAACTATGATGAGGTATCAAATTCTTGCTTTATATCTAAATTTGAACCAAAGAATGTTAAGGAAGCTCTAACTGATGAGTTCTGGATAAATGCTATGCAAGAAGAATTAACTCAGTTCAAGAGAAGTAATGTGTGGGACTTAGTTCCTAGACCAGATAATGTGAATGTCATAGGTACCAAGTGGGTTTATAAAAACAAGTCTGATGAAAATGGTACTATCACTAGAAACAAAGCTAGACTGGTTGCACAAGGATATGCTCAAATTGAAGGTGTAGACTTTGATGAGACTTTTGCTCCTGTAGCTAGGTTGGAATCTATTAGATTGTTACTTGGGATTGCTTGCATACTAAAATTCAAGTTGTATCAGATGGATGTCAAGAGTGCCTTTCTCAATGGGTACTTAAATGAAGAGGTCTATGTGGAACAGCCTAAAGGGTTCATTGATCCAAGTTTTCCAAACCATGTTTACAAATTGAAGAAAGCTCTATATGGCCTAAAGCAAGCCCCTAGAGCTTGGTATGAGAGACTTGCTGAGTTTCTAATTAACCATGGCTATAGGAAGGGAGGAAATGATAAAACCTTGTTTGTGAAAGATGAAAATGGACAGCTGATGATTGCTCAAATATATGTAGATGACATAGTCTTTGGAGGAATGTTTGACCAGATGATAGAGCATTTTGTTCAGCAAATGCAATCTGAATTTGAAATGAGTCTTGTAGGTGAGCTAAAGTTCTTTCTTGGTCTTCAAGTAAAACAGATGGAAGATACTATATTTATCTCTCAAAGTAAGTATGCTAAAAATATAGTCAAGAAATTTGGGATGGAAAATGCTGCTCATAAAAGAACTCCTGCTCCCACACATGTAAAATTATCAAAGGATGAGAAAGGTGTGGATGTTGACCAAAGCATGTATAGGAGTATGATAGGAAGTCTTCTATATCTTACAGCAAGTAGGCCAGATATCACATTTGCAGTTGGAGTGTGTGCTAGGTACCAAGCTGATCCAAAAATAAGCCATCTGACTCAGGTAAAGAGAATTCTGAAGTATGTAAATGGTACTAGTGACTATGGTATGTTGTATTCTCATGGGGAAAGCACTGTGTTGTTTGGGTATTGTGATGCTGACTGGGCTGGAAGTGCAGATGATAGAAAGAGTACCTCTGGTGGATGTTTCTTTCTAGGCAACAACCTCATATCCTGGTTCAGTAAGAAGCAAAATTGCGTTTCTTTGTCTACAGCTGAAGCTGAGTACATAGCAGCTGGTAGTAGTTGTTCTCAATTGTTGTGGATGAGACAGATGCTGAGTGAGTACAATGTCAAGACAGATGCTATGACATTATATTGTGACAATCTGAGTGCAATTAATATCTCCAAAAATCCTATACAACACAGCAGGACTAAACACATTGACATTAGACATCATTTTATTAGGGATCTGGTTGAAGAAAAAATTGTTACTCTTGAACATGTTTCAACTGAAGAGCAATTAGCAGATATTTTTACCAAAGCTCTTGATGCTAATCAATTTGAAAAATTAAGACGGAAGTTAGGGATATGTTTATTTGAGGATTTGTAGCAATTAATTTCTGAGAGGCGTGCAGCTATTATTTTCTCCCTCCTCAACCGCTTGGTGCACGTCAATCAAGGAGGTTATTTCCAACTTTCCTTTTTCAAAACTTTCACATGCTACCATCATTGTTTGTGTCTTAATTTCTCTCAACTCCTCAACTCCTCTCTTGCCGCTCGCATCATCATTCAAAAAACGCACTTTCGTCATACCTTCAAACACCAAATCATCATGTCTGATTCTGAGTTTGAAGTTGCTGAGCCTGAAGCTGCCACATCTGGTGGAGCTTCCAGAAAAACAATGAAGGGTATGAAGATTCCTCTAACCATCCCTCCAGCCCCTCTGGATAATGTCTCTTTTCATTTGGAAAATGGGTCTTCCAGGTGGAAGTTTATATACCACAGAAGACTGGGTCTTGAAAGAAATCTGAAGGAAGAAGTTTTCATGTGTAAAAAACTGGTTGATGTGTTGGAATATGTTGGACTGATGAAGACTGTGAGAAATCTGGGTCCATGTTATGATAAGCTGGTTAGGGAATTTCTGGTAAATGTTTCTGATGAGTGTGATGACACAAGAAACCCTGAGTATAGGAAGGTTTTTGTTCGTGGTAAGTGTGTCAACTTTTCTCCTATGGTGGTCAACGCATACCTTGAGAGATCTGCAGAGGAGACCCCTGAGCTGGAGGTCACTGAGGACACCATCTGCAAGGCAATCACTGATAACAAGATTAAGCATTGGCCAAAGCATTTGTCTTCTGCTCAACTGTCTCCTATGTATGCTGCTTTGAATAGGATCTGTGCTCAAAATTGGACTCCAACCACTCACTCAAATTCTGTTGCTTCTGGTTTGGCTAAGTTGATTTATGCCGTGGGCACCAAGACACCGTTTGATTATGGAGCCTACATCTTTTATCGAGTTTTGGAGCATGCTAAATCTTTTGCTATTAAGTTTCCAATTGCTTTTCCTACCCTCTTGTGTGGGATTATTCTTCAGCAACACCCTGATATTTTGATCAGTAGTGATGAGCCCTGCAAGAGGCCTGGTCCTATGGCTTTGGATTGCAGTCTGCTGTCTGAGACACTTGATGCTGATGTAGCTGGTACTTCTGTCCGGACATCTGGTGTGCTCTCCAGAAAGCAAATGATTGCTGATCTTACTGAGACAAGTGTGGCTCTTGGAGCTAGGAAGGTGAAGATTGACAGGATCATTGCAGCTTTGAAGGTTGAAGCTGATGCTGAGGGTGAGCAGGATGAGGAAGAAGGAGGAAATATGCCTGTTGCTTCTGCTGATGCTACTGAGGATGCCTCTGATGATTCTGAGGATTTCTGATTTTATTGTTTTGTTCTGATCTCTTTTGATGTACTATTTTTTCCTTTTGTTGGTGACTGGGCTATGCCCTGAATTTCTTATGCACCTTGTGTGCTTCTGGTCTGTAATATGCACTCTCTATGGGTTCTATGCACTTTCTATGAGTATGCACTATCTGTTATTTGTCAGAATTTATGGCTAAAAAGGGGGAGTAGATTAGATGCAAGATTAGATGCAATGTGTGCATGATTTGAAGCTTATATTGTGTATGGTTACATGTGTTGAGGGGGAGTGTAGTATATGTTGAGGGGGAGTACTGTGCGTGTTTTTGAGGGGGAGCTTCTTGTTGTTGATTTTGACGTGTGGAAATTTATTTTTTCCCTTATCTTTGTGAATCCACTATATGAGAGTTTATTTCTCTCTAGTTGTTCCTATGAGGCTAGATGTTTGTGTTATCTGGTGCATGCCTCTGATTCTACTTGCAAGCTACCTTTGCCTATATTTCTCCCTTGGAAGTAATCTCATTATATGCTACGATATTTTCTTTCCTTGTTGTGTGCCTATGTTGATGTGAAGGAAACTTATATGTGTATCTCCCAAACTTAGCCAAAATTTTGCCAAAGGGGGAGATTGTTGGGTTTTTGAAGATTGGCTACATTTTGCAAAAACATCTACTAGCCAGATGCTGGGACAAATGCGGTAGCATATGGAACAGCATTATGTGACTTGTGGTTTTCGCGCCAGCTAGCGCTTTATATATGTGTACGCAATCTTCCAAAGATTTGCTTGAAGTTTATTTTCCTCTAGCTTGCTGATCAAGGCGCGTGTATCTGATTGAAGATTTGCTTGGAGTTTTATTTGCCTAGCTATTTGTTCCACAAGATATCATTCTATATTTGGAAGCTTTTTATTATTTCTAGAAGATCTTTTCAGCTGGACCGGTCAATGTCCATGCTCTACTTTGAAGCCCATACCCGTGCTTTCTCAGTGCTATATATTTGTGAAGACAAACCCTAGTAGGGTAACTAAAAACCGTGTGTGTTAGCAAAGCGTGTGTTTAAGGTTTTTAGGGTTTTCTTTGTTAATTGTGAGCCTTGCTTGTATCTCCCTGATTCAAGCTAAGGACTGAGCTTGTTTGAGTTGTAATTGTAAGCTGCTCCTAAGCTTTTAAGTACGGAGTGAGTATGTGTCATTAGAGTGTGTTTCACTTGGTGTGTTTTGCGTAGTTGATTACAATATTGAGTGTGTTGCTGGTAGGAATTGAGACGGGGTCTCATATCTAGGAGTTCCTAGATAGAGTTGCCACTGGTAGGGTCTAGGTGCAAAGTCAAGTAGTGTGTCTGCGTTGGTCTTTTCACTAGAACTATAATAGTGGAATCATTCCTGGATTGGTATCCCCCAGAGTAGGAGAGTTGCTCCGAACTGGGTTAACAAACTCACTGTGTACTTTATATTTCCGCTGTGTTCCTTTTATTTTGTGCCTTGTTATGCTGCGTTATTTTAATTGTAGTTCTGAGTAGACACGCGCTCGGACAGTTGTTCCAACATTGTGCACAGCATATTTCAGTCAGGTTGCCAAGAATTTCAGTTGCGATGACCATCCTTTCCTCATCGTCAAGGGTTTTATTATCGTTTCCCTTTAAAAATAAAACTCAAAGGGTTTATCAACGTTCCCTTTTAAAACAAAAAACTTTGGTGGCGACTCCGCAGTCTTTACGAGTGTCCTTATGACCTCGAGCGTTTTTTCCGAGAGCGCACAGCTAACACACAGTGGACATACCCATATGATCACACTTGCTTCATTTGTTGTTCATCCTATGAATTACTTACGTAACTCAATTAGTGTAGCAATCAGGTCTTGCTTTCACCGATTGTAAATCAGGTTCAATCTTTTTGGTGCTTTCTTTTACCCAGTGGTGGAGCCAGGAATTTTACGTAGCCTGGGCAAAATTTTAACTATAAATTCACATTGTGACATAATATATATAAATAGTCATAAATCGAATAGTGTGTTAAATAAGAGAGATGAAACATAACCTACCAATAGTGTGCTAAATAAAATTATGAGGTAAATGTCCTTTCCGAGACCTCTTTGCGGTGAATGTTCGAATAATATCAACATCATCAAGTGACTTGAATATCTCCCGCTCGGTGTAACATATCATCAAGTCATTGAGCCACACATAGTTGATCTTGTTGTGCAATTTAGACGTAAAGAGAAAGCAATAGAAACAATAAGCTGCATCCTTGAACTCACTATATTCAATCCATGTATACTTCTCATACCATGATTTACAAAATGCTCTTGTAGCAGTCCCAAATTGAGTACGAGGAAAACTTGGCAAATTTGGTTGCATTGGACCTTTCAATATATATGCCCTCCTCACTTGGTCTTGAATATCCGGAGCATATGCATGAATTTGTTTCCTACGACCTAGATCACGCACAATCTCATTTGGATTAAACTCATTGACCACATTAGGCGTTGATTCTTCTACTTCTACTTCGGCTTCCAGTTGCACAACATTCACATTTTCAATTCTTGTTCTATCAACCAAAAACCTCCTCATCACTAAAAAAAAATAACAATTCACAACAATCAAAATTCAAAACAGCCATAATCATGATTTTCGTCCAACAAATTAAGATTCTTCAAAATGTGACTAATATAAGTTCTTCAATAGTTCAATTCTCATTATTTAATTTTGACAGTGCTATGTCTAAAACAGCCACCTCCATGCCACTTTTTAATTTTGTTTTATATAGTCACAAATTAAGATGGGTAGATTCACAATGGGTAGATTATTTAAGATGCACAACACCAAAGTAACAATCAGAAAAGAATCAGAATTTTCAACAATTCCTAACCTAAAATCCATAATCCCTAAATCAGAATTATCAATTCCTAAATCCTAACCTAAAATCCATAATCTCTAATCCCTAATAACAATCAGAAATCAGAATTATCAATTCCTAAATCCCTAAAACTAAAAGAAAAGAAAAAATAACAAGAAAAGAAAAGAAAAGAAAGAAGGAAAATACCAGAAGAGAACTAGAGAAGGATGAAGGAGGAGAGTGGAGAGGCAGAGGAGAGTAAATCACAGTCACTTGAAGCAGAAGTTGAAGCAAAAGTTGTTGTTGTGAAATCGCAGAAGTTGAAGCAGAAGTTGTTGTTGTGAAATCGCAAAAGTTGTTGTTGTGAATTGAATCGGAATTGCAGAAGTGAAGGAAGCAGAACGCGCGTTTGTGAATTGAATGGCAGAAGTTGTTGTGTTGTTGTGGTTGAAACAGAACACGCGTTTGAGACTTTGTGTTGTGATTTTTTGCCTTGCCCTTTTTTTTGTTGTTGAAGTGGGTTAATGGGTTATTGGGTTGGCTAAATACCAAAAAAAATATGGGTTGAGCCCGGGCATGTGCCAAGGCTTGCTGGGGGCTGCTGCCGCCCCTGCTTTTATATACCACTTCAATAGTTTCACTTTATTGTTCTCTTTCTGTATCGTAAGCCTTGCCATGGCTTTTGATTTGCAAACTGAATTTGCGGTGCCGGTGTTTCCTTCCTCAACCGTGCAGGCCTCTCCTTCATCCTCTGTTGTGGTTACTCCTCCCGAACCTTTGTCTTTTGCAAAGGCTGTCAACGTATCTCAGATGGCTACAACACCTCCATGAAGGTGAGAAAAACACAGAAGAAGGGGGGTTGAATTGTGTGTGGGAAAATTCTTTTCTTTCTCAAAAACTTTGGTTAAGTTCAGAATCAGATTCTGAACTATTTTTCAGAGTGTTTGCAACAGGTAAAAGCTTAAATGAGAGAGAGAAGGACACAATGGTTTATCCTGGTTCCTTCCACAACCCGGAAGTAGTCCAGTCCCCTTGTTACTAACAAGAGATTTTCCACTATAATCAACTGATTACAAATGCTCAAGCACAAAGCAAGAGACTTCCTATTGCTCAATACACAAAGTTATGATACTTCTTTTGCTCAAACACTAAGTAAGAGACTTCCTATTGCTCAAACATTAAGTAAGAGACTTCTATGCTTAGACACACAGTCTAAGACTTTGAATCAAACAGATTTTACAAAGAAATGAGTTTGAGTTTGAACACTTGATATACAATCAGTGGTGTTCACAAAATACAACACAAGTGTAAGACTATAAACTTAAGAAATTCTAAGGTAAGAAGTTTGTAAGAATTTCTAAGTGTTTTTGCTGACTTTCAGTTTTGACAGTTTTTGTGTTCGTAAAACAGAGCACAAAATTTTTCAGTCTTTGAGTTTCTTGAGTCTTAGTGTTTCTTCTTCAAATCTTCTGTCCTTTATAGAGGAGAAAAGAGTTGTTGAGAAGAAACCAGGTCAGCAATAGAGCCGTTGGAGTTGAAGCTTCAATCACGTTAACTTCATCCTTGAAATGGTATGTGAAGTTGAAGAGCAACGTTTAAAAATGTTTCCTTAAAAGGGATTGAGTGTTTCGTCCAAGGAAACGTGAGTGCAGACATCAGTTCTGACTTCTGAGAATGTTGCAGAGCAGTTTGTACTGTTGACAGTGTTGTACCCTAATTTTGTCCAAGCTTTTTCAAAAAAAAAGAGTCAACAAAAAAAAAGAGAAATCAAACTTTATTTTCCTTTTTAATAAATAATAAATAATAATAAAAAGTTTATTATTATTTATTATCTTTCTTTTACTTTTATTATTATTATTATTATTGTCATACCCCATTTTTGACCCGTTTTTTTTTTTCCTTTTCTCTCGTCTTTTAGGCCGGAAATTTTCGTCGTTTCAGACGAAATTTCGGCAGGGAGGTATTTTAAAATACCTCATTTTTGTTCCGAAGGCAACCGTTTTATTTTATTATTTTATCATTTATTTTTATTCTTATTATTTTTAGTTTTTTTTTCTTTTTATCTTCTTTTTATTTTTTATCTTAGTGTTTTCTTCTTTTCTTTTTTCATTTTTCTTTATTTTTCGTTTTACTGTTCATTTGTTTTATTTTTACTGTCAATTTTTAATTTTAGTCATTTCAGTCCATTTTGTCCAAGGCCCAGAGGGGCAGATTTGTCATTTTCGTTTTTACCCATTATTTTACTATAAATAGCACTGTTCACGAAAAAGTACAGACCAGTCACAGTACAATCAACAGTACCAATCAGAGCCACCACTCCCTCAACCACAGAACCACCCACAACCACCAACATAATCCATTTCCGGCCACCGGAAAACCAAAAAAATCAAAAAAATTCAGAGTATCACATAAACAACACACAGCCATACGAAACTCACAACCATCCACACAAATCAAAACCGAATCCATACGAAACTCACAACCATCCACACAAATCAAAACCGAATCCATACTAATATCAAACCATAAATCAGAATCGCAAAGCTTAACCCAAATCCGAACCCAAAGGCAACTGTGAGCCAGCTCCTCGCATCCAAACACAAAAGGGTACGATTTTTTTTTTCTCTTGTTTTGAACCTAGATCTAGAATTTCTCTTTGAGTTTTTTTTTAAGAACTGGCTTCGGACTCATGTAAGGAGAAAAATAAATAGAGAGGACGTGAGAGGATTTGAAGGAAAATGGAGAGGTTGTGAGAGAAAATGGAGAGGTTGTGAGAGAAAATGGAGAGGACACGTGAGGTACAGTGAGAAGAGGAAGAAAAATCTGAGAGAAAGTGAGAGGATGAGAAGAAGAAAGAGAAAGAAAGATTAAAATGAATTAAAAAACCAGGTTTAGACTTATGTAGACTGCTGAACCGGTCTGGTTCTTTCGGACCGAACCAGACCGGTTCTCTCTGGACTCAGTTCTTTGGACTTCCCCCTTGGCCCATTCTCCTTCTTCCCTTTCTTTTTCTGATTTCTACTCTTTTACTTTCTGCACTCCCCTTATTATTTCTGCACCCCCTTTCTTCCTCTCTATTCTTTTATTTTTTAATTTTTTATTATTTCTTATTTCTTGCATTTTTTTTTATTTCTTTTATTTTAAGCACTTTATTTATTGCTTTTAATTTCCAGTACTATGCATTTTTTATTTTTTATTTTATTGCATCATATTTATTTTTTTGTCTTGCATTTTCCATTTTCTTTTATTTTATGCATCATATTTAATTTTATGCCTTGCATTTTTTATTTTCTTTATTTATTTTCCAGCACCATATTTAATATTCAGTCTTGCATTTTATTTTTCAGCTCCATATTTATTTCTTGCCTTGCATTTTTATTTTCTTTTATTTTACGCATCATATTTATTTTATTGTCTTGCATTTTTATTTTCTTTTAGCATCATGTTTATTTTTATTGTCTTGCATTTTTATTTTATTTTCAGCATCATATTTATTTTATGCCTTGCATTTTATTTTTTTTATTTACTTTAAGCACCATATTTATTTATTGTTTTACATTTTATGCATTTTTTTATTTCTTTTTAGCATATTTACTTTAATGCAATTACAATTTTTATTTTATTTTATTATTTTTGTCATTTATTTTCTTGCCATTAGAATGTATCTAGGTCCAATGTAAATGAAAATATAAATGAGAATATGCACCGACACCACATTTATTTTTCTTATGCTTTATGTCGAGAACGATATCGTAATTTTGGACCGTATCCGAGGAAAAGGACCCTCACTTGATCCAACGTCATTTCGAGGGATCCGGTGCGTTTAGATATCTCAGCATAACTTAGTCTCAGGACCCTAGGACTTAATCAAAATTTTCATAAAAAGTCAAAAAAGTCAAAATCCAAAAACATTTTATAATCAAAATTTTCAAAAAAGTCAATCTTATCTTTCTTTTCTTAATCAAATTTTTAATCAACTTTAATCAATCAAAACATTTTCTTCAATTTAAAATCAATCAAACTCACTTTCTTTTATCCTTCTATGCCTTTACGGCCTCTCATCTTTCTTAAAACCTTTTTCAAACTTTAAAATCAACCAAAACCAATCACTTATCTTTTTACCCCGAACTACGAGATTTTGATCCCGCTCGGGTACGTAGGCAAAAGACTTTGTCTTTCCAAATCAATAAAAATAACAAAAATATTTTCTTTCTTTCTTTTTCATCACTTTAGTCCTTTTACACTTAAGCTTTCATTTTACAAATAAATAACTTTTAGCATAAAGATAAAAATAAGCAAGAGGTTCCTATAGAGTACTATAGACGTTTAGGGTGCTAATACCTTCCCTTTGCGTAACCAACCCCCGGACCTTTGATCTCTCAAAATAGGGTTTTTCGAACTTTCTCCCTTTTTCCTCGGAAAAATAAAAGCTCGGTGGTGAAATTAAAATTGCGAGTCAACGCTAATTAATAGCTTGATATCCAAAAATCACCGCGACAGAAAAATGGCGACTTCACTGGGGACCAAAATCCTAAGTGGGTTAAACCTATCTTGCTTTTCTTTATCTTTATGCTTTATTATTACTTGTATTTGTAAATATGTGCTTAAGTGTTTATCTTTTTACGTGAGTGGTGAGATAAGTCCTACATCCGGACTTGAGGGAAACATAAGATAGGACGGTGGTATAATCATAGTGGCTTTCCGAGGGTAAATTTCGGATGTGACACATGTGATAACCCCACTCAACGGAGGAATCTTGGAAGTATTACTATGTTGGCATGAGTAAGTCGTGTTCGGCATTGATATTTTCAAGTGACCCATGAAGTTGAGGACCTTTAGTTACCTTTAACCCATCTTGGCCTTTTAGGACGTAGTGCGGTGGCTAACCAAGAGTAATCTTGAATTAGTTGATACGCGATACTACACTCAAACGAGACTTTCTTACAAATGTTATCGGATCGGGAGTCAATCTCGTAACCCGGCGATATTTGGAAGGGGTTGAGGACTTTGGGAACTTGGTAGAACCCGTGATACAGGTACATGTGAAACCATAGTCCTTACCAAATGGCGTGCTTACCCTTGACTCCAGCATTATGGACCTAAACTCACCATGTTTTCTCCGCTCCTTAGCATAATCATGCATACATGCATCCATGCATAAACTCTTTTCATTCTCATCCAAAACATCGAAGGACTTAAATAAGCTTTTTGTAAACATTGTAGATATGGATATTCCACGGAGGAGCACTAAGAAATATCTTTTCAAGAAACCAGACTTGTCAAAGTTAAGGGAGCTAAGGTCTTTAGTGAGTGATCCAATGAATTTTCAAGCTCATCATGGGAAGTTGCTTAATATTCTGAGAGTAGATGTTGAGGAAGGATGCTTAGAGACTTTGGTTCAGTTCTATGACCCACTTTACCATTGCTTTACCTTTCCAGATTATCAGCTTGTCCCCACACTAGAAGAGTACTCCTACCTAGTCGGTTTACCTGTGCCAGACAAGATACCATTCCACGGTCTTGAGCCCATCCCTAAACCCTCCGACATCGCAGCCGCTCTCCATCTTGAAACCTCCATCATCAAAGCCAACCTTACCTCCAAAGGAGGCCTCCAAGGTCTTCCCACCCGCTTCCTCTACCAACAAGCCTCCATATTCGCCGAAGCAGCTAGCACTTATGCCTTCCATTCCACCCTAGCCCTCCTCATATATGGCCTTGTACTCTTCCCAAATATTGACAACTTCATCGACATCCATGCCATCAAAATCTTCCTCTCCAAGAACCCTGTACCCACCCTGCTAGCCGATACTTACCACTCCATCCATGACCGTACCCTAGCCGGCCGTGGAACCATCCTTTGCTGTGCACCATTGCTTTACAAATGGTTTATCTCCCACCTACCTCAAACTCATACCTTCAAAGCTAACCTTGAAGATCTTCCTTGGTCCCAAAGAATCATGGCCCTCCATCCCTCAGATATAGTTTGGTATCAGGCAGCCTGTGACACGAGGAAATTCATTGTCAGTTGTGGTGAATACCCCAACGTACCTCTTCTTGGTATGCGTGGCGGGATTAGCTACAACCCTTTTCTAGCCCGTCGACAGTTTGGTTACCCAGTGAGAGAAAAACCAAACAACCTTGCTTTGACCAGTGAGTTCTATCTCTATCATGAAGACCACACAAACAGGAGAGAGAGATCCGCACGAGCTTGGAATGCCATCCGCAGACTTAACAGGAGCCAGCTGGGGAAGAAGTTTGGTTATGTGCATGAATCCTATACTCAGTGGGTCATTGATAGGACCATGAGCTTTGGCCTACCCTACCATCTACCTAGATACCTATCCTCTACCATCCCACCATCATCCTTGCCTATCCCCTTTGACACCAAGGAGGAGTTTCAGGAGCAGCTAACCAAGGAAAAGCAAGAGAAGGAAACCTGGAAGAGGAGGTACCAGGAGCTCGAGCTCGAGCATGAGACCTTGAAGGGGAAGCTAGCCCAGCAGAGTCGCGAGCTTTTCGTCCAGAACCAGAGGATGATTGAGAAGGATGACTTGCTTCGTCGGAAAGACGCTTTGCTCCACCAGGACGCTAGGAGGAAGAGGAGGTTTATGGAGTCGATCTCTAGTACACATTCAGATTCCGAGGATCCATCTGCTCCGGGAGCTTGAGTTTGAGTTCTTAGAACCTCATGTTTAGATTTTAGCTTCCAAAATCTTTTGACTTGTAAACAAAAAAAACTCCTTTGTAATATTTCAAAAACGCTTAAGTGAAGTATTCCAGTTTATAATGTTTACAATTACAAGTCCTTCAATAATAACTTGTTCTTTTTTTCCTTTTTTGCATAAGCATAAACATGCATCATGTTGCATTCACAGTTTCCCAAATTGAGTCTCACACCATGTTCACTATTTCAAAAGGGGGTTAATCAGCCGTCGTCTAAGGAAAGTGGCCCGACGAGTTCTCAGAAAACCGAATCGCATTTACAACACCAGAGCCAATCGAAAGAGGATGGATTTGATTGAACAGGAGAATCATAGTCTCAGGGAAGAGGTTGCTACTTTGCGTGAAGGAATGGATAGGCTGACAGCAATGATGAATGCACTCTTGGCAGCCCAGAACTCTCAAGCTGCCACCGCTGTTGTAGAGCAGCCTCCTGCGAGCATGATCCCTTTGTCTACAGTGACTTCTCCCCCCCTCTTTATGCCGCCAGGTTGTACATGGGGGATGCCGCCTCCAGTCAGCGGAAGTTCCCAGCCTTTTGTATCTGAAGCTCCACTCTTTGTCACCCAGCAGTCAGCGCCGGTTCCACAACCCGGTACATTTTTCCCTCAAGCCGCCGTAACTTACTCATCACCCCTGGTCCATACTGTTCAACAAGAAGGTGAGCCGATTTATCATGCTGAGAGTGTTGTAGCCTTCGACAAGATGGACGAGCTCCAAGAAAGGTTCGATGGCATGCAAAGAGAAGTTGAAGCTCTCCGGGGAAGGGATTTGTTCGGGAAGGATGCCCGCGAGCTATGCTTGGTCCCGAATGTTACTATCCCTCATAAGTTCAAGGTGCCAGATTTTGAGAAATATAAAGGAAATTCTTGCCCCCGCAGTCACTTGGTGATGTATGCGAGGAAGATGTCCATGTACACCGACAATCACAAGCTGCTTATCCACTTCTTCCAGGACAGCTTGACTGGGGCCGCTTTGAAGTGGTATATGAATTTAGACAGCACAAGCATCCGTACTTTCAATGACCTCGGTGAAGCATTTATCCGCCAGTACAAATACAATCTGGACATGGCCCCAGATCGCGATCAACTCCGGGCAATGACGCAAAAAGAGAAGGAAACATTTAAGGAGTATGCTCAGCGCTGGAGGGAGGTGGCTGCCCAGATTGTCCCACCATTAGAAGAAAGGGAGATGACAAAGATCTTTTTGAAGACTTTGAGTCAGTTCTATTATGAAAAGATGGTTGCAAGCGCGCCAACGGATTTCACTGAGATGGTTAACATGGGGGTGCGGCTAGAAGAAGGCGTCCGAGAAGGACGGTTGACTGTGGAGAGTGCCCCTGCCGCAAACAATGCTAAAAAGTTTGGTGGCCATTTCGCGAAAAAGAAAGATCAGGAAGTAGGAATGGTAGGCCATTGCAATCCTCAGCAAAATTTTACCCCATACCGTCAAGTTGCAAATGTTGCATCCTCTACCCCAAACCCAACATATAACCACCAGAGGCCACAATATCCCTCACAACAATATCTTCCACAACCATACCATCAACCACAATATCCTCAACAACCACAAAATCGCCTTCAAACCCCTCAACAACCATACCACTCACAAAACCGCCAGAAAATAACTTTTGACCCCATCCCAATGAAATATGCCGACTTGCTTCCCGCCTTGCTAGCAAAGAACCTTGTCCAGCTCAAGGCGCCTCCCCGCACACCAGAAATTATACCTCCCTGGTACCGACATGATCAAACTTGCGCTTTTCATCAAGGGGCCCCTGGCCATGACACCGAAAACTGTTATAATCTGAAGTATGAAGTGCAAAGGTTAGTCCGGTCCAACCTCCTGTCGTTCAAAGACCAAAATCCCAATGTTCAGGCAAACCCTCTGCCAAACCATGGGTCTACTGTCAATATGATCCAGAAATGTGATGAAGATGGTGTTATCTTGGACGTACAACATGTTCGAACCCCTCTAGTCCCCATACATATCAAGATGTGTGAGGCAGCTCTGTTTAACCACGATCATACAGCATGTGAAGTGTGTTCGGTGGATGTGAAAGGGTGTCAAGAGATACAAAAAGACATACAAGGGTTGATGGACAGCAAGGAATTGATTGTTACGAGGAAAGAAAAGGAAGTATGTGTTATTACCCCTGAGTTTCAGCGTCTGGAAATAAGTTATAACAGTGGGAATCCAGCTGTTACCCCACTAGTGATCAGCTTGCCGGGGCCTATGCCGTATACTTCTCTGAAAGCAGTCCCCTACAAATACAGTGCCACAATGTTGGCAGGAGGGCTGGAGGTGCCTTTGCCCTCCCTGACTCCTGCAACTTCGGTGGACAACATTGCCGATGACAGCAGGGTCCTGAGAAACGGACGTGTTATCCCTACTTTGTTTGCAAAGAAAGCGAAGGATCCGGTAGTGGAGCAGGCGACAGTGAACGACTCCGGTGCGAAGAAAGAGACAGGCTAGTCCAGTGGAACTAGCAAAGCTTCTGACCATGATGAGATTCTTAAGCTAATTCAGAAGAGTGAATATAAGGTGGTAGATCAATTGCTGCAAACTCCATCTAAAATATCTATCTTGTCTTTGCTACTAAACTCTGAAGCGCACCGTGAAGCTTTAATGAAGGTGCTTGATCAAGCTTTTGTGGAGAAAGATGTGACAGTTAACCAGTTGGACAGCATAGTAGGAAATATTACTGCCTGCAATAACTTGAGCTTTAGTGATGAAGAACTTCCTGAGGAGGGGAGAAACCACAATTTGGCATTACATATATCGGTGAACTGCAAGTCAGATGCTCTGTCGAATGTACTTGTGGACACCGGTTCCTCTTTGAATGTGATGGCCAAATCCACATCGGACCAACTCTCCTCTCAGGGGCCTCCTATGAGAAGAAGCGGGGTGGTTGTTAAAGCGTTCGATGGATCAAGAAAGTCTGTTATTGGTGAGGTTGATTTGCCTATCACGATTGGGCCGTCTGTTTTCTGTAACACCCTAACCCTTAATCGCCGATTATTAACTTTAATAATAAAAAAAAACGTTAAGGACATAGGAAGTTACAACATAATGAAAACGCATTTTCATAAACATCAACTGATCAAAATATATTTGATTCACATACAGCAGCGGAAAAATAACAAACAGCTTATAACCAAGCATGCATATGATATACAAAAATATATACATAAGATTTTCAAAAGGGGCAAATCTACAACAGAGACCATTGCCACATTTATACATACACGTTCAGATACCCAAAGTAGTGTTACAACTATCAGAGCCCTAAACTCTAACTAGGATACAACACCTAGTACCAAAAAAAGTAAGGATAGCTAAGCTATGCCCTCACCACTACGCAGGCGTCTAACAACAAAAACTACTCCTCGACGATAGCCTCGTCAACCTGATATTCTGGATTCCCAAAGATCCAGCACATAACACAAAACAGAGAGTGTTAGTATCACAACCAATAAACATGTATAAATAATACATTATTATACATAACCAAAACACAACACTTAGTTGACAAAACACAAAACTCATCAATAACAATTATCACTTAACAACCATTATGCACACATAATTCCTCAAGCACACTAATGTTACAAAGGATGCATGCCTTAAATGCATTCTCTAATGCATGTGGTACCAAATCATTTTGGATAAACTTATATCCTTATCAAGCACTCTTGATAACCAAGCACTCTTGGATTTCATATACCAAGCACTCTTGATATCATACAATCATGAAATGCATGATGATTCACTTAGCAAATATATGATACTTACTAACACAACTAATTATCAGCACTCTGATAATTATCACAACAACAACAAACACAACCACTAAATTATCAGCACTCTGATAATTATCATAACATCAACAACAACAAACACAACTACTAGGCTCTCATGGCCAAATCATAAGCCACACCATGTATATACTCAACCATGTTCAACAATCTCAAACTTTACTTGAACAATTACTCTTTAGGAAGCATTAAGAATGAGTTAAAATGGTGGGCAAGGTTTTCCAAAATATATTATGAGAATGCAGTAGCAAAAAGCCATCCCCGCGCGTACCAGGACCTCCAGAACAACTCAACGAAGTTGGGCTGTCCAGGGCTGGTCGCTACAAGCGAGCCCTTGGTCGCTACAAGCGCCCCTGGTCGCTACAAGCGCCAGTGTGGTCGCTACAAGCGCGGATAGGCAGGGAATTATCCTGCCTGGTCGCTACAAGCGACGGTCCGTCGCTACAGCGACCATATCAGTATAAAATCATGTAAAAATGTGATTTTCCACCATTTTAGCCCATTCAAGGTTACCCAAACTTCCAGGACTTGTTAAAAACAATTTTCCTTCATAAAACATCATTTAAAAACCATCACAAGCAAGGATTACATCTAGCAAAGAAATTAGGGTTAAAACACTAACTTTCTATAACTTTTCCAATGAATTCAAAACACTAGCAACATCAACTAAACATACTAGCAACATCACTTAGCATTCAAGTAAGCAAAACATAATCTTTAACAACTTTAATCATAAAAACTTTCTATCAAAACCTAGACAAAGTGAAAGGAGAAGTTTGGGATGGAGAAATAGACATTCTCCCCTTCTCAAAATCACTTATGAATAAGCAATACTACCTCTCTTACCTAGCAAACTCAAGCTTCTCTTGCTCTCTTGCTCTTGCCCTAGCTTCTCTTGTTTTTCTCCTTCTCTTTCAAGTTCCAAGTTTCTTCACAAAGACAATGAATAGTGATATTCAAAGTCTTTGTGATAATCTTATAACTCAAGCAAAGCAATCTTGGCCATCCATTCCTTACTAACTCTCAAGGACCAATCTTAGCCTTCTATTTTCAATCCAAGCTTACTACTATCATATACATAGGATCATTACTACTCATAAACTCAAAAGCCCAATACTATTCATCTTCTTGGCCCAATTTCGCCCCAAAACCCTAAAAACTCGATTACGAACTTATCCTCGCGCCAAATAATTATTTCTCGATTACGAGAAAATATTTTTAAATGCAAATCCATAAAATAAAATATATAAAAATATAACATACGAAAATAGGGTCGTTACAACTCTACCCCCCTAAAAAGAATTTTCGCCCTCGAAAATACCTGAAAACAACTCTGGATAGGAGTCCCGCATCTTGCTCTCGAGCTCCCACGTCGCATATTCACCGGCTGGGCCTCCCCAAACGACTTTCACCGATGAAATCTCTTTGTTCCTGAGCCTCTTCATCTCTTGTCCTTCAATCCTTAAGGGTACCGTTGCAACCGTTAAATTCTCTTTCACTTGTATCTCGTCCGACTCAATCACATGTGACGGATCCGATACGTATTTCCTTAATTGAGACACGTAAAAAACGTCATGTAGATTTGACAACGACGGCGGTAACGCAATCCTATACGCCACCTTCCCAATCCTCTTCAAAATCTGATACGGACCAATGAATCTCGATGCTAACTTCTTCGATTTCAAAGCCCGTCCAATACCCGTAGTCGATGTAACTCTTAGAAACACATGATCTCCTTCTTGAAATTCTATATCCTTTCTTCTCTTGTCGGCATAGCTTTTCTGGCGACTCTGCGACGCTCTCATCTTTTCTTGGATCATCTTAATCTTCTCGGTCGTTTGTTGCACAATCTCAGGTCCAAGCACCACACTTTCTCCCGATTCAAACCAACACAAAGGTGTTCTACATCTTCTCCCATACAACGCTTCAAAAGGTGCCATACCAATGCTCGAATGAAAACTGTTGTTATACGTAAACTCAATCAATGGTAAGCAAGCTTCCCAACTCACTCCTTGTTCCAAAATGCACGATCTCAATAAATCCTCCAATGATTGAATCGTCCTTTCTGACTGACCATCCGTCTGCGGGTGATAAGCAGAACTCATCCGCAACTTAGTCCCCAACGCCTCTTGCAAACTCTCCCAAAACCTTGAAGTAAAACGGGGATCTCGATCTGATACGATACTCGATGGAATTCCATGCAATCTCACGATTTGCTCGACATAAATCTCAGCCAACTTCGGTACTAGCATACCGGTCTTGATAGCTATGAAATGAGCAGACTTTGTTAACCTGTCGACAACTACCCAAATCATATTGTTACCTTTCGACGTCTTCGGCAAGCCGCTTACAAAATCCATCGCAATACTATCCCATTTCCACTCTGGAATAAACATAGGTTGCAATAGCCCCGACGGCTTCTGATGCTCCACCTTGGACTTCTGACACGTCAAACACGCGAAAACAAACTCGGCGATCTCTTTCTTCATCCCTTGCCACCAAAACATTTTCCTCAGATCTTGATACATCTTAGTAACACCAGGATGAATACTTAAGTTGCTTCTGTGACCTTCCTCCAAGATCATCCGCTTCAACTCAGGCACATCAGGTACACATAACCTTCCTTGACACCTCATCACGCCTTTCTCATCGATTTCAACGTTTACCTTTTTCCCTTGCTCGATGAGCGTCTTAAGCTTCGTCAATTTCACATCAGACTTTTGCTTTTCCACAACCTCTTCAAGAAAATCATTCGTCAACCTCAACATCCCTAGCTTCACGCTTCTGGTTGTTCTTTCACAAACCAAACTGAGGTCTCTAAACTCTTCAATCAATCTCAGTTCCTTCGCCATCAGAGACGACATATGCAAAGACTTCCTACTCAACGCATCGGCTACCACATTAGCCTTACCCGGGTGATAACTTAACTCGAAATCATAATCCTTAAGAAACTCTAACCATCTTCTTTGCCTCATATTGAGCTCCTTCTGATCAAACAAGTACTTCAGACTCTTGTGATCGCTGAAAACCTCGAACCTTAACCCATACAAGTAGTGCCTCCAAATCTTGAGAACAAACACGACAGCAGCTAGCTCCAAATCATGCGTAGGATAGTTCCTCTCATGAATCTTCAGCTGTCTTGATGCATAAGCAACGACTTGTCCCTTCTGCATCAACACACCACCTAGACCCATCTTCGACGCATCACAATAAACCACGAACGGTTCCTTCGGATTTGGCAGAATTAGCACAGGTGCAGATGTCAACCTCCTCTTCAGCTCTTGGAAACTCTGCTCACACTTGTCATCCCAAATGAAAGCTTGACCCTTCCTAGTCAACTGTGTCAACGGCAACGCCTGTAACGACCCTATTTTCGTATGTTATATTTTTATATATTTTATTTTAAGGATTTGCATTTAAAAATATTTTCTAGTAATCGAGGAATAATTATTTAGCGCGAAGATAAGTTCGTAATCGAGTTTTTAGGGTTTTGGGCGAATTTGGGCCAAGAGGATGAATAGTATTGGGCTTTTGGGGTTTATGAGTAGTAATGATCAAGTGGATATGATAGTAGTGAGCTTGGATTGGATTGAAAGGCTAGGATGAGTCCTTGAGAGTTAGTAAGGATGGATGGCCAAGATTGATTGGATTGGATTATATGAGATTATCACAAGACTTTTTGGAATCACTATTCATTGCTTTTGGAGAAGAAGAAAACGTGAAAGAAGAGGAGAAGAAGAGCAAGAGAAAGCTAGGGCAAGTGAACAAGGGTAGAATCTTGAGTTTAGAATCATCATTTCAAGGTAAGAGAGTTAGTATTGCTTCTTCACAAGTGATTGAGAAGGGGAGAATGTCTATTTCTCCATCCCAAACTTCTCCTTCACTTTGTCTAGGTTTTGATAGAAGTTTTTATGGTTTAAAGATGTTAAAAGATCATGTTTTGCTTGCTTAATGATAAGTGATGTTGCTGGTATGTTTATTTGATGTTGCTAGTGTTTTGAATGCAAAGGAAAAGTTATGGAAGATTAGTGTTTTAAACCCTAATTTCTTTGTTAGATGTAATCCTTGCTTGTGATGGGTTTTGAATGATGTTTTATGAAGGAAAATTGTTTTTAACATGTTCTGGAACTTTGGGTAATCTTGAATGGGCTAAAATGGTGGAAAATCACATTTTTACATGACTGTGTACTGATACGGTCGCTTGTAGCGACCAGGCTCGCTTGTAGCGACCAGACAGGATAATTCCCTGCCTATCTGCGCTTGTAGCGACCACACTGGCGCTTGTAGCGACCAGGCTCGCTTGTAGCGACCAAGGGCTCGCTTGTAGCGACCAGCCCTGTACATGCCAACTTCGTTGAGCTGTTTTGAGGGTCCTGGTACGCGCGGGGATGGCTTTTTGCTACTGCATTCTCATAATATGTTTTGGAAACCTTGCCCACCATTTTAACTTATTCTTAATGTTTTTCTAATGATTATTTGTTTCAAGAAAACTTGAGTAAAACCCTAGCATGTGGGTGGGATTATCAAAGTGTGTGGGTCTTTCTTTGAAACTCTTATGGGTGAGATTTTGATATGATTTGATTGGTTTATTTGAGATTGTGAACATGGTTGAGTATATACATGTTTGTATTGTGATTGGCCATGAGTGCCTTCTTGTTTGAAGTTAGCATGAGTATTGGTAGTGTACACACATATTTGAGCATATGTAGGTGTAAATATCAATAATTGCTAAGTGAACATTCATGCATTTCATGATGGTATGTATGCTCTTTATGAGTAAGGATGAAATCCAATTATTATTGGTCATATGCACGACCGTCCTTTTATGGCGAATGAGAGGTGCAGTCGATGAAAGAAGGGATATAAGTTTATCCAACAGTCCGCCATGACTCTAAAGCTGAGCAAGAATTGGTACCACATGCATTAGAGTGCATTGTAAGAACATGCATCCTTTGTGACATTAGTGATCATTTGGAAGCTATGTGTGCATAATGGTTGTTAAGTGATAATTGTTATTGACGAGTGTCGTGCTTTGTCGATTATGTGTTTGTGTTTTGATTATGTATAATTATGTGATAATTATACATGTTTATTGTTTGTGATACTAACACTCTCTGTTATGTGTTATTTGCTGGATCTTTGGGGATCCAGATTATCAGGTTGGCGAGGCTATCGTTGAGGAATAGCCCTTTGCTGTTAGAAGCTGTTTAGTGGTGAGGGCATAGCTTAGCTATCCTTACATTTTTTTTGTACTAGGTGTTGTATCCTAGTTAGAGTCTAGGGCTCTGATATTTGTAACACCATTTTGGGTATCTGATCGTTATGTACAGATTTGGCAATGGTCTTTGTTGTAGAATTGCCTCTTTTGAAAATCTTATGTATATATTTTTGTGTAATATATGCATGCTTGGTTATAAGCATTTGTTTGTTATTTTTCCGCTGCTGTTTGTGAATCAAATATATTTTGATTTCTGTTGATGTTTATAAAAATGAGTTTTCATCATGTTGTAACTTCCTATGTCCTTAACGTTTTCTTTATTAAAGTTAATAATCGGCGGTTAAGGGTTAGGGTGTTACAATAGTTGGTATCAGAGCAGGTCGATCCATTGGATCAATTAAGTTTAGTATACCCTTTGTGTAACATGTGTTTTCTTAAACACTTTGTTCTCACTTGTGTTATGTGGTGGTTGGTAGTGTGTGTAGATATGACGCAACGAGTGCAACACCCTAACCCTTAACCGCCGATTATTAACTTTAATAAAGAAAACGTTAAGGACATAGGAAGTTACAACATTTTGAAAAACAATTTTTAATAAACATCAACAGAAATCAAAATATATTTGATTCACAAACAGCAGCGGAAAAATAACAAACACAGCTTATAACCAAGCATGCATATAATATACAAAAATATATACATAGTTTTCAAAAGTGGCACTGTCTACATCAGAGACAAATGCCAAGTTAATACACAACAAAAGATTACCCCAAAACGTAGTGTTACAACCATCAGAGCACTAGACTCTATCTAGGGTACATATCTAAACTCAAAAGATAAAGGGTAGCCAAGCTAAACCCTCACCACTACACAAGTTCTATACGACAACAGCTAATCCTCGACGATATGCTCGTCTTCCTGAAAATCTGGATCCCCAAAGATCCAGCACATAACATGAAACAGAGAGTGTTAGTAAAGCATAATCAACACAATATAAACCACACAAGAATAAGTAGGGTACTTACACTTTACCCATCATGCATATTCTAACTCACGCACATGCATCATCAATTATCGTCAAATATTTATTCGTTAATCACAAGTACTCAAAACATATCAACACTTTAAGCAATTAAGTCAACAGATGGAAATTATCAATCATCAATTACCATGCACACATAATTCCTCAAGCACAAAACTCATCAATAACAATTACCACTTAACAACCATTATGCACACATAATTCCTAAAGTGCACACTAATGTCAGGTAGAATGTATGTTCCTAAAATGCACTCTAATGCATGTGGTACCAATTCCTGCTCAGCATTTAGAGTCATGGCGGACTGTTGGATAAACTTATATCCCTTCTGTACCTCTCATTCGCCATAAAAGACAGTCGTACACTTGACCAACCGAAGCTGGATTACTTCTGCACCTCTCGTTCGCCATAAAAGACAGTCGTGCATATGACCAATAATAATTGGATTTCATTCTTACCCATAAAGAGCATACATACCATCATGAAATGCATGTATGTTCACTTAGCAATTATTGATATTTACACCTACATATGCTCAAATATGTGTGTACACTACCAATACTCATACTAACTTCAACAAATAGGCACTCATGGCCGATCATAATACAAACACGCATAAATCATCAAACACGGTTCACAACATCATCAACAACATCATACCAAACCAAAACTCCAAATAAACATAAATGTTTCTAAGGTAAATCCAATCCTTTGGATACCATACCAATTCAATTATATTCATCAATTCCCACACATCAATTTATACTATTATCAAACTCAAAACCCCTTTCAAAATAATTAAATAATTTGATATACAAAAGTGCCGTTTTCTTGAACAATTACTCTTTAGGAAGCATTAGGAATGAGTTAAAATGGTGGGCAAGGTTTCCAAAACATATTATGAAAATACAGTAGCAAAAAGTCACCCCCGCGCGTACCAGGACCTCCAGAACAGCCCAACTGAGTGTGATATTCTGGCTTGGTCGCTACAAGCGCAGATCCGTCGCTACAAGCGCGGATAGGCAGAACCTGGTCGCTACAAGCGCCCAGTTGGTCGCTACAAGCGCAGGCTTGTCGCTACAAGCGCAGATCCGTCGCTACAAGCGCAGACAGACAGAACCTGGTCGCTACAAGCGACAGCCCGTCGCTACAGCGACCGTGACAGCACAAAATCATGTAAAAATGTGATTTTCCACCATTTTAGCCCATTCAAGGTTACCCAAACATCCAGGGCATATTAAAAACGATTTTCTATCACAAAACATCACTTAAAAACAATCACAAGCAAGGCTTGCATCTAGCAAAGAAATTAGGGTTTAAAAAACACTAACTTTCTCAAACTTTTCCTATGAATTCCAAAACACCATAACACTCACAAAACTTCAACTAAACAGAATAACAACATCACTTAACATCAAGCAATCATAACATGATCATTTAACATCTTTAAACCATAAAAACTTCTATCAAAACCTAGACAAAGTGAGAGGAAGTTTGGGATGGAGAAATAGACATTCTCCCCTTCTCAATCACTTGTAAAATAGCAATACTAACTCTCTTACCTAGCAAACTCAAGCTTTCTCTTGCTCTCTTGCTCTTGCCCTAGCTTTCTCTCCTAGCTTTTCTCCTTCTCTTTCACGTTTTCTTCTTCTCCAAAAGACAATGAATAGTGATGTCAAAGTCTTTGTGATTATCTTATAACCCAATCCAATTAATCATGGCCATCCATTTAATATCTTAACTCATGATCAATCCTAGCCCTTCAATCCAATCCAAGCTCACTACTACCATATACATAGGATCATTACTACTCATAAACTCAAAAGCCCAATACTATTCATCTTCTTGGCCCAATTTCGCCCAAAACCCTAAAAAACTCGATTACGAACTTATCCTCGCGCCAAATAATTATTTCTCGATTACGCGAAAATATATTAAAATGCAAATCCATAAAATAAAATATATAAAAATATAATATACGAAAATAGGGTCGTTACAACGAGCACTTGCGGATGCGATGGAGCGGATGGCGGATGCCATGGCTCAGGATGCTGCTAGTAGGACCGCGGATAGAGCCGCACAACAAGCTAGAGGAGGCGGAGAAGATGAGTTGAGACTCGAGAGGTTTATGAACAACAAACCGCCTATCTTCAAGGGAGGATACGATCCAGATGGAGCTCAGACTTGGTTGGAAGGAGTTGAGAGAATTTTTGGGGCTATGCGTTGTCTGGATGCGCATAAGGTATTGCTAGGAGCGTATGTTCTCCATGATGAGGCTGATCATTGGTGGGGAAACGCTAGTCAGAGGTTGGGAGCTGGTGGAGCTTTAGTTACTTGGGCTCGTTTCCGGAGGGAGTTCTTAACCAAGTATTTTCCGGCAGACGAGAGGAACCGTAAGGTGATTGAGTTCATGGAGCTCAAGCAAGGGAGTTTATCTGTTTCTGAGTATGCGGCCAAATTTGAAGATTTGTGTCGTTTTGCTCCTCATTACAACACGGTGGAAGCTGAGGAAGACAAGTGTGTAAAGTTTGAAAATGGGCTGAGGCCGGATATCAAGCAGTTGATTGGGTTTAGCGAGATCAGGAATTTTCCGATGTTGGTGAATAAGAGCCGAATATGTGACAAGGATGGTAAAGCTAAAGCTAATTACTACAAAGCCGCGAATGAGAAGAGGGGAAAGGACATGGCTAGAGGTAAACCGTATGGCAGAGGTGGAAAGAAACCAGATGAAGGTGGGAATAGTGGTGGCAAGTTTGGAGGTAGATAGGAATTGTTTTAAGTGTGGACAACCGGGACATCGTTTCTTTGAATGCCCGAAGTATG